>JAESUZ010004130.1:0-428390 GCA_017311185.1 Proteles cristata cristata | reverse complement strand
AATTCCGGGAGAAGGCGAGGGGGCGTGAGTCCGAGGCCCGTTTCCGGTTTTGTCCCGCGTTGCGAGCCTCGGGCGGCGCACGGGGAGGGTGAGTGGGCACGTCGGGCGCGGACTCGGGTCGCGGCGCCTTGAGTGCTCGTCGCTGTCGGGCGCAGTGCCCGCTGGCCGGGCCCCGCGGGCCCCGCGATCCCCTGCCTCCCCGCTGGCAAGTGCGGATGTCGCCAGCGGCTTGGGGAAGCCATGGGCGCCTGGCGGGGGAGGTGGTCGAGCTGCGGCCTCCGTGGCCAGGGAGGCAGGTGGCGTTTGGCCGAGTCCCGCAGGCCCGGCGCGGGATCTACCCCGCGGCCTTCCCACCAGTTGTAGGCCTGCTCGAGGGGGATCCCTGATCCTCTTCCTTTCCGAGTAACCACGGCGCGAGTGCGCTCTTCCCCTCATTCACCGCCTGTGGAAGACCGAAATTAGAGACAGCGGTAAAAAAGGGCTGTGTCTTGGGTAGGGTGGGGTGTTTGCTTTCTCTGAATTCTGACCGTCGCTCAGGGCCTGTCCTTTATTACTGGGGACCTGGGATCCAGAGCTCCTAGCTTCCCTCTTGGCGGGTCGCAGGTGGGGGCCCACCCGACGGTGCTCACGACTGCCTGGCTCAGCTTCACTGTTTTCGTGGCCTGGAGCTTCGTCCACGAGCCACTTTCTGAGCCGGAAGCTCCCCCTAGGAAGCCCACTTCTCATTCAGGCTGCCTAGGGGAAAGCCTGGGGATGGGGGAAGTTTATGTAGATTGTTGGGGAGCGGGAGAGCGTTCCTGAATCCGCTCCTTTTCTTCCTGTAATGCACGGCTGGTCTCAGCGGGCCTCATCTTCGGTCACACCACCACTTCCCCTTGCTGCTTGGAAGCAGCTCCACGGACTCGTTCTGCCCATTCTTTCTTGCTTCGGTCCCTTTGCACATGCCTTCCCTGCTGCCTTTAGTGCCCTCCCTACCTCCATCCCCTTGGCCTAGTTGGCTCTCTGGAAAGTGACCCATCACCCTAAACCAGAGTTTCCTAGTTTAAATGCTTTCAGAGTTTTCTTGCTCTGGGGCATGGTCGTGGTTGTGATGTTGTGTTTGTGTAGTTAACTCTTTAGACTGCTTCATGATGGCATGGTTCCCCAGCGTCGTGCACTGCTGCAACCCCGTTGCTTAGTCTAGCACTCATCATGTGTGGCCGCCACCCCTTGTGTTATCTGTGGATTCCCACCCACCACACGCTCTGACAGACGAAGCTTTGGGGGGGCGGGGGAAGGTCCTTCAGCGCTGTGGCTGTGCTGGTTCCGCCTCATGTCCTTGCTGACGAACATCTTGGAGAAAGAACACCGCACCCTCTCAGTTAGCCGGGAAGTCGGGGCTAGTGGTCCTCCAGTACCCTGACCTCTGACCCTTTCGTAACTGCCAACAGGTCTCCCCCAGGACACATGGATGCCCACCCACCGAGCCTCATGGTAGGAGCCTGACTGCCCCCATTCCCTCACTTGCCCTGTGAGGGCCCCTACCTTTTCCTCTAAGAACCTACCGTGCCTACTGGGCCTCGGCCTAGACCCTCCATTGGCCCCTAGTTGTGGCCATTCCCGAGCTCGGCAAGCCCATCCTCGGCCCGGACGGGGGCCCAGCTGAGGCTCTTGTGGGGGGAGGGTTGTAGGCCTGGCTGCTTCCCCTGCCTCCGTACTGCCCTCGACCTTAGAGCCAAAGGGGTTTGGTGACCGGCTTGCCCAACCCTGTGGTACCTGTGGCAGAGACACACCGTGAGGTGGAACCAGAGTGGGGCTGGCACCCAGGTTTCCCTGGGGTGCTGGTGGGTGTCTTTTCAGGAGGCTGTGACGTTTGGTGATGTGGCCGTGCACTTCTCGCGGGAGGAGTGGCAGTGCCTGGACCCTGGCCAGAGAGCCCTCTACAAGGAAGTAATGCTGGAGAACCACAGCAGTGTGGCTGGACTAGGTGAGGTTGCGTCTTGGGACCCCTCCCCCTGCATCATCGGTCGGCACCTGCCTGGCCGGGCCCTTGCCGGAAGCTGTGGATGTGGGGGCAGTGGGTCTTTGTGGGTCAAGAGCTGACCCTGGGAGATGTCATGGTCAGTTTTGTGCATTGTAAATACTTTTTCCTGTTTTCTTGTGTTTGTTAACTTAAAAAAAAATTTTTTTTAATCCTTTTTTTTTAGAGAGAAAGAGAATCTAGGTGGTGGGGGGCGCGGGTAGGGGGCAGAGAGAGAGGGAGACACAGAATCTGAAGCAGGCTCTAGGCTCCGAGCTGTCAGAACAGAGCCCAATGTGGGACTTGAACTCATGAACCATGAGGTCATGATCTGAGCTGAAGTCAGAAAGTTGACTGAGTAAGGCACCCCTGTGTTTATTAACTTTGTGAGGTCAGATTTTAATGAAGTCAGATTCATTAGTTTTTGCCTTATGGATTGTAGCTATGGAATTTTATTTAAAAGTTCTTTCCTCCTCCAAGGTCATAGAGACAGTTTGTACAGTCTCCTGTGGACTTTATGGTTTATCTTTTTTGCTTAGATCTCGGCACCACATTTGTGTCGGGAGTTAAATAGGAGCCTTGTTTTATTTTTGTTTATACACTGGAGCTGTTTCCTAGCATCGTCTCCTAAGCAGCCTCATCCTTTCCCACTGATTTGTGAAGCCACCTTTTTTCCTGTGTGTGATTGTGTTTCTGAGCTGGGCTTGTAGTGTGTCATAATACCAGGTAGGACAACTTCCCCTTCTTATTCTCTTATAAAACTTTATTTACCTACTCAAGCGTCATAAGGTAATTATTTCATATAAGTTTATATTAAGTGAGGTTTTCAATACTTGGAACTGGAATTTTTATTGGGAATGCTTTGAATTTCTAGAACTAACAAGAGAAGAACTAACCTCTTCCTCATTAACTGTTCCCATCCAAGACCATGGAAACTGTCTCGATTTATTCCACTTACCTTCTGTGTAATTTATTAGAGTTCTGGGATTTTCTCCAGAGGGGTCTGGTACCCTCTAAATGCTTTATTTTTGGTTGCTTTGTGAATGCATCTTTTTTATGTAACTATAATTTTAACAGATTATAGCTGCTCTACAGAAATGATTGTATTTGGCAACTTGGTTGAACTTCCTGCTGCTCTGGTGCTGTGTTCTAGGAGTCCCTTGCAGCTGAGCAAGGAGGAGTTCCCCCTGGGTCCCCCCAGTGCCCCAGGCTATAGTTGTGGCCAGAGCCACAGTGGCGTGTCAGACAGGACTGATGCAGGTGTGCCTGTTTTGTTCCTCATTTTATATTTTATTTTTTTAATTTGAGAGTGAACATGTGCAAGTCAGGAAGGGGAAGGGGGAGAGAAAGAGAATCTTTTTTTTTTTTTTTTTTACAAATAGTTTATTGTCAAATTAGTTTCCACATAACACTCAGTGCTCATCCCCACAAGTGTCCTCCTCCATGCCCATCCCCCCCCCCCACGTCCATCAGTCCTCAGTTTTTGTCAGCATTCAAGAGTCTCTCATGGTTGGCCTCTCTCCCTTTCCCCCACCATTTCCCCCCTTCTTCTCCCCCTTGTTCCTCCATCAGGTTCCTCCTAATCCTCCTATACATGCAAACATATGATATTTGTCCTTCTCTGCCTGACTTATTTCACTCAGCATAAGACCCTCAAGGTCCATCCTTGTTGCTACACATGTCCAGATTTCATTGTTTCTCATTGCCATGTAGTATTCCATGGTATAGATAAACCACATCTTCTTGATCCATTCGTCCGTTGATGGACACTTAGGCTCAAGAGAAAGAGAATCTTAAGCAGGCTCCATATTCAGTAAGGAGCTCTACTTGGAGCTTGAGGCCACAACCCTTAGATCATGATCTGAGCCGAAATCAGGAGTTGGATGCTCAACCAGCTGAGCCACCCAGGGGCCCTTTGTTCCTCATTTTAAAGGGAATTCTTAGGGGCACTTGGGTGATTCAGTCGATTGAGTGTGCAACTTCAGCTCAGGTTATGATCTCAACAGTTCATGAGTTTGGGCCCCATGTCAAACTTTGCACTTTAGATTCTTTGTCTCCCTCTTTCTCTGCCTGTCCCTCACTTGTGTTCTCTCTCAAAAATATACAAACATTAGGAAAAAATCTGAAAGGGATATTTTTGGGGGCACCTGGCTGACTTGGTCAGTGGAGCGTGCAACTCCTTCATCTTGGGATTGCGAGTTCCAGCCCCACGTTGGGTGTGGAGGTTGCTTAAAAAGTAAAATAAATTAAAAAAAAACAAAACACCTTTTATTTCTTATTTCTGAGAGGGAGGGAGGGAGAGAGAGACAGACAGACAGACAGACAGACAGACAGACAGAATAAGCAGGAGAGGGTCAGAGAGAGAAAGAGACACAGAATTGGAAACAGGCTCCAGGCTCTGAGCTAGCTGTCAGCACAGAGCCCGACGCAGGGCTTGAACCCACGAACCTTGAGATCATGACCTGAGCCTAAGTTGGATGCTTAACCGACTGAGCCACCCAGGCGCCCCCCCAAAAAAACTTTTCTTAAAAGGGGAATACATTTAATTAAGATCAGAAGAAATTGGTTAATCATAATCATAAATAAGTATATTAACTTTAAATTCTGTTTCTGCATCAATTGAAATATTTGTATGATTTTTTTAGCTTATTACTCTAGTAAATTTTATTAATATGTTTTGTTGTATTTCTGGAGTAAACTCTACTTGAATTATATTTTACATATAAACTTAAGTACTATTTTGGACTTGGCTAGGAAGTATTATATTTCAGATTCTTACATCCCTGTTCATGAGCAAAATTGATTTAATATGTTTCTTTTTATTATTTTTGTTGTTTTGTTTTTTTTAATGTTTGTTTATTTGGGGGGGCACCTGGATGGCTCAGTTGGTTGAGCGTTCAACTTCGGCTCAGGTCATGATCTCACGGTTTGTGGGTTCGAGCCCCACTTTGGGCTCTGTTCCGACAGCTAGCTCAGAACTTGGAACCTGCTTCAGATTTTGTGTCTCCCTCTCTCTCTGACCCTCCCCTGCTCATGCGTTCTTTCTCAGAAATAAACATTAAAAAAAATAAATTTAATTTTTAAAAATGTTTGTTTATTTTTGAGAGAGAGAGAAACAGAGCATGAGCAGGGGAGGGACAGAGGAGAAGGAGACACGGAATCTGAAGCAGCTCCAGGCTCTGAGCTGTCAGCACAGAGCCTAGCACAGGGACTCGAACACGCAAACTGTGAGATCATGACCTGAGCCGAAGTACAACACTGAGCCACCAAGGCGCCCCAAGTAGCTAATAGTTTTGATCTCCGTGTTGTCATTACTTTCACATTCAACTATATTTTGGTTTGGGGGCACAGTGTCGTATTGCCCTGTGGACCATGATTCCCTTCACAGCTGGCCTAAGGTTGTTTACCTCGGACATTGTGCGTGTGCTTGGAGAGAGCATATGTTTCCTGCTGAGCGTGGGTCCTGTGTGCACCTGAGGCCTTTACGCTGGAAGCTCTCTCTGCTTTCCCTTCTCCACCCCCACAGCTGGAAACCTGGGGGAGGGAAGCCCTGACTAGAGGGCTTGGCACCTTCCGAATTAAAATCTGTTCATTTGTTGGTTTATTTTTATTGTTTCTATCTTGCTTCTTGGCTACTCTTACCTCCTGGAATGTCGCTGCCCTCTGAACTGAGGGACAGGCCATTTCTGCTGAGGGAAGTGCTGGCAGTGACTGGCTGCCTTCTCCCTAAGCTAGAGCTGGCCTGCTCTTTGCAGATTCTTTAGTGGTAGATCCCCTGAGGATCCTGGCCCTGCTGTGGATGGGGATGGGCTGGGAGTCCACATATCTCTCACTGTCCAAATTCAGGAGCTGGACAGATCTGGACAGAAAGGGCCACTGGGCCATTGTGTCCAGACCCTTACTCCCTGCGGTTCCCTTTGGGGGCTCTGCCTGTGCTCCAGCAGCCCCCTGCCTCTTTATGCCTGGAAACCAAGAGCACTGGGCCCTGGGATGTACCCTCAGCGATGCTGACATGGCCCCTTCTCTGCCATCCCCACAGCAGGATTCCTGGTCTTCAAGCCTGAGCTGATCTCCCGGTTGGAGCAGGGGCAGGAGCCATGGGTCCTTGACCTGAAGGGAGTCGAGGGGAGAGAGGTGGCAAGGACCTCCCTTACAGGTGAGGCTTAGGCCTGTGGCAGAGAGGCTTCTGGGTAAAGGAGTGAGGAGATGTTCAGAGAACCCGTGCCCAGCAAGGGTTGAGGGTGAGAAGCTGAAGGCAGACCCCAGGGACCAGCCAAGAGGACATGCTGGGCTGCCTGGGAGCACCATGGGGCCACAGGTGGGCCCGTTGACAGAAC
The DNA here is from genome assembly GCA_017311185.1 of Proteles cristata cristata. Classification (NCBI taxonomy): domain Eukaryota; kingdom Metazoa; phylum Chordata; class Mammalia; order Carnivora; family Hyaenidae; genus Proteles; species Proteles cristata. Next base: position 422,054 of record JAESUZ010004130.1, on the reverse strand, counting down.
CGTAGCCTAGTCGTGGGGTTTTATTGGCAGAGACTCAACTACAGAAAAGCAGGGACGTGGAACTCTTACGTGTTACAGCAAAGACAGGTTTTGCTTTTTAGGCACATGTTGTTCAATTTCTAGTTTTACTGATGTTCTTATTAAGCAAAGTGCAAAGGTAATAATCCAAGGGAAGCACCTAAGCTCGGCCCTGAGCAACCTCTCAGGCAAACATCAGTCATCCCGGAGACAGCTGCCCCCCACCCGCCAGCAGCTCCCTCCGGAACTGCTTGGGGTCCTGGGTGACCTCACCCTCTCGAATCAGGCTTCAGGGCTGTGTTGGGTCCTAGGGCTCCTGCACCAAAGCACCACAAACTTGAGGCCTAAAACCACAGTGATTAATTGTCTCACAGTTCTGGAAGGCACACGGTCAAAATCGAGGCCTCAGCAGGTTCATGTCCTGAGGTCTGGGGGTATGGGCAGGAGTGTTGGGAACCTTGACCCCCGCCTCCAGTTTAGACCCCTTTTTGATCCTTCTTGGTAAGGAGGTAAAGCTGTAGGCTAGCCCAGTTAAAACCCAGCTCCTATTAAATATTTCCAAGGTGGAGGAAAGATTTCAAAGAGGGTACCATGGTGGAAAAGCTTGCTGGAGCTGGCAGAATCGGGTAGGTCCATGGGTTTATAGGCAGCAGATGTGATGAGGTGACGAGGCAGCAGCAAAGAAAACCTGCCCACAGTGGATGTCGACCTGCTTACGAGCCTGGGACCTCGGGCAGGGGTGTGGCCTCCCAGATGTAAACGTCAGGAAAATGTAAGTACCCAGAGATGTTATCCGTGCCTGGCTGGTGCAGCAGGCTGCTGAGGAGGGGCCCAGAATGGCAGGCGGGTGCAGAGCCACGCCCCTGACCCACCACCACAGGCGTCGTCCCCAGCACAAGAGACCTTAGTGTCTGTCAGCCTGCTGGGACACACGTCTCTACTCTCACGGAAAACCACTTCCATTCTCCCTTCTTAGTTCAGTCCCTGCAGCTGTTTCCACCTTTGTTCCACTTTCTCTCCAGCTGCTTTTTTGGGGGGTGCTTTTCCCGTCCTCTACCCCCGTCTCTGTCCTCACCCCGCAAGCAAAAGCAGCTCCCTGCCCTCCACGTCTCGTCTCTCCCCCAGTTCACCTCTCCGCGCCACGTACCTGCTGAGTTCTGTGGTTCAGGTTGTGCAGATTGTTGTGTTCATCCTCAGACCAGTTTTCTAGGTGTGCGGGCTGGGTTATTGTTGCCCCGGCTACATTTCATGTACATGAGACAGAAAAGAGGCTTCCATGCTGCTCTGTCATCTGGGTTCCTCCCGGGATATTTTTCGTGTAAGTTGGAGCCACTAGAGCAGGGAAAACCACTTCCAGAATGAGGCTCTTTTTTAACATGTGCTTGTATCATCTCAGATTATCCAGATCTTGTAGAAAGGCTTTCAAGTTCTAGGGCAGGGTGAGAACTCTGAGCTTCAATTATGAGTCCCCAAGGGGTCCTGTGGTCAGTGTCCTACGTAGATAAACACAGCTAGGCACGAGTTAAAGTGGTGAGGATAGATTTCTATAATCCGTAGTAATTAACTGCAAAGGAGAAAGGAGCCCAGCGAACTTGAACTCGGCTTCCATTTGTTCAGATGTGACCGGAGCAGGCCAGGGGTGAGCAGGGTTCAGCCAGAGCCAGGCAAGTGATGGATTGCTAAGGTGGGAGGGAGCGGACCCTCTGACACGTATCTGGGCTGCTGACCTCTGCTTGGGGAAGTTGGGTCCTGCCCTCCCACAGGGGTCGGGAGACAGCCTGTCCCTCAGATGTGGCTGGAATAAACAGCCTTGAGTTTTCTCAGACACACACCTTAAGGAGGGCTAGGGTCATCCTAGGGAGGAAGCCTTGAGCTGTAAGAAGCGACATTAGTCTTTTGTCCTTATGGGCCGAGGATAGGCCTGGTTGAGAAAGGCTTAGAGGACCCTGCCTGGGCTGGTCAGGAGAGGGTCTTTGGCAGGGCAGAGAGGGTATCCCCAGTAAGTAGAGACAGGAAAAAAATGGGCCATGCTGGGTACGAGTGTGACATGGGCCCGAAGAGGGGAGGGACCATGTGGCTAGCTGAGCCCAAGGGGAAGCCTGATGTGTAAGGAGGCTCCTCACAGACTTGGTTACAGGAAGTCAGATGGAGGGAGACTCCAGACGGGAGTTGGGTGGGTTTGTGGCTACTTAACCACGTGGGTTGTCTCTCCCTCCTGTATAGTGGGAGGTCCTAGGCTCATTGCTATGGGCATCTCCACTGTGCTCTTGGAGGCCTCTGCTTTCCAGCAGGAGGCAGAGGAGAGCAGTACGCGTCCACTCTCTCATCTGCAGAGTCCAGGGAGGCCTGGGCAGAGGGTGGAGTGAGCCAGCACCGAATGGCCACTCCTGCCCTGTTGAAAGAGCAGGTTTGCCGAGGTTGTGTGGTTGTGCCACAGGGGCAGGCAGGAGATACCCCGTGTTATAAGGTCACAGAGAGGTTGAAGGGACATGAGTTGGGGGAACAGAACTGGGTCCATTCCTGGTTGTCTAATTAGCTGTGTGACTGGGGAACCGCATGCTCCTTCTCTGACCTACTGCCGACCTCACTGGATTGTCACGAAGACTAAGTGTTCCTTATGCACAGAAGATGCTCGGTGTGTGACGGCCTCTTCTGCACCCTAGGACTGACTGAGAACTTAGGATCGCCAAGCTGGAGAGGGCACTGATGTTAGGAGCCACCAGAAGCCCTGTAACTGGGCCCCTGGAGAATTTCACTGGGGTAGAAATGGGCTGGTTATAACGGTGGTTATCGCACTGGTTATGAAGTTGGTTGTGATGTTCGTTATGACCCTGGGTGTGATCACGGACACCAAGGAGGGGTCTGACTTTAGCAAGGGTGCTCTCTGGGACTGCAGAGTAGGAGAGGGGCTGACACTATTTGGAGAGTCCAGAAGGAAGGCAGATGTCAAGAAGGCCTAGTGGGGGCCGGTTGGGTAGGTGGACTGTCTGGAACCCCAAGGAATGAGAAGGCAGGATAGGCCACGGGGTGTGGCGCCCTGGGAGCTGATGGGCTGGCTAGTGATGGACGTAAGGTAAGGTGTGCATCAGAGAAGGTGGCTTGGCAGCAGCTGGAAGAAGCCAAGTTCAGGTCTCGGGTCCCGCTCAGTACCCATCCCCTCAGCCCCCCCCCCCCAGGTGTACCCCACACCAGCTGTATAGCCTCATCTTCCTTGGAGCCTGCCCGTTATCTCCCCTCATCCCACCTTTTCTGGACCCAGGAGCCTCTGGCGCCTCAGGCTCAACCTGCCTCTTACCACACTTGCCAGGCTCTCCAGCTCAAAGGTTCTTTATGGATTTTCACTCATACCAGTTCCCCACAGGGTGGGCCTCTGCCTACATAGCCCCCACGCAGGAGCACACGGTAGTTGAATGCATGAAGTCAAAGTATTAACAAAGCTAAATTTTGAGAGCTGTCCAAAGCCTGACTTCTGGTAGTGTTTTTCCTTGCGGGTATACTCTTCCTTGATACATTGTGTCCTGGAGCTCAGTTCCCAGGGATGATCTGCAGCCCCCACCCCTGCCCCTGGTCTTTTGTCCTTTCTCTAAACAGGGGATAAGAACCATTTATTTCCTGTTTATTTCAGATTCTGCTGTTGGGATTGCAAGTGAGCAGGCCTGTGAGGACATGGATGTTGTAAAATCAGAACCCTGTGTGGCCTTGGTCAGAAGTCCCCCACAAGGTTTTCCTCAGAATTCTGGCTTTAGAGATACCTCTGATTCTGAGGTCTGGTCAGAGAGCAAGCCAAGCTCCCTCCTCCAGAAAAACTGCTTGAACACTGGGACTGTGACTCCCAAGAAGACCTTCGCCAAGGAGGGTGCCCAGGGACGTGGCGTGCGGGAGGGCAGTGGCGTACTGGGTTGTCATCCTGACAGAAGTAAGGGAGGTGGTGCAGAAGGGCCGGCCCGAAGTTGTGACGTGTGTGGCAGGAGTTTCAGATCTACTTCGGACATTGCTCTGCCGCAGGAGCTTAATACACCGAACAAACCTAACAGATGTCCAGAATGTAAAAAAAAATTACCTGATTGCTTACAGGGGAAATCTCGAAGTAACTGCCACAGAGAGAAGCCGTACGAATGTGAAGAATGTGGGAAAGTCTTCAGGTTGTGTTCACAGCTTAATCAGCATCAGAGAATCCACACTGGAGAGAAGCCATTCAAATGCATTGAGTGTGGAAAAGCCTTTCGTCTGAGCTCGAAACTTATTCAGCATCAAAGAATTCATACTGGAGAGAAGCCCTACAGGTGTGAGGAGTGTGGAAAGGCCTTTGGTCAGAGCTCCAGCCTCATCCACCACCAGAGGGTCCACACAGGAGAGAGGCCCTACGGCTGTCGGGAGTGTGGGAAGGCCTTCAGCCAGCAGTCTCAGCTGGTCAGACACCAGAGGACCCACACCGGAGAGAGGCCCTACCAGTGCCAGGAGTGTGGGAAGGCCTTCAGCCAGAGCTCAACCCTGGCTCAGCACCAGCGGATGCACGCGGGGGAGAAACTTCAACTTCCAAGAAGCCCAGGTAGTCCCAGCCATGTTCCACATCAGAGAATCCATGCTACAGAGAAACCATTTAAGTGTGATGAGTGTGGGAAGGCCTTCAGGTGGGTGTCTCGCCTTAGTCAGCATCAGCTAACCCACACCGGAGAGAAACCTTACAAATGCAATAAGTGTGCAAAAGCCTTTGGTTGTAGCTCACGGCTTATTCGCCACCAGAGAACTCACACTGGAGAAAAACCGTTTAAGTGTGATGAGTGTGGGAAAGGCTTTGTCCAGGGCTCACACCTAATTCAGCACCAGAGAATTCACACCGGAGAGAAACCCTATGAATGTAGTGACTGTGGAAAAGCCTTCAGCCAGAGCTCAAGTCTCATTTACCATCAGAGAATCCATAAGGGAGAGAAGCCCTACGAGTGCATCGAATGTGGAAAAGCTTTCAGTATGAGCACACAGCTCACGATACATCAAAGGGTCCACACTGGGGAGAGACCTTATAAGTGTACTGAATGTGGGAAAGCTTTCAGTCAAAACTCAACCCTTTTCCAACACCAGATAATTCATGCAGGAGTGAAGCCCTATGGCTGTAGTGAGTGTGGGAAAGCCTTCAGCCGGAGTTCCTATCTTATCGAGCACCAGAGGATCCACACCCGTGCCCAGTGGTATCACGAATACGGGAATACCCTGGAAGCTGCTGCCCACGTGAGTCGTAGAAAAGTCAGCACTGTAAAGAAACTGCATAAATGTAATGAATGTGAGAAAATATTCAGGTGGCGCTCACATCTAATTATTCATCAGAGAATTCATACTGGAGAGAAACCTTACAAATGTAACGAATGTGGCAAAGCTTTTAATCGGAGCTCACGGCTGACTCAGCATCAGAAAATTCACATGGGATAGACCACCTGTCTTTATAAACCTGTATAAATGTGAATAAACCTACAGCCTTAACCTTACGTATATTATATGGGATTGTTTATACTGACAAGAATTTAGAATGTGGGGATAGATTCTGAATTGCTCCCGTAAGAAAGAAAATGTCCAAATTCATACAAAGTGGATATTTCTTTGCTGGAATGTGTGACCTTGTCCCACTCAGCAAAGTCTGTGTCCCTCAAGTCAGGGTGCATGGATGTAGACCTTCGAGTTCACAGAAGAAAGACCCCAGGTCCTGTGGATGAGGAAGAGTCCTGGGAAAGGGCCTGTGAACTCTGCCAGATGAACAGCTTAGAAGTTGCCCCAAGTGTCTTCCCTTAGCACCAGCTCCTCAGACTGGCTTCAGCAGGAAAGATGTGTTAGCTTGTGCTGGCAGAAGCCCAGAGGAAGCTGCCTAGAGCTCCTTTCTCCTGCCTTCTTCACCTGACTCCTTTTCTTCCAAGTCAGCCTTCCAAGGCTGCAACCTGGGAATGCAGCCAGAGGCCCTGGTACCAGCCTCTTCAGACAGGAGCGTGGATCAGCGCTGCCACTCCAGGAATAGCACCCGTGCCCAGGGACCTGCTCTGTGACTTGGGTGTCACTGTCCTCCATGAAATCCAGAGTCTGTCTGCTTCTCTGAGCATTGTTACAGGGTGATCATAAGAATTGGACTGTGTGGGAGAGCTCCCCCCCGCCCCCACCCCACTGAGACCTGAGCCAGCATCTCCCGAGGAACCCAATGCGGACCTGGCCTCAGCACTGCGGAAACAGCTCACATGAGCCCAGTGGATGCATCTGGAGGCCAGGCTGCTTCCTGGACTCCTCAGAACTACTACACAAACTGGCAAAACCGGGAGGGGCTGCAAGCTGCAAGTGAGCCCATTGCCTTTTCCCAGGGGGTGGTGGAGGTGGAGACAGACTGCTCACCAGCAGAATGAGGCTAATCAGTGTTGATGGTGGCCCTGCCCTCCGCGTCCTGGATCCACCAACTGTGATAAAGTTCCAGGGGACCAGAAGTCTTACTCAGACTGGCCGCTACCCACAACCACTCACTCAAGACCTGCCGATCTTTGGTGTCATTGCCAGTTATCGGAAGGGTGAAATTTGGGCCAGAGACCCTTCCCCCTTGTCCCAATGGAGAGGCCCATTTCTCCCACATACAGAAAGGTAACCCAGAGGGACACAGGTCAGTCACTTCAGGATTTATTGCAACACTTGATTTGGGTCACCATCACTTGCATGGTTAAGCCTGTAGGTAGTTCCCGGAGACACAGCCTTGATGGCCATGTGTGGTATAGCCCAGCAGCAGGTTCTGGATTTGTTATCAAGTGGAAAATGGGATGGCTAATCCCTGTGTTTGCATTGGGAGATTCCACAACTTTCTGGCATTAGGAACAGTAGAGTTCAGGATGGTCAAGTCTGTGTGTTTGTGTTTCTAATATGTGGACGGGATCTCAGCCCTACAACAAGGTCAGCCCAGCCGCTCAGCCAGGCACAACGTGTGATGTGTTCTCGGACCGCAGTGCTGGTTCTAGGGATGCAGATTGTCCCCCTGGCTCGTACCTGTACTCCCAGGTGCCAGGATGCCGTGAAATCACTGTGCCCATTTCAGTAGCTGTAACTACCTCTCCAGCTGCACCTACTCCACCCAGAAGTGTGTCCAAAAGGCTCAGTGCAAGAGGTTTTGTGGGCCCACCCTTAGGAAGGCAGTTTGGTCACTGAATGTGCCATTCCCAGAAAGGAATCCTGTCTCTGCCACTTCTGGGTAATGATGGGACAGAGGGGTGGAAAGTGACATGAACTCTTCCAGATTCCAGCCTGAGCTTGGTGCTTTCTGTCCTGTAACAGCAACCAGGCGGGAAGGGCCAGAAGATTGAACCTAAATCTTCAGCACATGGATTCTTTCTTTGGATTGACATGGTTCTGGATCAGGGGCTGGTAAATTATAGCCTATGGGCTAAATGCTGTTTGCTCCCTGAGTTGATGCAGCCTGTGAAGATCTGCACGAGGCCATTAGACTGGGTGGCTCTCATGCCTTGGTAACTACACAAGCAGACTAAAATCTAAGCCGGAGTCCATTCCTGTAAATGCACTCCTATCTGAGAAAATGAAGCTTTCTCAGAAAATGAAACACCTAATCACAGTCAGTCAGCCGAATTTTCCCAAATAAGGCAACTGCTTAAGCCATAACCAGTCAGTTTCCTAGTTTTGCTCCTGTGTCTTCTCTGTAAACACCTCTTCCTTATGTCCTGCTGGCACAGAACTCCTGATGTTTCAGTGTGGTCCTGCCTGGTTCCAGGCCGTGTTTGCTCAAATAAACTCTTTAAAAATTTGATGTACCTCAGTTTACCTCTTAAAAGGCCTAAAAGCTAAGAAGGGTTTTTTACATTTTTAAATGGGAAAACTGACTATTTTTTGTGACATTTGAAAATTATATTGAAATCAAATTTCAGTGTGATCAAATAAAGTTAATTGGAAGAGAGGTGGCCCTTTGGTGTGCAGGTTGGCTCTGGCCACTCCTATACTCAAGAGCCAAGTTCACACTTGCTGGTCTTGCCTTGTTGTTTTTTTTTTTAATTTAAATATTTTTATTTCTAGGAGAGAGAGACAGCGTGAGCAGGGGAGGGTCAGAGAGAGAGGGAGATACAGACTCTGAAACAGGCTCCAGGCTCTGAGCTGGCAGTCAGCACAGAGCCTGGACGCAGGGCTCGAACCCACGAACCACGAGATCATGACCTAAGCGAAAGTCGGACACTTAACCGACTAAGCAACCCAGGCGCCGCTCTTGCCTTGTTAATGGGTAGACACTTGATGCCCTTCAACCTTTGAGGAATTATTTTTCCTCTCAACTCTTAGTGTGGTTTGTTTATTTAAATGTCCCAGTACAACCAAGAATTCAGTAGAAACAACCCTAAAATCCTACATTCCAATCTAGAGCCTCCCCTGCAGAAGTATAGGGTGAGGAATCCCTAGCTGCATCCATGTAAAAGAGATGTGCGATACTGGCCTGCCCGGCAAGACTTCATGAAATCAAGCTGCCTCAGCACTTAAAATGCATGTGGCTTGGGATCCCTGGAACCCATGAAGAGCATCTGTGCAGGTCATGTGAGCAGATGGCCCTTCTGCAGAGAGGGAGTGGGGAGGGCCTTCTGGAGGGTACTGCAAGGTTTTGGATATTCTGTTTTCTTTCAAACTATTTCCCAATTTGGGCTTCAGTAAATGCAACAGTAAATGTTTCTAATAATACCTAGAACTCTATCTCCGCGTAGATATTAAAATACCTTGGATTTTTCTTTTGGAGGCAATAAATCCGTAATTTTGACCTGAAGTTACTTTTTACTCAATCAGGTTAAGCTTTACGAAATTGGATTGGAAGCACCAAGCTTCCTGGAAGCTTCACAAAGGTGTGGGGGTGCAGAGCCCAGGTGAGTTTACACAGTGTGTGTGGCTTGCACTCTGAGCCTAGGAAATTTTTGTCAAACGAGTAAATGCTGTATTTGGGGAGCTTTGAGACTGGGATGTTAGACACTCGGAAGAAAGGAAATAACACTGGCATCAAGGGTTTCCACACGCAGCTGGCTCAGTCAGTGGAGCACGCACATCTTGATGTCGGGGTCATGAGTTTGAGCCCCATGTTGAGTGCAGAGGTTATTTTTGAAAAATCTTTTTTCACAGAGATCTAAATAAGATCAAGAAAATGGAAAAGGGTAATTTTCCGAGTGCAAATGTCTATTCTCTGTATAAGACTGTGCAGGCTGGAGACAAAGGTGGACCTCAAGGCCTGTCAGTGGTAGGGATCGACCACAGATGAGGGTAGACAGTTGCTCTGTAGCTTAGGCGAGTCCTTTGGGCACACAAGATCCACCCACCCCAGCCTGGCTGGGTTGAGGGAGGTGTAACAGAGCCACCAGCCACCTGCCACCTGGTTTTGTATGTCCCCAGAGATCAAGAATGGTTTTTAAATGATTGAAAACAAGATGATTTCATGACCTATGAAATTAAATTTTCAGTGCCAGTAAGAAAGTAAGAACATAATTGTGCCCATTCATTTACATAGCATCTGGCCGCTTGCAAGCAACGTTGGTAGAGCTGACAGAATCCCTGTGACCTGGAAAGCTGACATGTTCCCTCGCAGCCGTCTCCTGCCACAGTGGGTCTGCGGAGCAGCAGGGAAAATGGAGGGAAGGGCTGCCTTGCTGTGGTGCTGTGGGAGGGACAGTGTGGTCAGTGTGGGTCAGGGTCAGGGTCAGGGTCAGTGTGGCTGCCTTGTCCAATCTACCAGGGATGGAAAGCAATGCTCTGACCCCATCCTTACTGGATGAAAGACCAAAAGCACGGACTGTCCCTTCCAGTAGGCGGCTGGTGAGTGGACACAATGTTACCCCCCACCCCTCATGTGTCTGGAGCCCAGCAGGAGCAGATTGCACGTGACCAGATGCTGGGCTCCAAAGGGCTGAGGGTCCTCCGGAGTCTACTGACTCCTTAGGCCCTCCAGGGTTCTGCAGAGAGGTAACCCCGGTCCAGTGCACAAGGATGGGGTAGGGGGTGGCCTCTGTGACCCGCAGGCAGAGAAGGGGTGTGCAGATCTGGGCGCTTGCCCGCTATCTGACTCCAGTAACTTTGAGCCTCCACTGGCCTCTCCGTGAGTGGAAGTGTCCTCTACCTGCAAGAACTGCTGAGAGCCTTGACGTGGGCTCCAAGCGAGAGCTCTGTCTTCCCCGCGAGGCCTCTTGGGAAGGGGCTGTGCGTGTTTTTCATGTATGCCAACAACAGGGCAGCCTGGGAAGTGCCTCTCTTCTGCTCAGGTAGGTGTATGATTTAGGACCACGGGACCCCAGCCACAGGGCCCTTTGGTGGCATGAGCGTGGAGCACCCTGCTGGGGGATGAGCCTGGCTCAGACCCTAGGGCTCCATTCCTGGTTGCACCTGCCAAATTTCACTAACTGCACAGCAGAAGCCCCTAAATCTCCATGGCTTTCACCCCTAAACGTGTGTCCTCATTCTGGGACCAGCAGCCACTCAAGGCACGTGAAGCAGCAGGGAGAGCCTCTTGAAGCCCTCCCGCCCCCGGTGATCCTCCTTGCCCTTCTCAGTCACTCACCCAGTCAGCAGACCAGGGACACTACTACAGGGAAGTCCCATCCAGGTGGGGAGGGAAGGCTGACAGCACCCCCACCGGCTGTTTGACAGCAGGCAAGTGTCACACCTCTGTGTGTTATCACCTGTGAAGTGGGGTAACTTCACACTTGTGAGTTAATGTTGACACACAGAAGTACTTAGACTGGTGCCTGGCATGAGCACTTGGATCAGCACCTGGTGGTTACACCTGTAATTTCTTGGTGCTCACTGATGCGTCACCAGGGACTGGCCCACGAGAGGCGGTTGAAGAGGCTGTGCTTTGGGTCACAGTTTGGCAATATCAAGGGCTTTAAGATGTTCATATTCTGCCTCCTCTGTTCCCACTTTTTTTTTTTTTCTACAAATAGTTTATTGTCAAATTAGTTTCCACATAACACCCAGTGCTCATCCCCACAAGTGCCCTCCTCCATGCCCATCCCCCCTCCTCCCCACATCCATCAGTCCTCAGTTTTTGTCAGCATTCAAGAGTCTCTCATGGTTTGCCTCTCTCCCTTTCCCCCACCATTCCGCCCTTCTTCTCCCCCTTCGTCCTCTGTTAAGTTCCTCCTAATCCTCCTATACGTGCAAACATATGATATTTGTCCTTCTCTGCCTGACTTATTTCGCTCAGCATAACACCCTCAAGGTCCATCCATGTTGCTACACATGGCCAGATTTCATTGTTTCTCATTGCCATGTAGTATTCCATGGTATAGATAAACCACATCTTCTTGATCCATTCATCTGTTGATGGACACTTAGGCTCTTTCCATGTTTTAGCTATTGTGGAGAGTGCTGCTATGAACATTGGGGTACATGTGCTCCTATGCATCAGCATTTCTGTATCCCTTGGGTAAATTCCTAGCAGTGCTATTGCTGGGTCATAGGGGAGTTCTATTGTTAGTTTCCTTAGGAACCTCCACACTGTTTTCCAGAGGGGCTGTACCAGTTTACATTCCCACCAACAGTGTAGGAGGGTGCCCGTTTCTCCACATCCTCGCCAGCATCTAGAGTTCTCTGATTTGCTCATTTTAGCCACTCTGACTGGCGTGAGGTGGTATCTCAGTGTGGTTTTGATTTGTATTTCCCTGATGAGAAGGGATGCTGAGCATCGTTTCATGTGTCTGTTGGCCATCTGGATGTCCTCTTTGGAGAAGTGTCTGTTCATATCTTCTGCCCATTTCTTCACTGGGTTGTTTGTTTTCGGGCGTGTAGTTTGGTGAGTTCCTTGTAGATTCTGGATATCAACCCTTTATCTGATATGTCATTTGCAACTATCTTTTCCCATTCCGTTGGTTGCCTATTAATTTTCTGGGTTGTTTCCTTGGCTGTGCAGAAGCTCCTCTGTTCCCACTTCTAAACAGTTTCAATATATAAAATGGTTTTACCAGTAACATCACTGTGATTTTTTTTTAATTTTTTTTTTAAATTTATTTCTAGGAGAGAGAGACAGCGTGAGCAGGGGAGGGTCAGAGAGAGAGGGAGTCACAGACTCTGAAACAGGCTCCAGGCTCCGAGCTGGCAGTCAGCACAGAGCCCAACGCAGGGCTCGAACCCACGAACCGCGAGATCATGACCTAAGCGAAAGTCGGACGCTTAACCGACTAAGCCACCTAGGCGCCCCCATCACTGTGATTTTTAATAGAAAAAAAATTTACAAAAGCTACTATGGTCTGTCTCCTCCCTCACTCACCCACCCAGCCACAATCTATATATTGAAACCCTAGTGCCCAGTGTGACGCTCTGAGGATTTGGGGCCTATGGGAGGTGATTAGGATGGGTTCAGAGTGGGATTAGTGCTCTTACAGAGACCCCAGAGAGCTCCCTCACCCTCTTTTTTTTTTATTTATTTATTTTTTTAAATGTTTTTTTTTAAATTTTATTTCTAGGAGAGAGAGAGAGACAGCGTGAGCAGGGGAGGGTCAGAGAGAGAGGGAGTCACAGACTGAAACAGGCTCCAGGCTCTGAGCTGGCAGTCAGCACAGAGACCGACGCGGGGCTCGAACCCACGAACCGCGAGATCATGACCTAAGCGAAAGTCGGACGCTTAACCGACTAAGCCACCTAGGCGCCCCCATCACTGTGATTTTTAATAGAAAAAAAATTTACAAAAGCTACTATGGTCTGTCTCCTCCCTCACTCACCCACCCAGCCACAATCTATATATTGAAACCCTAGTGCCCAGTGTGACGCTCTGAGGATTTGGGGCCTATGGGAGGTGATTAGGATGGGTTCAGAGTGGGATTAGTGCTCTTACAGAGACCCCAGAGAGCTCCCTCACCCTCTTAACCTGCCAAGGACATAGCGAGAAGTCTGCAGCCCCAAAGAGGGCCCTACCCCAGCCTTGTCGGCATCCTGATCCCAGCCTCCCAGCCTCCAGAGCTGTGGGAACTTGGTGTTTCGGCCACCCAGCCTGTGGTGTGTGTGTGTCTAGGTAAAATCCAGCACATCTTCCAAGGGGAACGGGAGGTTGTGCAGCCCCTAGCCACGCCTGCCATACTCAGGAGGGCTTAAATGAACAGAGCTAACACAGACACAGACACGCAGCATAAGTATGAAGCTTGGTGAAGACAGTTTCCAAGGCTGTCTATGGGCAAAAGGACTTTTAAATTATTTTTTTTTAAGTTTTTTTTGTTTTTACTTTTTGATTTTTTCCGAATGTATCATGAGTACATATTGCCTGAACATGTCTGATGGTCATGAAAGAAGCACCTAGCAAAGAAAGGTGTTGGGCAGACATGGCACTTAAGCACATGCTTCCAGGGTGAGCCAGGTGGCAGCCTGGATGGCCCAGTCCAGCTCCCATCCTTGAGGAAGCAGGGCCCAAGGACAGCAGCTGATGCTGAATGAGACACACAGTCTGTGTCCCTCAGTTTAGCCAAGTCTGGGCCCCGCCTTGGGGCTTGGCCTCTGAAAGCCTGTGAGTACGTCACCCCACCTTGTCATCAGCTTCCCATGCAGCCTCCTCTCCTGCCCTTGGTGCACACCTAACTTGCCGTGACCCTGACTCAGGGGGAAAAGACTCAATTAATGGAGATGGTGGGAATGTTCTCTAAATGGCAGTGAGCAAGCACTGCTGATCTTGACGGACGCTAGCACAGAGCAGGGGGGCAGGAAGGGGTGCTAGGAAAGCAGCAGGGTGACAATGGGTACCCGAGATCATTAGCTGTTTGCAGTGGAAGTTCCTCCACAAGACTTGCGACCTAGTCACCTAGCAGAAAGCAGACCATGGAGGCAGGGACACTGCAGGGGGAACACAGCCCTACAGCAAATGTCTATGCAAAGAGCAGGACCCCAAGTTCCCCTACCTGGGGGGGGGGGGTGATGGTTATGCTGAAAGTTGCAAAGTAGCCATGGGCCCTGCACATTCCCACAGAGTCACCCAGGAAAGATCCCGCTCCCCTCCACCCTGCACACCCTCACTGCTAAGGACTGAATTGTGTCCCTCCGCCAAAGTCACTGTTGAAACCTTGACCCCCAGTATGACTGTTTATGGAGATGGTGCCTTTAGGGAGGGGATTAAGGTTAATTGAAGTCCTAAGGGTGGGGCCTTGATGCAGCAGGACTGGTGTCCTCAGTGAGAGGAAGGGAGCTCCGGTCTCTCACACATGCGTGCTTCCTGAGGAAAGGCTGGCTGTCAGATCGACCTCACACTCTCGTCTCCGACTTCCAGCCTCTAGAACTGTGAGGAAATACGACTCTGCTGTTTAAGCCACTTAACCTGTGATATTTGGTATGGCAACCTGAGCTGCTCAAGACATCCACCTAGAGGGTCCCGGGAGAGGCCCCTGTTGCGCTCTCCCCGGACACCAACAACTGTCAGGGGCACCTGGGTGGCTCAGCCAGTTAAGCATCAACTTCTGATTTCCGCTCAGGTCATGATCTCACGTGGAGCCTGCTTCAGATTTTCTCTCCTTCTGTCCTCCCCTGCGTGCCTGTGTGCTCTCTCTCAAAAAACTGGAAAAAAAGTTATTAAAACAGTTGTCAGATCACACCCACTTTGCTCAGAATTGAGGCCCTGGGGCATGTCCTCCACGCCTCTCCCCACCCCCTCACTCAGCTGCAGCTACGTGGGTCATGCACCACTAGCTGCCCCTCATCCAGAGCTCCTACTTCTCAGACTGCTCTGCTCCCTTGCCTCCTTCAGATCTTTGCTCTTACACCATGTCCTCAAGAAGGCCCACCCCATGACCCAATTTAAGACAACAGCCTAGCTCTTCGATAACCCCGCCTCCCTTCACTGGGACCCTGCTCTATTTCACGTCTCCCCTTCAGCACTAGAATGTTGGCTCCATGAGGTCAAGGATTTAAGGCAGGAGAATGCATTGTCCCCCCGAAAACATAAGGTTCACAAAAGCAAATGAGCAGAGAGCTCAGATGCCACACAACGCCAGTGTGAGTGACCAGGGTACCCTTGCAAAGGCCTTGGCCTGGACCCCAGGTGACAACCGGACCACACATGGCCTCACCCAGCAGCAAGAGCAACAGCCAGGGGAGGGGTGAGCAGTTTGATGCCCACCCAGGAGAACATATGTTTTTTAATAGTTGCTTTATTTCCAGTAAAAAGGGAAGACAAAGTTGTGTTTCTTAATTAAACAGAGAATGACACCATTACATTCAAACATCTCACTGAAGAATGCTTCCTGGAAGGACAGGCTTCACTTTGGAGATGTCTATAGGAGCCAGCTACCCCCGAGTGACTGGAATGGGACTGTAAGCACGGGTCAGTCCTGCAGTCTGAGCTCACACCTCTTCTCCAGGTCTGCCATCTCCTTCAGGACTAGGGCCACGCTGTACCGCAGCTCCTGGAACTTGGCTGTGGGGACCTCGAAGCGGTATGCTGACCCGTCTGAAAGCTTCAGCTGCATCAGGACACTCGGCTGCAGGGAGCGGGCCAGGGCACTGGTGGAGATCGCCACGTCCACCCTCCACCACAAGCTGGCAACATGGGGCAGCCAGGTCCCCTGCTGCCTGGCCACAGAGTTGAGGAGAGGCCGCTGGCTCCCAAACACCACGCTGGACAAGTCCAGGACCAGGTCCTGGGGAATGCAGAGCTCCTGGAGCTGGTCTTTGAAGGCGTCAGGCTTCAGGCTGGCTGGGGGCAGCCGGAGGGCCTGCTGGAGCAGTGTGTTTGTGCCAGCTAGGAGGGCGCCCAGCCGTTCCTCCGGCAGGTCTGCACTAGCCCTGAGGCGCTGCACAGCCTCCCGACAGTCCTCTCCCTGCAGACTGCTGACCACCAGCTTCAACAACTTTCTGAATGTGCCCCTGTCCAGGTCCCCCAGGAGCCGGGGCATTGCTGCCACTTCGGGGGGGAGCTGGGTCCCCAGGAAACTCACCCGGCTGCTGTGACCGTCACCAGGGTAATGCAGGTATGGAGCTGCAGCTCCCGCGGCGGACATTGCTGTTTCCTCCCTTTTGATCAGGCAGCCCAGAGGAAAGGTCCCAGCTGCAGCTGCCAAGGGCAGGGGCGAGAAGAGAAGCCCAGTGACTCCCATGTCCTTTGGGCCAGCAATCGAGGACTGACATGGTCTCTGCCTTGAAGAGGCTAACAGAATGAACCACTGATGACAGCCAATGTAATGGGAGGCTCCCTGAAAGCAGGTGGCAGAGGGGCCCACTTTAATCCAGGGAAGAGGGGAGCCAGGAGTGGGCAGGGAAGGGAGACAGGGTGGGGAGGAGAGGATGACCAGAAAACAAGAGACCATACACAAGATCTCCAAATATATAACAGAGAAAAGAATGCAGGAGGAGAAAAGTCCAGAGAACACACACATACAGCCACTGCCGCCGCCACTGACCACAGTAAGATCACTCAACTTTGACCTGTCACAACCAGCTCTGCAAGAACCAGTTGTTATCCTCACCTTGTCTATAAGGAAACCCAGGCTCAAACACAACGGTCCAAGGCCTAGAACCCAGGCCCGTCTCTCAAAAACTCCCACTGTTTCCACAGCACTGGGGAAACCAGACTCAGTCACTCAGGCAGGAGGCGCTGAGGTACCTCGAGAAAGGTCTGTGCCATTACTCCAAGGAATAGTATAATGTCATGACATATCTCAGGTGGCCGAGCCGCACACCTGCTTATACAGGACGAGGGTGCACCGCCCATCTCAGCCGCTCCAAGTGGTTGCACAGAGCTCGGCCGGACACAGATCCCGTCCCCAAGGCTCCCAACAGGCCCTGGGCGAGATGGGGCACGGAGGAGCGCTGGGGGAACCCGGGGGGAGGGTGGGGCACGGAAAGCCCTCTAAGGGCTTCATCGTATCCTATTCTCCCGGGAAGGCCGGGCCTCCGCTCACCCTGCCTGTCAACGACCATCCGCTGACAAAACACGGGGTCTTCTCCCACCGCCTGGTCACTATCAGCAACCGCCTTCCACTGCCCCGGGCCGCCGCGCTGCTCAGGCCCTGCTTCCCGGGGGCTGGCGTGCTGCCCCACGCTGACCCTCTCGGCGCCACCGGTACCGACGCAAGGAGCTGGCGGAGACGGCCCGATTGGAGTCGTGCCCCCACGGCGGCCCTGGCCACCTGCCGCACGGCCGAGTGGCCGCCCACGAGCCAGTCAGCGCGGATCGGCCCCGCCCCAAGCTGCACCACAGCTGCCTCCAGAGCTCCCCGGAAGTGCCGGCTAAAGGGCCGCGTCGCGGAAAGAGCGATCCCATTCCCCGCACCCCAACACGCGCCACTCCTCCGCACCTGAACGCGCAGTCCCGCACACAACGGCCAGGCGAAGAGCAGCACCACCGCCACACCGGAAGCGATCCAGAGACACTTCCGGGCAGCTCTAGGACCTCGGGAGGACCCGGCCCTCTGTGATCCGGGAGTCTGTGCTGAGGCTGAGGACGTCGTAGCCTGCGAGGCGCTCCTCCGGCCATCCTCATGCGAGAATTTCAAAGGCTCCTCTTGGACCGACGGGTCCTCGTCTCCGCTGGTGTCCGGGGAGGGACCCTCACCCGCCAGAAGGGCCCAGGAAGAGATGGGCCAGCGGCACACACTCCAAGGTGCTGAGCGGCGCCAGCCTGCATCTTCCCGCCCGGCGCCGGTGACGGCCGCACATCCGGCCGCACAACCATATGAACGGGCCTAACCGTCCAGTTGTTCACTTAAATGGGTAAACTGTATGGTGTGGGAATTATGTCTCAATAAAGCTGTTATTTTTAAAAGTCGATGAAAGGAAGGCCAACAACCCAATTAAAATGAGCAAAAGATTTGAATAGATATTTCACCAAGGATATAAAATGGCTAATAAACATGGGAAGAAATGTTTGCCATTGTTGGTCATTAGAGAAAGGCAAATTGAAGCTACAGGGAGGTACCATTTCCTACCATTAGAAGGATGATAATCAAAAGATAAGCAGGGGCGCATCGGTGTCTCAGTCAGTGAGGCACTGGACTTGGACTCATGATCTCTCAAATCACCAGTTTGAGCCCCACGTGGGGCTCTGTGCTGACACCGCAGAGCTTGGAGCCTGCTTCAGGTTTGGTCTCTGTCGCTCTTGGCCCCGTCCCTGCTCGTGTGTGTGTGTGTGTGTGTGTGTGTGTGTGTGTGTCTGTGTGTGTGTTTTCTCGTTCTCTCTTAAAGAAAAAAAAAAAGAAAAGGCAAGGCATGGACTGAATGTTCAGGTTTCCCCAAAATTTGTATGTTGAAACCCTAGCCCCAGTGTGATGGAATTTGGAGATGGGCCCTTTGGGAGGGAATTAGGTCATGAAGGTGGGGCCCCCATAAGCAGGATTAGTGCCCTTTAAGAAGAGGCCACAGAGCAAACTAGCTCCTACCATTATGTGAGGACACAATGAGAAGTTGGCCATCTGCAGCCAGAAGAGGGGTTGCAGGGGTTTGCAGTAACCCAACCATGCTGGCACCTTGACCTAGACTTCCAGCCTCCAGAACTGTGAGAAAGAAATCTCTGTTTATAAGCCAACCAGTCTATGGTACTTTGTTACAGCAGCCCAGACTGACTAAGACAAAAAAAACAAGTGTTTGCAAGGATGTGGGCAAAATGAAACCCTTTTAAGTTGTTGGTTGCAATGGAATAAGAAAGAGTCTTGCATTATCTCAAAAAGTTAGAAATATTTATATTACTCACATTGACCTTAAAAGTAAAACAGCCATAAGGCGCCTGGGTGGCTCAGTTGGGTAAGCGTCTGACTTCGGCCCAGGTCATGATCTCACGGTTTGTGGGTTTGAGCCCCGCATCAGGCTCTGTGCTGACAGCTCAGACTCAGAACCTGGAGCCTGCTTCAGATTCTGTGTCCCCCTCTCTCTCTGTTCCTCCGCTACTCATGCTGTTTCTCTCTGTCTCAAAAATAAATAACATTAAAAATTAAGAAAAAAAAATAAAACAGCCAGTTATTTTTCCAGCAAAATGGGTTTAATCGGTTTAAAAATTAACGCAAGAAAATCTTTTAGAGTGGAGTCGAGAGGCCAGCAGGGGGCGCTCTGACACCACACCATTTCTCCCTGCCCTTTGCATTTCCAACCAGAAGCATTTCCAACTTTTACATTCCCTGCTGGAAGGAAGGTTTCCAGACGCTCAGCAGCAGCCCAGACAAGGAGAAGCCACTACACTTCCAGCCTCAAATTTAATAAAATAGACTTTCAGTTTACAACAGCCCCCTCCCAGCTCCCCTTTCCTCTTAGAAGAGCCTCCTCCTTTGTTCAGTGGACTTGCCGGCGGTTTGGTTTTATTCATTTATTTCCTTACTTACTTCGTTTTATTTATTTTTAATTTTTTAAAATATAATTTATTGTTAAGTTGGCTAACATACAGTGTGTACAGTGTGCTCTTGGTTTTGGGGGCAGAGTCCCATGATTCATCACTTACATACAACCCCCAGTGCTCATCCCAAAAAGTGCCCTCCTTAATGCCCATCACCCATTTTCCCCTCTCCCCCACCACCTTCAACCCTCAGTCTGTTCTCTGTATTTAAGAGTCTTTTATGGTTTGCCTCCCTTCCTCTCTGTAACTATTTTTTCCCCTTCCCTTCCCCCATGGTCTTCTGTTAAGTTTCTCAAGCTTCACATATGAGTAAAAACATGATATCTGTCTTTCTCTAACTGACTTATTTCACTTAGGATAGATTACTTGTCCTGAATTGCAATTCTCTATTCCTGAATAAACACATTATTGCTGAAGAAATAACAGATAGTTTTATTTTTAAGGTCTACCTTCAGTTTGTCCTCTTTTATGTTTTGTCCACCTCCTTGTTTTTATATTATTTTTTGCTTCCCTTTCCTTATATTAATGTTTTATATCTTAAATTCCTCATATGAGTGAAGTCATATGATGATATTTGTCTTTCTCTAATTTCACTGACCATAATACACTCCAGTTCCATCCACGTTTTGCAAATGGCAATATTTCATTCATTTTGATTGCCAAGTAATATTCCACTGTATATATATACCACATCTTTATCCATTCATCTGTCGGTGGACGTTTGGGCTCTTTCCATACTTTGGCTGTTGTCGATAGCACTGGTATAAACATTGGGGTACATGTGCCCCTTCAAAATACCACACTTGTACCCCTTGGATAAATAGCCAGTAGTGCAATTTCTGGGTCATAGGGTAGTTCTATTTTTAACTTTTTGAGGAACCTCCATACTGTTTTCCAGAGTAGCTGCACCAGTTTGCATTCCCACCAGCAGTGCAGAAGAGATCCTCACCAACATCTGTTGCTGCTTGAGTTAATGTAAGCTATTCTGACTGATGTGAGGCAGTATTTCATTGCGGTTTTAATTTGTATTCCCTGATGATGAGTGATGTTGAACATTTTTTTCATTTGTCTGTTAGTCATCTGGATGTCTTCTTTGGAGAAGTGTTTATTCATGTCTTTTGCCCATTTCTTCACTGAATAATTCCTCTTCTTCTTCTTCTTCTTCTTCTTCTTCTTTTTGTTGGGGGTTGTTGAGTTTCATAAGTTCTTTATAGATTTTAGATACTAACCCTTTATCTGATAAGTCATTAGCAAATATCTTCTCCCATTCTGTTGGTTGTCTTTTAGTTTTGGTGATTGTTTCCTTCACTGTGCAGAAGCTTTTTAATTTTGATGATGTCCCAATAGTTCATTTTTGCTTTTGTTTCCCTTGCCTCTGGAGAAGTGTTGAGTAAGTAGTTGCCACAGCCGAAGTCAAAGAGGTTTTTGCCTCGTTTCTCCTTGAGGATTTTGATGACTTCCTGTTTTATGGAAGGTCTTTCATCCATTTTGAGTTTATTTTTGTGTATGGTGGAAGAAAGTGGTCGAGGCTTATTTTTTCTGCATATCCAGCTTCCCTGGAATCATCTGCTAAAGAGACTGTCTTTATTCCACTGGATATTCTTTCCTGATTTGTCAGAGATTAGTTGGCCATACGTTTGTGGGTTCATTTCTGGGTTTGCTATTCTGTTCCTTTGACCTGAGTGTGTTTCTGTGCCAGGACCATACTGTCTAGATGATTACAGTTTTGTAATACAGCTTGAAGTCCGGAATTCTGATGCTTCCAGGTTTGGTTTTCTTTTTCAGGATTGCTTTGGCTATTTGGTGTCTTTTCTGGTTTCATACAAATTTTAGGATTGTTTGTTCTAGCTCTGTGAAGAATGCTGGTGTTATTTTGGAGGAATTGCCCCTTATAATTTCCAGAGTGATAGGAGTGTCTGCCACAGACCCTTAACTGCCTTGGAACTTCCTGGTTTATAAGAGTGTCTTTTGTTCTAATGAGGTGACTCTCAGTGTGCTCCTGAGTGGGTCTGAGTTGAAGAGTGGAATATTCAGTCCTACTCCCTTGTCCTCCAAAGGGGGGAGAAATGGAAAATAAGTTAATCGTTGACCATGCCCATGTAATGAAGGCTCCATTAAAATCCCCAAAATATGGCGTTCAGTGAGCTCTGGGCTTGGTGAACACATGGAGATGCAGGAGAGTGTCACACCTTGAGAGGGCATGGAGGGCCCTATTCCCATTCCTATCCCTGTGCATCTCTTCCATCTAGCTGTTCCTGGGCTATATTCTTCATAATAAACCAGGAATCTGGTAAACAAAGTGTTTTTTTGAGCTCTGTGAGCCACTCTAGCAAATTACCAACCTGAAGAGGGGTCATGGAACCTCAGACTTATAGCCATTTGGTCAGAAGTGCTGGTGACAACCTGGTCTTGGCAATTAGCCTCTGAAGGGGGAATGAGTCCTTAACTTGTAGAGCTGCCCCTACTTCCCCAGTCTGCCCTCTGTCTTTGTATGAGGGTGGCATGGCCATCACTACCCACACTGTCCTGCTCTGACATGTCATTCTCACGTGGACTTCATGTGGCTTCCCAAACATGTCCATGCACAGACCCCTAATTACTCCCCCTGACTTTTACTTTTTCCTACTGAGAGGAAAAAAAGAAGCAAAAATTTCATTAGCAAATATTTTCATTAGCAACTTCCTGAACTCATGTGCTTTTCCTGCCTCCCAACACAGGCAACAGATATCTTGCTTGACAGCTGTGGTTGCCAGGAGAATGTTCCTAATACATCTTCAATTACAGAGACCTCATTAATTAAGGGCTCAGTGGTTGAGCTCTGAAACTTATTAACATGTTTGTACAGAGGCCACACCTCCCAGGGCTCGTCCCCACCAGTTACTGAGCATGGCAGGGATACTAAGGCAGGCCCATTCCTGGAACACACAGAATGCCAAGATGGTTGACTTGGTCTCAATAAGTTTGCTTAGATGGCACAAGCCTGGGATGATTCTACCCAAATTTGTCTCTCTGGGCTGGACTTGAATTGTGGTCTGATAGCTCTCCCAATTTTCCCTGACTCCCTATTTTCTCTCATGCCAACTCTTTCCCTAGTAAAACTTTTGCATGTTAAATCCTGTCTTGGTGTCTGCTTCTTGGAGGATCCAGACTAACACAGATGAACCATAAGTGGGTGGTCAGGAGGACATTTGGGACTGGTTCACCCACTGTCTGGCTGGTGAGGAGAACACTGTCCTGGTTAGTAGGTGGTCCCTGGAGCAAAATGGTGACTCAATTGCTAAGCATGTCACTTGTTGTGACCCGGCCAAATGACCCAGTGAGGAAATTCTGTGACAGGTGCAATGATGCAGGCATTTGGAAAATATAGGGAGAATGGCAGAATGAAAGAGTCTTGGGATTTAGTAGTATATACGGCAGTGCCACCTGCAGAAGAGAATTATATGCCGTTTAATAACCAGGCCTTGGCACATTCCTGGGCCCTCGTAGGGGAAAAAATTCTTATCCCGGGACTTCAAGTAGCCACCTGTTCATATGCACCTCCCATTATGAGGTGAGGTCTATAAGGCCTGAAAAGGAATAAAATTAGGGAGGCCCAGCAGTAGTCCATTGTGAGGTAGAAATGGTAGGTACATCCAGGATGGTGCCCAAGTAGGGCCAAGGGGACACAAGTAAGCTGAGTAAGCAAATAGCACAGTCTCCTGATCTTCCAGCACCCCCTAGGCTCACAGTTACGGCCATATGGGAGGAATGGGGGCCATATGGGGGGTTCTGCATGACCAGCTAATGGAGGAAGGAAAGGTCTGAACTTGGTTTCTAAATAGATCAGATCAGTACATTGGTACATGTCAAGAATGGGCAGCAGCAGCTGCATTACAGACACACACAGGGCGACCTTGCAAGACAGTGGGAGGGAGGATATTTCAATGGGTAGAGCTTCAAGCAGTGCACCTGTTCATCCACCTTGTGTTGAAACAGAAGTGGCTTGTGGTGAGAATATACGGATTCCTCGGCAGTGCCAGTATCCTGGCTGTCTGGTTGGGGGCCTAGAAAGGAAAAGAGGATTGGGAACAAGGAGATCTGGGGTAGAGACATGTGTATGGACATGGGACGGGGTATGGAGTATGCAGATTTTTGTGTTACAGCCGAACACCCATCAGAAAGCATCCACCACAGAAGAGACACCAAACAACCAAGAAGTCAAAAGAACTTGGGGTATTAGCCAGCCTTCATAATCAGCCACCCTGGAGCCAATATACTGGGTACCTGAAAGAAGTAACTGTGGTAAAAGAAATGGACTCCACATTGGCCCCCAGTATGACCCTCCCCCTGTGACAAGGCCTATCTATCTAACAGCTGCCCCCTTCTGACTGTCCAGCATGTGAGAAACAAAGTTGACTACATCAGGCAGGCCCCTTCCATCCTGGAAGGGCCAGCAGTTTGTTTTCACAGAGATGGATACTGATTCCAGGCATAAGTATGCTTTTTCTGCAGAACCTCAGCCAGTACCACTCAGGGCTTACAGTTTGCTTCATCCACAGGCATGGAATCTCACATAGCATGGTATCCAAACAGGGGACCCAATTTACAATGAAGGAAATGTGAGACCCGAGTTGTATACGGTTGTATCCTGTAGCATATTACCTAGAGGCAGGTGGCCTCAGGGAATGCTGGACTGGCCTTCTAATAGGTCAGTTCAAGCACAAGCTTGGAGAAAAACATTATCCTTTGTGACAGGTACATTATACTTCTTTGTGGTGTTGTGCTTCCAACATAAAGAACACATGGGTCTGGGAATCTAAGGGTTGAAGCAGGAGTGGTCCTACTCACCATAACTCCCCACTACACCCCACTACAAACAGGGGTTTGTACTTCTTGAGACCCACAATTCTGAACTTTGCAGAATTGGAGGTCCTGGTCTCCAAGAGGATGAAGCAAGGGCTCCCTTGAACAAGCTATAGTTGCTGCCAGGGCAATTTGGATGGATAGGTGAAAAGGAGTCAGCACCCCAGCAGGAAACATTGGATCCTGATTACCAGGAGGCTGGACAACAGTCATAAAAGGCAGGCAGGGAGGAATACGTGTGGACTCAGATTGTTTGCTTTGGTATCTCCTGGTTCTCCCTTACCCCATAATAACTGTAAACAAACACACATGGCTGTTCAGCTAAGAAGGGTGCAAATGGAAAGGGCTCAGACCCTTCTAAATGATGTTTTGCATCACATCACTAGATGACCCAATCACTAGGTGTTACCTACCATGTTGGTAACAGAGGGTAGGGGGACTTTATAGTGGAAAATGGACAGGAGAGAGTGAGAGCTTTTCACCCTGAAATCAACTTCGGTGCTGGGAGTCTGTTCATCTCACTGAACTTCTGAATTTCATCTCAGGAAGAAAAACCATTGGAAAGCATGCATCTCTGAACTGATAGCTTCAACTACAGATTAAAAGGGGTGGACTGTGGTGACCATGAGAAAACACTCGCCGACTTCCCACTATAGGAAGCAGAACTAAGGGCAAAACATTAGTTTGCTGAGTCGGTGCTGAGGCTATACTTCCCACAGGTTGCTCCTGCCAATGACTGACTGCAGCAGGAACATCAGGCACTGTCTGGGGGAAGACTGAGACTCCTTTGACAGCTGACTTTGGCTCAAGGACTTCTTGACAGCTTTGCTGTCCTTAGACTCTTCCTTAGACTGCTTGGTACCCTGGAA
This sequence comes from Proteles cristata cristata, assembly GCA_017311185.1. Lineage (NCBI taxonomy): Eukaryota > Metazoa > Chordata > Mammalia > Carnivora > Hyaenidae > Proteles > Proteles cristata. The sequence continues at coordinate 397,049 of JAESUZ010004130.1, read as the reverse complement.
TGCTTCTGCCCATCCTTCTCTTTTCACTTTGCATCAAACCTGAATTGTCCTGATTCCATGTTTTGTCTTACACAGATATTTCTCCTAGGAATATCCTTGCATGTTTAATCTCATCTTGGCACCTGCTACCTAGAGCATGTTGGTTAACACAGGAACCTGTTTTCTTGTCACCCTTTACTCTGTCCACTTGGATGGGACCAGTCTCAATCTTCTCACTGGGACTTCCTCGTTTAGGGCCTTATTTGCACCTGATGATGACAGGACTCTTCTGACAACACTTGGGGCTTCTTTTCTCTTGGACTTTCCTGAAATACTGAGCCCACCTACCCCTGGTTAGAGTTTTTCACATTGCCCAGGGCCTGCTTCTAATGGCCTGCCAATCACTCCTATGGGGTATATGATATTCTATTGGGAGTCATCAACTAGTGTTTAGGTCACACGTTAGGAAGTTCACATTGTATCAATTTCCATGTTGTGTCTCCAGGAGGGTGTTCTAGACTTGCTTAACTTGAATCTCCATTAATGGTCAATTAAGACAAGGCTTATACAAATAGATTTACACTATTTTGAATGCTCTAAGTGTAAAAACAAATTTTTACTGAGACCTTTCCAACACTTTGAGGAAAGTAAAGACTGACACGAAATGGCTGAGAGCTTCAATTGAAGCCTTATCCACATTTCCAAAATTAATGGCAATCCATTAAGCATGTAGTATCTGATGGTGACATTGGTTTAATTTCTTTCCAGTATGAATTGTAGCTTTAAGAAAACATGTGGTCCCCAACTATAGGCTTTCCCATATCCATTGTGTACATGCAGCTCCTTTCTAGAATAAATTTGACATTTAATGAAGTTTGAAACATGAGTAGTATTCACATGTAATGCATCAACTGGGCTTTTTCCATCAGGGTGAATTTTTTGATGTAGAATAAGATACAAACTCTAATTGAGGGTTTTCTACGTTCATTACATTTGTACAGTCTTTCTCCAGTGTGCACTCTCATGAGTAAATAGTGAACTCTGACTGAAAGCTTTTCTACATTCACTACATTTGTGCTATTTTGCTACAGGATAAATGAATCCTCTGATGTAGTGTAAGTTGGGAGCTCTGGCTGAAGGTTTCCCCATACACTACATGCATAGGGTCTCTCCCTGTCTGAATTCTTTGTTGCTGAATGTGCTGAGAGCTTTGAGTGAAGGCTTTCCTACACATACTGCATTTATTGGGCTTCTCTCCAGTGTTAAGTAACTGATGTTGAATAAGACATGAGCCCCAACTAAAATTTTTTTTTTTTAAATAATGATTAATGGTTTATTTGAGACCAACTAAAATATTTCCCACATTCAGGGCACCTTTGGATTTTCTTCTAGTATGAATTTGCTGATACAGAATAAAATCTGAGTTGTACTTATTTTTTAATATTTTATTTAAATAAAAAAATTTAATGTTTTATTTATTTCTGAGAGAGAGAGAGAGAGAGAAAGAGAGAGCATGAGCAGTGGAGGATCAGAGAGAGAGGGAGACACAGAATCCGAAACAGGCTCCAGGCTCTGAGCTGGCAGTCAGCACAGAGCCCGATGTGGGACTCAAACCCACGAACCGCGAGATCATGACCTAAGCGACAGTCGGACGCTTAACCGACTAAGCCACCCAGGTGCCCCTAAACTTTACTTTCAATGGCAATGACCTCTGTGTTGTTACTTAGCCACTTTTATAAATAAAGAGCAAAACACTGCGGCTGTCAGGACACATCCCCCTAAACAGCTCAGCCTGCATCTTCTAAGAATAAGACCATCACCCCACACAGCCACACCTGAGAAAATTAATTATTCTATAATCTCATTTAACAGTCAACCCAAACTTAAATTTGTTCCCAAAATGTCTAGAAAAGACATTTTTACAAACTGGAATTGATCATCATGGTTTAAGTACTGCATCCAGTTGTTTGCTAAGGTCTTTCAATCTAGAACAGTCCTCCACTTTTCAACTCTTTTTATTTTCATGACACTGACTTTTTATGAGTCGCTGGGTGTGTCTAATGGCTTCTCACAGTGCTGTTTACTGTCCTCTGTTCCCTCTATTTTTTCCTTACATGCTATTAAGGAGGTACAGTCAGGGCATTGTTCAAAGTTGCTTAAAATAGTGCTTTTCTTTCCCTCTATGACTATGTAATCAACTTAACATACAGTTAACCTCATTTATTTCTTTTTGTGTTCAAAATTTTAAAAACATTTATTTTTGAGAGAGAGAGACAGAGAGACAGAGCACAAGTGGAGGAGGGGCAGAGAGAGAGAGAGGGAGGCACAGAACCTGAAGCAGGCTCCAGGCTCTGAGCTGTCAGCACAGAGCCTGACGTGGGGCTTGAACTAAGGAATGGTGAGATCATGACGTAGGCCAAAGTCGGATGCTTTACCAACTGAGCCACCCAGGCGCCCCTTTTTGTGTTCAATTTAGACTTACCTTTTCCCGTTTTATTTTAATTGTATTTGAATATATGAAGCTCTCACAGGGGTCAAAAGTCGCAGCAACACGAAAGGCTCATTCCAGGCCATGTCCTGCCCCTCTCATCCTCCCCCTTTCACCTGCCCGGTCTCTTCTAATGGTCATCTTAACAGTTTCTGGACTATTCTCCCCAGGTTTATTTTTTCAAAGATAAACACATATATAGATATACTTAATTTCTCCTTCTTCTTTAGAACTCTATGCCCTGCTGGCTGGCCTCCAGGGTGGGACTGCCGTCTCCATGGGAGGAGCAGTGCCCTCTATGCTGTGGGCACTTCTTCTGAATGCAGAATGAGAAGACGGTGGACTTGGTCCTGTTGATGGCAACGATGTCAGGGAAGCACGCTACTATCAGGGTGCTGATGGACAGCACTCCAGCCACAATCCCCCAATACCCTATTCCTGCCCAGGACCAAACGCCTCTCCCCACAGGCCTATGATAAACCCCAAACTCCACTGCCGAGAATTCTAACAAGTGAGCAGAGCCCCTTCTTTCTACGCTGGTAAGTTGCTAAAGCAGAGGAGTGGCCCTTATACGCGCAGCTTAGTACTGGGCCGCTGCCTCCCCTGCTCCCTGGGTACTCATTTCCACAGATGGCTGTAGTGACACCCTTTACCCAGGTGTCCTTGTGAACGTTCAAGAAACTCAAGGACAAGCAGGTTCAGGGCTCTGATTCACAGGGGAGATGCATGCCGTTCTCCTAACAGTTACGTCAGTTCATGTTTCCATCGCTGGGATAAAATCACACTGATCCATTCACCTCCTTCCCCCAAATTTGCTGCTGTCCAGTGTTTACTGGCCATGTGGCTTTCCTCTTGTGTATGTCCTTGTTTTCACCCATTTTCTCTATTGGAAAATTCTCTACTTTTTTTTTCTCTCATTGATTTGTACAAGTTCTATATGAGGTGCAAATACTCTCACATTTGTTGTTTGTTCTCTGATGTGATGGCCAAGATGGCTACTCTGGGCCCAGACCACCTGGGTTCACTTCTGGCTTTCACCATCAACTTTGTTCTTTTCCTTCTTTTGTCCCCATCCCATGAACTAGAGGCTCTCTTCCTTCTCCTCTCCCATGTGATCATGTTAAAGCAGGCCCTTAGCATCTCTTTCCCAACTGCTCGACAGTGCCACAGAGCAGCCCGAGAGCTTTTGAAAAATGCACTCTCTGTGAGAACTCCATAGTGGCATCCTATGATCCCAGGATGAAAGGTAAAATACCTGCTGTTCCCACCTGGCTATGGCCTCAGAAGAGCCGCACAGACCAGGCCAGCTAACTGTCATTGGCTGCCAGTCTCCCCTTTCCTGCCACTTCTTGTTTAGGATGTTCAGTGCCAGCAGACTATACACTCCATGAGAGAAGAGCTTCAGTTACTGCACAGGGCCTAGCACACAGCACACACGTGGTTAGTGAACTAGGAGGCTCCCTTGAGCCCCAGAAGCATCTGCTGGGCAGAGAAGTTCTGGGCTGAGTAGAAGGCGGCCGCTAAGGAGGAGAGCTCACTGAGGTCCAGCCTGGGGTACAGCTGCTGTTGTCCACTCTCGGGCTGTGGTGATGGGCAGATGTCCAGGAGCAGCAGGGACTGGGAGTCTGAATGAACCCAGCTGCTGCCTGCAGCTCCCCCGCTGGCCCATCACCTCCCCTGACCCACAGAGGCAAGACTCCAGTGCCAGCTCCACTTCTCTGGAGCACAAGCCCAGCCTCCCCTCACTTCCCCAAAGGCACTTACAGGAGGCAAAGCTGTGGGCCCAGGCCTGGGAGGACCCGACGGGGTCGGGGCTGGCAGAGACCCTCCTAGCACACACGGGGGTCAGTACATTCCTCGTGCAACAGTCTCGAACCTGGGCCCAGAGGGACACAGATATAAGTAAAACACCAACCTCATGCATCTCCAAGAGTAAGCAGCAAACGTAGAATTCAGCGTGGGTGGACAGGAGGCAAGGTCTGCCGAAAGACCTCAGGTAGCAGTGAGAAGATGGCCTTCAGGCACAGTCCCAGCAGCCTTTCTCAGCCTGTGCTCTTCATCTGCAGCACAGAACAGATACAATGATTTGAGTGGCTATTTTTTTCAATGCTCCCGAGGATGTGCGTAATTAGTGCTGTTCCAGATGCCTGGAAGAGAAGCTGTCATGTACACAATGTACCCTTCAAAGTGCTAGGGATTAAATCTCTCCCAACCCCAGGTGAGAAAGGCTGCTTTCAGGGTGTTGAGTCTAAACAAGTGAAAGGGCAGAGCTGCCTTTCCTGCAACAGGGAAGACAGCGAGTGGTGCCAGAAGGGACACAGGTGCCAGTGATGAATGTAACAGCCGCTAACATGTCCTGTGCAGCAGGCACTGTCCTGGGCTGTGCGCTCTGTATTTTATTTTCACGACAACCCTCAAAGCAGGGGGTCCTAGACCTGGCCATTCGCCATTAGGCTACAGCGCCTCAGGAAAACCTCGCTGGCTGAACAAATTCCGACATTGTGTCCGGGAGACGGGCACCAGACCGTCCCGGGAGGCGGGGATCGGGGAAGGGGTGGGCCCTGCGGCGCCTCCTCACCCGGCCAGCAGCAGCGCAACAGCCAGGCCCGGCGCCAGCGTCCCCGGCTGCGGGGGACGCGCCAAGTGCTCAGAGCCCCAAGGCTGCCCCGGCCTCTCCGAGGCTAGGCCCGGGCCCCTCTGCAGTCTGGGAGGAGCTGTCGTCGCTCAGGCCCACCAGGCCGGGCTGTGGGCGCAGCCCTGACCCCTCAGAGAAGGGCGGATCCGCCAAAGGGCCCCGCGGCCGCCCTCGGCTCGGGGACCACCATGGCCTGCCTGGCCCCCCCGTGTCCTCGGGTCCGCCCCGCGCGCGCCGTCGCCCGGCTCCAGTCACGCGGCTCTCGGGCGCTCGGGACCTACCTCGGTGGCGGCGGGCGCCGCGGGGCCAGGAGGCGCAATGGGCCGGAAGCGTGTCACGTGGCCGCCGCCCGCCGCCGGAAGGCCCGCCCCCGCCGCTCGTAGCACAGCATCGGCGAGGATCCGCGCCGCCCCCTGCGCACCGTGGTCACTCTCGGCCGCCCTCGCGCTCAGATACGCAGACACGCACTCTCGTGTGAGCGCCGCTGGCTCCCACTCACCCCTCCCTCGCCAGGCCGCTCGGTCCTCCCTCTGCCCTCGTGAAGCCGTCACCTCGCATCCGCTGGCCCGGACGCCCCTGCTCCACCCACCGGCTCCTGCCGAACACGCGCCACGCCGCCGCCGCCTCGCGGCCGAGCTCCCCGAAGAACCGCACCAGGGTCACCTTGCTCAGGCACCCACGTCACACCAGCTGTCCCACACTCCGGGCCTGGCCTGGAGGGTTGAGCGCTTCCCCTTATTGCCCAGGAGACCCCACGTCCCAAGTACCTGTTCAGAACTCAGCATTTATTGATTGAGCCAGCGTCAGAACCGGCACAGTTCCACGGGCGGGTGGTGGAGCAAGGCCCCAGCAGCGGGGGGAGGAAGGGAACCTCCTGAAACTGAAACAAGAATTCTTCTGGCAGCATTGAGACGTCTGAGGTAGGCATTTTAAGAGGGACTGGCGTCAATCGAGGGACACAGCCTTAGGTTGGTTGCAAGAAGCCATGCTAGAGTCTGTTTAAATCTCTTGGTGTGGGAAGTGGATGAAATTGTGATGGAAGTCTGCAGTCCTTACAGGCCAAGGTTGAGGCCTAGTCAAGAAGCGGGCCTTTGGTCAGGGAGAGAGTGTCATCCCCACTAGCTCACCCTCCTCTAGCCAGGAGCTGCCACTTTGATGTGGCCTCAGCCACGCTGTCCTCCTCCCCCACATCCAAGGTGGGAGAGTCTCAGTTCCAGCCTGTCCTCCATGCGACTGCCGTAATTGTCTACTTAAAATACACTTAGAGCCAGGCCTCAGTTTCCAGGCAGAGGAAATGTTACCGTGGTAGAATATGCATTGTGTGAATGGAGGTCTTGGTTCTTGGATTCCCCATGATTTACATGAGAATCCTGCTTGAATAAAGACAGCTCAAAAGAAAGTATCTTGCATAAAACAGGGTGTTTTTTTTTTTAATTAAAAAAAATGTTTAGGGGGTGCCTGGGTGGCTTAGTCGGTTAAGCGTCCGACTTTCACTTAGGTCATGATCTCGCGGTTCGTGAGTTCGAGCCCCGCGTCGGGCTCTGTGCTGACTGCCAGCTCAGAGAGAGCTGCTTCCTTCTCTCTGACCCCCCCTGCTCACGCTGTCTCTCTCTCCTAGAAATAAATAAAACATTAAAAAAAATGTTTATTTTTGAGAGACAGAGCAGGAGGAGAGGAGGAGCAGAGACAGGGAGACGCAGAATCCAAAGCAACTCCAGGCTCTATCAGCATAGAGGCCAATGTGGGGTTAGAACTCTTGAACCACTATATCATGACCTGAGCTGAAATTGGTCACTGAATGGACTGAGGCACCCAGATGCCCCTTTCCAGAGAGAGAGAGGAAAACACAGAATCTGAAGCAGGTTCAAGGCTCTGATGTGTCAGCACAGAGCTCAATGCGAGGCTCAAACCCATAAACTGTGAGATCATGACCTGAGCTGAAGCCAGATGTTTAACCAACTGAGCCACCCAGGCCCCTAAAGCAGTTTATTATGGACAATACACTCAAGGAGGTGAGACAGTAGATTGGCCCAGAGGTGGCAGCTGCACAGAGGTTAGGGGTGTCTTTTCTTTTTATGTTTGCATAGGTTATGGGTCATAGCTAGGGCAATCTCCAACTGAGGTCATTTCTAATCACGTAAAGGACCCTTCCTACTGGTTTGGAGGGGGAATTTTTTTTTTTTTAATGTTTTATTTATTTCTAGGAGAGAGAGAAACAGCATGAGCAGGGGAGGGTCAGAGAGAGAGGGAGTCACAGACTGAAGCAGGCTCCAGGCTCTGAGCTGGCAGTCAGCACAGAGCCCGACGCGGGGCTCGAACCCACGAACCGCGCGATATCATGACCTAAGCGAAAGTCGGACGCTTAACCGACTAAGCCACCCAGGCGCCCCTGGAGGGGGAATTTTTGACCCAACAATTTCTTGCCAGAACTGCCATGGCCATCTTCCCCCATGGGGAGTGGAGAGGTGGGAGAATGAGGGGTGGGGTTGGGCTTGAAACCACAATGTGAATCTTTTATAATGAAGCTATAGGTTACCTGAGGCAGAGGTTGAGAGGAGAGCAAATGTACTGCCCCTTTGGCTCTTGGTCTGTCAGCCCTGGGGTGCTTAAAGCTGAAAGGCCAGGAAGTTAAAAGCTACAAGGTAAGGATGTTGTGCCCTCAGGCTTCTAATGTGTCATCTATTTATCACCATCTTTGCCTCCAGCTCATATCTAATTAACTTCCTACTCTATCAGAAGCTACCTCAGAGGAACATCCTGGCTTCTACTCACCCTGTGACCGTATCTCTGCAGAGCAGGAATTAAAGTAGCTGAGTTTAGAGAAGGAAACAGTAATGTATGGTGCAGGCTTTTTTTTTTTTTTTTTTTTTTTTTTTTTTTTTTTTTTTAATGTTTTTTATTTATTTCTAGGAGAGAGAGGGAGAGAGCGTGAGCAGGGGAGGGTCAGAGAGAGAGGGAGTCACAGACTGAAACAGGCTCCAGGCTCTGAGCTGGCAGTCAGCACAGAGCCCGACGCGGGGCTCGAACCCACGAACCGCAAGATCATGACCTAAGCGAAAGTCGGACGCTTAACCGACTAAGCCACCCAGGCGCCCCTGGTGCAGGCTTTTTAAGCTTCTTTACCCTTCTGATCTGCCTCCTTGCAGAGGGGGGCCTGCCAGTGAGTTGGTGGGTCAGTTATTTCAGTGCAGTTAGCAGGCCCTTTTAACTATAGATCCAAAACCGTGGGCCCTAATTGGTGTTTTAAGTACTAAGGTACTTTTTTCCCTCTCCAGATGCCTGAATTCTCGTATTTTGTACATGGAGACTAGATATGTAGATATTTGATGTACCACCATGTCTAGTGAGTAAAAGGCAGACCCTTCTCATTTTCTGGCAATAGCCCCTCCCCTGGCTAATGATTCCCCACAGATGTCACACTTTTTCTGCTACACATCTTGAGGGAGTGTGATGGAAAGAAAGGCCCGATTCTTCCTCCCCAGAACTTTCAAAGAATCAGGCTTGTTTAGCACTAATGTATTAAATTTGCACAAGAGTCTGTCCTGGCACCCAGTTCATATTGCTCTGTCCTCCACTCCATGTTGGACCCCAGTGAGTATGTTTAGTGGATAGTTACTAATACAGGTTCAGAACTCAGAAGAAAGGTCCGGTGTTAAAATAGTTTAGAAAGGTAAATTTACATGTAAATAGTAATCAAAGAAATAGGACAGAGTAAGCTCTCTTGGGGGAAAAGGTAGAGAAAGATCAGGAGGAAAACCAAGGCAGACCTTGCAGGGAGGAGAACCCAACAGAAGAAAGTGAGAGGTTGGCAGAAAACAGAGAAGTGTGGTATTACTGATGATAAGGGGATAGAATGTTTCAAGAAGCCGGAGGAGAATTTGGGGGAAATGGGAAAGTAGAAATCTGTCTCCCTACCTGAACAATAATTGCACTGGCCAAATCTGTTGTACTATTAACTATTTTGAAACTCTGGAGTCTATTGAAGGCTTGCAACTTCCAGGCGGAAGCCTTGGACAGTAAATTATGGTTAACCTCAATTTCAGCTCTTAGTACAGGAGCAGCTAGGATGCACCACTCCCAGCCCTTTGCCAGACAGCCTTGTGTACATTTCTGGAGCAACTTACATGCAGCTGTGTGGGAGCCAGACTGGGAAAAAAGTACCTTTCCTCCAAATATTAGAGATCGGTGTGTTGATAGTAGGTTGCTGCTTCTGATCTCAGAGGTACAGAAAGAGGTGGGTAGCCGTTGTTGCATCTCCCCTCATTGTTGCAAACCTTTCCCCTCCAGCTGATGTAACTTTCAGGGGATTTATAGAGCCAGAATCCTTTTGTTTTTCTCCTCTTAACTTTTTCTCCTTTTCAAAAGCAACTGCGTATATGGGGCGTATGGATGAGAAGTAACCACACAAGCCCAGGAAAAGGCTCAGAAAAGAACTGAAAAGTTGCTAAGTTTAAGTCTTAGGCTAGTCCTTGGCATGGAGACAATAAAAGTAAAAATTTAAAAAATGAACAAATATGAAAACCAGTCAACCAAAAACAGCAAAATCTGTCAAAATGGGAGACTCTGGCCCAGAGATATTACATTATGAGATTCAAATGTCAAGTTTTCATTTATTTATTTTTTTTCAATATTTTTATTTATTTCTAGGAGAGAGAGACAGAGACAGCGTGAGCAGGGGCGGGTCAGAGAGAGAAGGAGTCACAGACCGAAACAGGCTCCAGGCTCTGAGCTGGCAGTCAGCACAGAGCCCGACGTGGGGCTCGAACTCACAAACCGTGAGATCATGACCTAAGCGAAAGTTGGACGCTTAACCGACTAAGCCACCCAGGCGCCCCTCAAATGTCAAGTTTTCAATAAAAAGTCACAAGGCACACAAAGAAAAGAAAGTATGGCCCATTTAAAGGAAAAAAGAAATCAACAGAAACTGTTCTTGAAAAAGACCTAATTGTGGATCTACTGGAAAAAGACTTTAAAACAGTTGTCTAAAAGATGCTCAAAGAACTGAAGGATGACATGGAGAAAATGAAGAACAGAATGTATGAACAAATAAATATAAATAGAGAGAACACTAAAAAGCAGAAAGAATGTCTGGAGTGGCTTCTTTCAGTAACTAACGTGAAAAATTCACTAGCGGGATTCAAAGACAGACTTGAACATGCAGAAGAATCAGTGAACTTGAAGATAGGAAAATAGAAATTATTGAGTCTGAGAAACAGAAAGAAAAGAGATTGAAGAAAAGTTACCAGAGCCTAAAGGATCTGTGGGATACCATCAAGAGGACCAACATATGCACTGTTGAATTCCCAGAAAGAGAAAAGAGACAGGAAGGACAAAGCGAATATTTGAAGAAATAATGGTTGAAAACTCCTCAAATTTGATGAAAGACATGACTATAGACGTTCAACAAGCTCAGTGAACTCCAAATAAGATTAATTCAAAGAGACCCAAACAGAGATACATTATAATCAAACTTTTCTTTTTTAAAAATTTTAATGTTTTTATTTATGAGAGAGAGAGAGCACAGGGGAAGGGCAGGGAGAGAGGGAGACACAAGATCCAAAGCAGGTTCTAGGGTCTGAGCTGTCAGCACAGAGCCCAATATGGGATTTGGACCCATGAACTGTGAGATCATGACCTGAGCTGAAGTCAGACATTTAACTCAGCCACCCAAGCACCCCTATAACCAAAACTTTCAAAAGACAAAGACAAAATCATGAAAGGAACAAAAAAGAAGCAATTCATCACATAAAATGGATCCTTAATATTATCAGCAGATTTCTCATCAGAAACTTTGGAGGCCAGAAGGCAATGAGCTGATATATTCAGGTGGTAAAAGAAAAATGTCAACCAAGACTCCTATATCTAGACAAACTGTTCTTCAGAAGTGAGGGATAAATTAAAATATTCTCAGAAAAACAAAAGCTGAGGAAGTTTGCTATTATTAGGGCTGTCCTGCAAGAAATGCTAACAAAGTCCTGCCGATTGAAAGTGTAACTCAAATCCAAATGAAAGAATAAAGAACCCAGTAATGGTAAATACTTGGGGCAATTATAAATTCTAGTATTATTGTAACAATAGTTTGCAACTTCATTTTTTGTTTTCTACATGATTAAGATAACAAATACATTTTTAAAAACAAAGTTTAGTCTAAAAGTTAGTATTCTTGTAACTTTTGTTTTTAACTCCACATTTGTTTTCTCATATCATTAACTGAAATGCTGAGATGGAGCTGTAAAGGAGCAGAGTTTTTGTAAACTTGTATAAATTCAAATTAGAATGTTATAACTTTAGGATGTTAAATGTAACCCCTATAGTAATCACAAAGAAAATACCTATAAAAAATACACAAAAGGAAATGAGAAAGGCATTTAAACATTTCGCTACAAAAAATCAACTATCCACGAAAAAGACAGTAATGCATGAAATGAGCGTCAAAATGTACAAAGCATTTAGAGGGGTGCCAAGTGGCTCGGTTGAGCGTCCAGTTTCAGCTCAGGTCATGACCTCATGGTTCATGAGTTTAAGCCTCACATCAGGCTCACTGCTGTTGGTGCAGAGCCCGCTTCAGATCCTCTGTCCTCCTCTCTGACAGCCTGTGCTCCACTCATGGTCTGTCTCTCAAAAATAAGTAAACATTAAAAATAAAAAAATAGGGGCACCTGGGTAGTTCAGTTGGCTAAGCATCCGACTTCAGCTCAGGTCATGATCTCACAGTTCATGAGTTGGAGCCCTGCATTGGGCTCTGTGCTGAGCTCAGAGCCTGGAGCCTGCTTCAGATTCTGTGTCTCCTTCTCTTTCTGCGCCTCCCCTGCTCACACTCTCTTTGTGTCTCTCAAAAATAAACATGAAAAAATAAATGAATAAATAAAAATAGAGGTGCCTGTGTGGCTCAGTTGGTTAAGCGTCCATCCAGCTCAGGAAATGATCTCACAGTTGGTAGTTTCAAGTCCCACATTGGGCTCACTGCTGTCAGCACTCTTCAGATCCTTTGTTCCCCTCTCTGCCCCTCCCTTGCTCATGCTCACACTCTCTTTCAAAACTAAATAAACTATAAAAAAATAAAAGCTTTGAAAAAGTTGAAACGAAAAGACATCTGGAAAACAAATAGCAAAACAGTAATTTTTTGTACTTAAGTACAAAAGTTACTTAAGTAAAGTAACTTAAGTAATTTACTTAAGTAAATTTCTTAACAGTAATTTTTTTTAAACATTTTTTAAAAATATTTTTTATTTATTTCTAGGAGAGAGAAAGAGAGACAGCGTGAGCAGGGGAGGGTCAGAGAGAGAGGGAGTCACAGACTGAAACAGGCTCCAGGCTCAGCTGGCAGTCAGCACAGAGCCCGATGCGAGGCTTGAACCCACGAACCGCGAGATCATGACCCAAGCGAAAGTCGGACGCTTAACCGACTATGCCACCCAGGCGCCCCAACAGTAATTACTTTAAATATACATGAATTAAACTCTCCAAACAAAAGACAGAGATTGGCAGAAAGGATTTAAAAAACATGATCCAACTATATACTGTCTACAAGAGACTCACCTTAGATCCAAAGATACATATAGGCTGAGAATGAAAGGATGAAAAAAGACATTCCATGGAAATAATAACCAGAGAACAAAAATGGCTATACTAATATCAGACAAAATAGACTTTAAATCAAAAAAGTTTATAAGACAAAGGACATTAGGTATTAATAAGAATTTCAATATAGCAAGAACATAGAATAATTATAAACAATTTATGTACTTTATAACAGGATTAAATTATGAAATAAAATTAACAGAATTAAAGGGAGAAATAGTCCTCCATACTCTACTCTCAGTAATGAATAAAACAACCAGGCAGAAGTTAGGTAAAGAAAGAACCCTTGAACAACACAGTAATCTAACTAGATCTAACACATACAGAACACTGCACCCAACAACAGCACACACATTCTTCTCTAGTGCACTTGGGACACTTCCCAGGACATACCACAAGTTAAGCCACAAATTAGGTATTGATAGATTTTTAAAAAATAGATCTCATACATAGTAACTTCTCCAACCACATTTGGATGAATTTAAAAATCAATAAAGGAAGGGAAATTGGGAAATTCACAAATTTGTTGAAATCTACACATTTTTATTTATGTTTTTAAAGTTTATTTATTTTGAAAAAGAGGGTGAGTGGGGGAAGGGCAGAAAGAGAGGAAGGGAGAATCCCAAGTAGGCTCTGTGCTGTCAGTGCAGAGCCCAAACTGGGGTTCAAACCCACAAACAGTGTTTTCATGAACTGAGCCAAAATCAAGACTCAGACGCTTAACTCAATGAGCCACCAGGGCACCCCAAACAACACAGTGTTAAACCATCAATGTATCAAAGAAGAAATCACAGGATATTAGAAGAATACTTAGGGATGAATAAAAATGAAACCACAACACACCAAATTTATAAGATGCAGCAAAAATGTGCTAAGGGAGAATATATTGCTATAAATGCTTATATTAAAAAACAGGAAAAATCTCAAATCAACAATCTAACTTTACAACTTAAGGAACTAGAAAAGAAAAAAAAAACTAAACCCAAAACTAGCAGAAGAATGGAAATAATAAAGATTATAGCAGAGATAAATGATATAGAGAATAGAAAAACAATAGAGAAAATCAATGAAATCTAAACCTGGTTCTTTGAAAGACCAAAAGTGAGAAATCTTTACATAAATGGACTAAGAAAAAAGAAAGAAGACTCAAGTTACTAAAGTCAGAAATGAAAATGAGGACGATGCTACTAATTATATAGAAATAAAAAGGATTATAGGAGAGTACTGTGAACAACTGTATTCCAATAAATTGGATAGCCTATACAAAATGGACAAATTCCTAGAAACACAAAACCTACTCAGACTAACTCATGAAGAAATAAAAAATCTGAATAGGCCTCATTATTGGGAGCCGTTTTCTGAACTCACAGGCTGAGAAAGAACTCCTCGTGAGGTTAAGTAAGTTGCACGGACTCCTACCGTCAGATGGCAACCTATATACACCCCCACCCAGTTGTTCCTGCTTGAGTACCAACCTCCAAGTCACCTTGTTAATTGGTATTAGGAGTGACTCACTCTGGCCTTGATATGCTGATTGCACTTTGTGAAGGAACCTACTGTAGGAACTTCTTCTTTTGTGGTTATGGGAGCAAGATTGTGTTCCTGAAATACCTGTTTTTCTTAATAGCTCCTATTAAGCGATGAGCTGGCTGTTGACCCTGTTCACAAAGAACTAACTTTTGCCTTTACTATGCTAATGCCACCTCTGGGCTGTTCCCCATACTTTTACATATCAATGTTCTGGAGAATCTTCACTGATCAAGGGATTTATCATCAGAATGCCACTTCTGGGCTGTTCCCCACCTTTTTCATATCAATGTTCTGGAAAGTTTTTACTGATAAAAGAATTTATCATCAGACTGCCACTTATGTGCTGTACCCCAAACACTAAATCATAAAATAAAGTTGAGTCTCAGACAGTGTGGAGAGGCCTGGCTGGTGACCAGAAAGAATCTTGCGCCTCTCTCATTCCTCCCTTGCCGACACCATCCATCCTTCAGGGATCCCTGGACCTGACCAGAGCTGGACTCTGACATCTCATAACTACCAAAGACACTGAAACACCAAGAAAAAAATCTCCCAACAAAGAAAAACATGGACCTCAGGCCTTCCCTGGTGAATTCCATAGAACATTTAAAGAAGAAATAACACCAGTCCTTCTCAAACTTTTCAAAACGTTTGAAGAGAAGAGAACACTTCCTAACTCATTTTTTGAAATCAGCGTTAGCCGGATACCAAAGCCAGACAAGACACTACAAGGAAACTAAAAATCAGTATTCCTTATAAACAATGATGCAAAAACTCTCAATAAACTACTAGCAAGCTGAATTCAGCAGTATATTAAAACTATTATATACCATGACCAATTGGGATTTATTCCTGGAATGCAAGGGTGTTTCAACATACAAAAACCAATCAATGTAATACACTACATCACAAGAATGAAGGAGAAAAAACCTACATGATCACTATGAGGCAGAAAAAGCATTTGATAAAAATCAATAACTTTTCATGATTAAAAACACGCAGGGGAGGGGCTCCTGGGTGGCTCAGTTGGTTAAACGCCCAACTTTGGCTTGGGTCATGATCTTGTGTTTCCTGAGTTTGAGCCCGACATTGGGTGGTCTGCTGTGAGCGCAGAGCCCATTTTGGATCCTGTCTCCCTTTCTCTCTGTCCCTCCCCTGTTCGTGTGCTCTCTCTCTCTCTCTGTGCTGTCAGTGCAGAGCCTGCTTGGAATTCTCTCCCTCTCTCTGCACCTCCCCCATTCTCTTTCTCAAAATAAATAAACTTTACAAAAAAAAATTAACTCAGAATGGATCAAAGACCGGGGCGCCTGGGTGGCTTAGTCAGTTAAGCGTCCGACTTTTGCTTGGGTCATGATCTCGTGGTTCGTGGGTTCGAGCCCCGCGTCGGGCTCTGTGCTGACTGCCAGCTCAGAGCCTGGAGCCTGTTTCAGAGTCTGTGATTCCCTCTCTCTCTGACCATCCCCTGCTCACGCTGTCTCTCTCTCCTAGAAATAAATAAAACATTAAAAAAATTTAAAAAAAAAAAAGAATGGATCAAAGACCTTAATGTAAGACCTCAAACTATAAAACTTTTAGAAACAACATAGGACAAAAGCTTCATGACATTGGATTTGCTGGAGATTTCTTGGATATGACAACAAAGGCAACAGGCAACAAATGAAAAAATAGACAAATCTGACTTCATGAAAAAACAATTGTAATTGTGCATCAAAAACACTATCAACATAGTAAAATGGCAACACATAAAATGGGAGCTATACTTAGAAATCATAGATCTGACAAGGGATTAATATCCAGATTATATGGTTGACTCCTAAAACAATGAAAACAACAAAAAAATCCATGACAACCTGATTTGTAAATAGGCAAAAGATTTGAATTGGCTTTACTCCAAATAAGATGTACAAATGGCCCATAAGCACAGGAAAAGATGTGCGGTATCACTAATCATTAGGAGAATGCAAATCAAAACCACATTGAGATACTGGCCCACACCCGTTAGTATGGTTTTTGAAGAAGGAGGAAGAATAGGAAGGAAGGAAGGAAGGAAGGAAGGAAGGAAGGAAGGAGAGAATGGAGGAAGGAAGGAAGGACAAGAACAAATGTTGACAAGGATGTGGAGGAATCTGAACACTTATGCACTGTTGGTAGGAGTATAAAATGGGGCAGTTGCTACGGAAAGCAGTTACTCAAAAACTTAAAAATAGAGTTACCGTCTGATCCAGCAACTCTGAAACAGAGCAGGCACTGGACCCGGGACCTCTCAATCCTGAACACAAAATCTAGCATTCCTTGGCTGCCTCTAATAAGGAAAAAAAAAAAGGCTAAAACTCTATGCCTTTTGAGTGGCATATCTCAAGGGATGCAGCAGAAAGAGGCTTACTGGAAGGAGGATGCTTACTAGAAAGACTGGCAAAGAACATTTCCCGACTCACACTCCCACCTTCGTTAGTGCCTTAGATCTATAGTTAAGTGTATTACTTGTTTCTCCCAGTCCTTTCCCAAAAATGTTCTCCATCATCTCTTGGTTGAATAGAGTTTATCTTTTTATTTTTTAATGTTTATTTCTTTTTGAGAGAGAGAGCTCATGTGAGCAGAATGCGAGTGGGGGAGGAGGGGCAGAGAGAGAGGGAGACACAGACTCTGAAGCAGCTCCAGGTTCTGAGCTGTCAGCACAGAGCCCAATGCAGAGCTCGAACTCACAAACCTTGAGATCATGACCTGAGCCAAAGTTGGACATTTAAACGACTGAGTGAGCCACTCAGGTGCCCTGGGTAGAGTTTATCTTATAGTAGTTTATTCAGAAAGGCTGTTATGAGTAATATGCCCCAAATTTGTCCATGTTCAAAACTGGTTGTATGAAACCAGTAGTTTCTAAAGGTAGAAGCTTTATTATTGGTTTGAGATATTTCTTATAGGCATTTAAAGTTACACATTTTCTTTAAGCACAGGTTTAGATACATCCCACAAATTTTTAATATGTACTATGTTGCATTTTCATTATCTTTTTAAAAAAATGTTTTTATTTATTTCTAGGAGAGAGAGAGAGACAGGGTGAGCAGGGGAGGGTCAGAGAGAGAGGGAGTCACAGACTGAAACAGGCTTCAGGTTCTGGGCTGGCAGTCAGCACAGAGCCCGACGTGGGGCTCGAACCCACGAACCGCGATATCATGACCTAAACGAAAGTCGGACGCTTAACCAACTAAGCTACCCAGGCGCCCCCATTATCTTTTAGTTCAAAATATTACCTACTTTTTCTTGTGATTCCTTCTTTGACCTACTGATTATTTGGACATGTATTTAATTTCCAAATAGCTAATGTTTTCCTAGTTACCTTATTGTTATTAATTTTAATTTAATTCTGTTGTGGTCAAAAACACACTCTGTATGATTTCATTCTTTTTATACTTATTTACTCTTGTTATATGACCCCAAATTTGATCTATCCTGGTAAATCTACCCTGTGAACTTTAAAAGAATGGGTATTCTGCTGTTACGGGACTATGTACAGATCAATTAAGAGAAGGTATTGATGGTGTTCACATCTTCTGTGTCTTAGCTGAGTTTTTGTCTAGTTCTTTCAGTTGCTGAGAGAGGCATGTTAAAATATTGAAATATAATTGTAAAATTATCTGTTCCCCCCTTTATTATTTTTGTTTGCTTAATG
This sequence comes from Proteles cristata cristata, assembly GCA_017311185.1. Taxonomy (NCBI): domain Eukaryota; kingdom Metazoa; phylum Chordata; class Mammalia; order Carnivora; family Hyaenidae; genus Proteles; species Proteles cristata. The sequence goes on along the minus strand of JAESUZ010004130.1, from coordinate 379,172 downwards.
TATTTTAAAGCTTTGTTATCTGGCTCATTCACATTTATGATTATCATCACCAAGTGTCCCTCTTTATCTCTGATAATACATTTTGTTTTGAAATATATTTTATTGGATGCTAACATAGCATCTCCAGCTTTCTTATGCTTACCGTTAGCATAGTAGGTCTTTTTTTAAAAATGAAGTTTATTTTATTTAAAAAAATTTTTTTTAATGTTTTATTTATTTCTGTGAGAGAGAGACCATGAGCAGGGGAGGGTCAGAGACAGAGGGAGACACAGAATCCAAAACAGGCTCCAGGCTCTGAGCTGGCTGTCAGCACAGAGCCCGATGCAGAGGTCAAACCCACGAACTGTGAGATCATTACCTGAGCCGAAGTTGGACACTCAACCAACTGAGCCACCCACATGCCCCATGGTCTTTTTTTTTTAAGTTTATTCATTTATTTTGAGAGAGAGAGCCAGTGAGAGATGGGAAGAGAAAGGGGGACAGAAGATCCCAAGCGGCTCTGGGTGACAGCAGAGAGCCTGATGTGGGGCTCAAACTCATGAACTGTAAGATCATTATCTCAGCCACAGTTGGATGTTTAACCAACTGAACCACCCAGGTGCCCCAGTATGTCTTTTTGTTTTTAACGTTTTATTTATTTTTGAGAGAGAAAGTGCTTGCAGGGGAGGAGCAGAGAGTGGACAGGGGGTGTAGAGGATCTGAACCAGGCTCTGCACTGACAGCAGAGCCTGATGTGGGGCTCACACTCACAAACCATGAGAGCATGACCTGAGCCACCCAGGTGCCCCATACATATTTTTTCCCAACCTTGTAATCTAACCTAGCTGGGTCTGTACTTTAAGTCAGTCTCTTAGCATGCAGATGGGTCCTTTTTTAAAAAACAGTTTTAAGCCCATCTTGACAATTCTTGTCTTTTATGTGGAGTGCTTAGTCTATTAATATTTAATGTAATTATTGAAACAATTCAGAAAGGCATTTGTGAATAACATTTCTTACTTTACACTTACCTGTTTTGTGTTCCTCAGTGCTTTCTTGCCTTTATTTGGGTTATTTGAATATTTTTTAGAATTCCATTTTGCCTGTTTGCTTTTTAAGTTATCTGTTTGTTTAAGTTATCTGTTTGCATTTTTATAGTGATTTCCCTAAAGATTACAATTTACATAAGTTTCATAGTGTAGTTACAATTCACTATGTAGTCTTTCACATAAAACCCAGAATTTTTTTTTTTTACAAATAGTTTATTGTCAAATTAGTTTCCACATAACCCCCAGTGCTCATCTCCACAAGTGCCCTCCTCCATGCCCATCCCCCCTCCCCCCCACATCCATCAGTCCTCAGTTTTTGTCAGCATTCAAGAGTCTCTCATGGTTTGCCTTTCTCCCTTTCCCCCACCATTTCCCCCCTTCTTCTCCCCCTTGTTCCACAGTTAAGCTCCTCCTAATCCTCCTATACGTGCAAACATATGGTATTTGTCCTTCTCTGCCTGACTTATTTCGCTCAGCATAACACCCTCAAGGTCCATCCATGTTGCTACACATGGCCAGATTTCATTGTTTCTCATTGCCATGTAGTATTCCATGGTATATATAAACCACATCTTCTTTTTTTTTTTAATTTTTATTTTTAGGAGAGAGAGACAGAGACAGCGTGAGCAGGGGAGGGTCAGAGAGAGAGGGAGTCACAGGCTGAAACAGGCTCCAGGCTCTGAGCTGGCAGTCAGCACAGAGCCCGACGCGGGACTTGAACCCACGAACTGCGAGATCATGACCCAAGCGAAAGTCGGACGCTTAACCGACTAAGCCACCCAGGGGCCCCTCACATCTTCTTGATCCATTCGTCCGTTGATGGACACTTAGGCTCTTTCCCTGTTTTGGCTATTGTGGAGAGTGCTGCTATGAACATTGGGGTACATGTGCTCCTATGCCTCAGCATTTCTGTATCCCTTGGGTAAATTCCTAGCAGTGCTATTGCTGGGTCATAGGGGAGTTCTATTGTTATTTTCCTGAGGAACCTCCACACTGTTTTCCAGAGGGGCTGCACCAGTTTATATTCCCAGCAACAGTGTAGGAGGGTGCCCGTTTCTTCACATCCTCGCCAGCATCTAGTGTTCTCTGATTTGCTCATTTTAGCCACTCTGACTGGTGTGAGGTGGTATCTCAGTGTGGTAAAACCCAGAAATTTTGCAGCCACTCCCCATCCTTTATGTTACAGTTGTTGTATGTGTTATCTGTATACATCTTTAAACTCAACAAGAAAGTGTTGTTTAGTTTAAAACAGTTATATAGTATACAAAAAAAAAAAAAAAAACAACCTAAGAGAAAAAAGGCCCCAAAAAGCAGTTGTTTGCATTCACCTCAGAACCTCCATGTCCAGTACTCTTCATTCCTCTCTGACAACCTGTTAAGTGGGTGTCCCTTCCCTTCACATGGAAGAACTTCTTTGGCATTTCTTATGGTGCACACCTGCTACATTGATTCTTTTAGTTTAGTTTTTTTTTTTTTTAATATGAAAATACCTTTATTTTCCTTTCATTTCTGAGTGATATTTTCTTTGGATATAGAAATATGGCTTTACAGTTTGTTTTTCATGTGGTGCCTTAAAGATGTTTCACTCTCCTTGCCTCCATGGGTTTTGAAGAGGAGTCAGCTGTTAATTACATCATTGCTTCCCTGTATGCAAAAGTTACTCTTGATTTCAAGACTTGTGTTTTGGGTTTCTCAAAAAAAATTTTTTAATGTTTATTTTTGATAGAGACAGACAGAGAACGAGACACAGAATCCGAACCAGGCTCCTGACTTTGAGCTGTCAGCACAGAGCCCAATGTGGGGCTCAAACCCACAAAATATGAGATCATGACCTGAGCCGAAGTTGGACGCTCAACCGACTGCGCCTCCCAGGTGCCCCTAGAAGTTGTATTTTTGATTTCTAAAATGCCCATTTAGGGGAGCCTAGGTGGCTCAGTCGGTTGAACATCTGACTTTAGCTCAGGTCGTGATCTCACAGTTCGTGTGTTCAAGCCCTGAGTCAGGCTCTGGGTTGAAAGTGTGGAACCTGTTTCAGATTCTCTGTCTCCCTCCCGCTCTATGCCCCTCCCCTGCTCATGTGTTTGTGCAAGCACACAGGTACTCTCTCTCTCAAAAGTAAATATTAAAAAAACTGTTTATAAGTCTCTGCAGAGACTTCCTAATTTCCTCAGGTTTTCATTTTTTGTTTTACTTCTTTGAGGATAATTATAATAAGTGCTTTAAAATTCTTCTCTATTAATTCTAACAACTGGTTCATTTCAAGGTGACTTTTCAATTTACTTTACTCATGCAAGTATGTTGCATTCCCTTGGTCCTCTGTGTGTTGGCTAATTTTGGAGGGGAGATTCTGGATTGTTATTTTTCTCTAATGAGCACTGACTCAACAGTATATTTTCATGGCTGGGCATGAACTGAAACCTTTCTTATGCAGCATCTGTGGTGTCGTCATGTCTTTTGTTCTCAGCTGGGCTACTTTGAGTCTGTTTTATGCATAAGTAGGGCAAGGGTCAGTCAGAGATACAGGTGTAGAGTATGGTGTTCCCCTTTCTGGCTCTTTCCCTTCTAGAAACCCTCCATTATCTTTAGAGTTTGCAGTGCCTGGCCTCTCACCTCTGGATCCCTGGGAGAGAAACGGTGTGTGTTTTTCCACATGTGCCCCCTGCATCTGCACACAGTAGACTGCACTCAGCTTCAGACCACAGCCTGTGGGAACGGAGCTTTCTTGCTTTCTCTATTGCCATTCCTGTAAGGGTACCTGTTCCGCACCCGTACACAACAGCTTCTGTTCATTCCAGTGTCTTCAAATGGTTGCTTTTGCGTTCTGTTCAACTTTTTGTTGTTTGTTCTGTTTTAGTTTATTTATTTTGAGAGCAAGAAAGAGAGAGAGGCAGAGAGTAAATCCCAAGCAGGGATTTCGCTGACAGCATGGAGCCCAATGCAAGGCTCAAACCCATGAACCGTGATACGTGATGGGAGCCAAAACCAAGAGTCGGACACTTAACTGTGACACCAAGGTGCCCCCAAAACTATTGTTTTAACTGTTCTATTTTATTATTGTTGTTGTTAACCTCTTACTGTGCCTAACTTAAAATTACACTTTATTATCTGTGGTTTCAGGCATCCACTGGGGGTCGCAGAACAGACCACCTATGGATAAAGGGGACTCCTGTGCTTGCCCCACTTAACGTACATCCTTCAGAAAACGTACTTCTACTTTGGTATCTCACAACACAACCTTCATACTCATACCATATCAGAAGTCGTTTTTACTCCTACCTGGTTCTCCTGCATTATGCCTGGAGCTCTTTACTGTCTGAGATTTTCGTCTTAGGCAGTTTTACACTTCCAGCATGTGAGACAGATACTTCAGATATGTTTGGGAAGAAAGAGAAGGAAGGGAGGAAAAGAAGGAAGAAAAAAGTGTCATGAAAATATTGTGTCATTTGAAGGCCATATGTGAACGGTGAGCATGTTTCTGCCCGTGTCTTGTTTACGAGGCACACTGTGACTTACAACCCTGTTCCTCCCAAGCTATTGGAGGGTCCCATAGTGACAATCCCCTTAAAAAGCCCACATCTTGTATATGTGTACCTGCAGGAAGCATTAACCCATATCTCGTATACATGTACCTGCAGGAAGCATTAGTGTAGTCAGGGCTCACACGTAGCTGTGTGTAATTTGCTACCATTGCCTGCCATGGAACCAAGGAAGATTTGTGGTTAAGCAACAAGGGAATGAGGACAAATCCCAGATGCTAAAAACAGTGAAAAGAAAATCGAGTTTCAAGTTAGCAACTGATGCCAGGGCAGTTCTGGGGGCCTTGGCCTGTTTACAACCCTTGTGGAGACCGTAGGTGAAGCCTAGGTGACTCCAAGATGATAATGGGAGCCTAGACCCCTGTGCAGAGTGGGGGCTTCAGAGGGCCATACCCTCTGTGAAAAGGTAAAGTAGAAACAATCCATCTGCTTGCACAGAGATGCTGGTCGGAAGTTCAAGGTGATTAGAGGCCAAAAGGAGCAGCACACTGCAACAGCCCAGCTGGGGTCCATCCCTACAAATAAGCGCTTGGAGATACTGAACATGACAGAGTAGCAGGGAGCAGATATGAGCTGGAGGCGAGGGTGGCGGTCAACAGCGGGGTTTGTGGTTTCCCACCTCCAGGAGCTCCAGGGGCAGAGCATGCATTCTCCTTCCCAGCCTGTGTCCTCCAATAACCTCTATTATACTTACATTGTGGTTTCCACACACCCGCTCCCCGGACACCCTGTGGGAAAGATGGCCATGACCCATAAAGAACCTTGTAGGCCCAAAAAGTTGCCTTCCTAACCTGGCGAGGAACCCCTTGGTCAGAGGCTGCTCTAGCTATTATGTGTAACCTGTACAAATAAAAGACACCAGCTGCCACCTCTGGGCCTGCCCACTCTGCTACCTTGAGTGAACTATCCTTTATAACTGCTCTGTGCTTGATGTTTCCTTGGGGCTGTCTTTATGCGAGTGCAGATCCCTTCGTGGGGAATCCAGAACTAAGACTTCACTTCACCCAATGTGGAACCCTACAGTGGCAACCAAAGACACCTAGAATCTGATCTTTCAAAACTAAGAATGGAAATGGACTCTCCCTCCCAAGAAGAAATACATGATGGCTTAAACACAAGAAAGGAATGAAAGAAAAAGCCATTTGTCAAGACTTCTTTGACCTGCTGTCAAAAAGGCAGCAACAAGCGTTGAGCAGGACGTGGAGAGGCTGGAGCCCTCGTACCGCTGGATGTAAGGGTGGACGCAGCTGCTTTGGAAAAACTAAAGCCTAGAGGAACAAAACTCTTGAATCCAGACTAATGCCCAGTTTTGAGAAGCTTTCTTGAAATGCTTATTTTACTTTTGAGAGACGGAAGGGGAGGGAAGGGCAGAGACAGGGGGAGGCAGAGGGTCCGAAGCAGGCTCTGCTGACAGCAGCGACTTCTTTTTTTTTTTTTTTTTTTTAATGTTTTATTTATTTCTAGGAGAGAGAGAGACAGCGTGAGCAGGGGAAGGTCAGAGAGTGAGGGAGTCACAGACTGAAACAGGCTCCAGGCTCTGAGCTGGCAGTCAGCACAGAGCCCGACGCGGGGCCCGAGCCCACGAACCGCGAGATCATGACCTATGCGAAAGTCGGACGCTTAACCGACTAAGCCACCCAGGCGCCCCAGCAGCGACTTCTTAATGCAGAGGATGCACACGGCTGCGGCCCCTGCGCCACCCAATCCCGCGGGCCCTCGCCATCCTCACGCACGGGCCCTCACTTCCAGCAGCTTCCCTCGGGCGGCCCACCTCCGCTGTTCGCACCCGCCGCGGCGCTCCTGGGCCAGCATCGACAGCCTGAGAAGGGAGCCGGCCGCAGCACACCCCGTCCAGGGACACCCGGAGACGGCGCATCACCCAGGCCGGTCTTTCGGTGCCGGCGGAAGTGGCTCCCGGGGCGGGATCTGCGCACGCGCGCTGGGGCCGCTCTAGGACGCCCGGAAGACGTCCGACTCTGGTTGCTGCGGGGTCCTGTGCTGGGGGCGGACCCAAGGAGTGCCCCGAATCGTACCTCTCTTGAGTCCTTGACCCAGGAGTAGCGGAGATCGGTCTTAGGCCCAGCGGTAAAAAGCAACCCTGACCCTTCCCGAGGATTTAAAATAACTGCAGTTGCTCCGGCGTCGTGGTAGCTTGGCGCTCCTAAAGACAGTGGACTAGTCCCGAGGGGATGAGAGTGGCTGACGTGGCGGTGGGGGTCCAGGGTGCCCAATGGTGCGTGACGAGGCTGGATTGGGTGTCCAGGGCCCGCTGTGCCTCCATACCGGGAGGCTCAGCGGAGGTCTGGAGAAACGCTGGCGGCCAGGGTGGAAACGGGGGACAGGAAAAGTGGGAGGGCAGTGGAGGAAGCCCCGTGGTTGCTGGTGAGGCCCGTGGCAGGGAAGACTCGGGTAACAAGTCCTCAGATTTTCCGACTTGAGCGACTTGGCCATGAGGGTCTGACAGGAAGAGGTCTCGGGGAAGGGAAAGCAAGGAACCCAGCTCTGGAGCACATCCACCCTGCGGGTCGGGGTTGTGGGCACAAATATGGGGGGTGGGTATTGATGCCTCTGATCCCACTGGAACTCACAGGTCACCCAAAAAGACTTGAGTGAGAAGAGGCCCTAGTGCCACTGCAGCTTCTTAAGGTCTGAGCAGTTGAAGAGGAAAGCGGCATCTTGGGTTTGAGGACCGTTGGTGTGGTCCTCAGTGGTAAGGGCATTAGAGCCCTTGGATCTGGCTTCCATAGACACCTTCATGGAGTGAGGCCACCAGGACCCCAGTGGTGCTGAGGACTACTGGGTTTCATGGAGAATGAGAACTCGGGAAAACACGTAGAAAACAGAACTTTTACTTCTGGCAGGAAAAGTAGACATCTTGTGAGTGCTTCTTGGTGGTTGTGGTAGAAGTTATTACCCACAGCATGAACTCAGAAGCTACACATCAGAGCCTGGGCCTCACCACTGACTTAAGGGAACGTCATCTTCTAAGCACTCAGAATTCACGAAGATAATGTTGTTCTTTGGGTTAGCCTGGTAAAATCCACCCATGATGACAACAATATATGCCCTTCATTGAGCACCTGCTAGGAGTCAGGTTGTGCCAAGTAGGTATTAACAACACCATGTAAAGGTAGGAAAACTGAGGTTGAGGGTTTACACAAATTATCTGTGATTACATAAGCGAACCCACATCTGTCTGTCTCATGCCAAAGCCCCAGACTTTCACAATGGGTGTAGTTGGTCACCTGCGGGGACAGAACAGGAGACAGTGGGGGTGGTACTGAATCGTTTGGAGTCACTCTAAACCTTCCCCAACCCTAAACTTACTGCCCAAGAGGACAAGAGAATGTGATTTGAATTTAGTAAGTGTAAACCTGACACTCAGAGAAAGTCTGAGGAGGGGCGCCTGGGTGGCTTAGTCGGTTAAGCGTCCGACTTTCGCTTAGGTCGTGATCTCGCGGTTCGTGGGTTCGGGCCCCGCATCGGGCCCTGTGCTGACTGCCAGCTCAGAGCCTGGAGCCTGTTTCAGTCTGACTCCCTCTCTCTCTGACCCTCCCCTGCTCGCGCTGTCTCTCTCTCTCTCTCTCCTAGAAATAAATAAAACATTAAAAAAAAAAAAAAAAAAAGAGAAAGTCTGAGGAAACCTATATTCAGCTTAGATCCCACACCTCAGAGGAAAGAAAATGGACCGACAAAGAGCCAGACATGTGCAAACACCATCAAGCTCTGTCTTGGGGCAGCTGTGGCTGGACAGTTCACACCAGTGACCATGTGTGTGACCTGATCCTTACTGTAGAGATGGAAACGGCACTGCCGCTGCTCAGAGCCGCTGAAAGTTGAATTAATTCTAAGACCCACTTCCCATGTTCTGACTCCCTGATCTCCTAGTTTCCCTTGAAGCTTGTGTGCAAAGAAGAGTGCAATTATGGTGGTAACACTGGTGCTGCTGACACCCAGTGGGCTCCAGCAGGACCCACGTTTGTGCCCTAGTCTTCTGGTCCACTTCCTGAAATGTAGCAGGCATCTCAGCACAGGGATGAATCAGAGTCTGCAAAGCTGAGGAGCTAACTTGGGCTGGTGAGCATTTCTATCTCTGGATGGCCTCTCTACTGTCTCCACGTGCTCTGACCAGACATGAACCCCACTGAGCCACACACTGGATGAGATCCTTACTCTTAAATCCCACAGGAAGGAAACAGGACATGAGGTTTGGGTAGTCAAGAAACTGATTTACAATCTCTGAGTAAACAGAAGCCTCCATATTACATCTGGGTGCCAGGTGAGATGAGCCATGCAGAATACCTCCCAAGATGCTGCCACACTCCACATTCCTAGACAGATTGAATATGAACTCTGAAACCCTCCTTGGACGATGCCCCCCTTCGTCTGAAAAACATCCCATGGCTCCTCAGCCTCTGGGACTGAGTCCACACTCTCCGAGAGAGCCTGAAAGACCACACCATACCCTGCCCCCCAGTCACATTCCCATCTTGCCAGCATTGGGGAAAAACAGGCTTCTTTCTACTTTGTGTCTTTGCTTGTGTTACTTCTGCCATCATCCTACCTATTCTTCAAGGCCTGGTTGCAGTCCTTCCTCATCAAGCCTTCCTGACAACAGCCATCACCTCCACCACGCTCCTGTAGTACCCCCAACAGGACAAATGGAGGGTGTGAGGTCTGCCTCCATCACTGACCTAAGGAAGTGCCTGTTTGTGACAACACCTCCTACTTCCCCCTTTCTTTGTGAGGACCCTGGAATTGAAAACAAGACTCAGAAATACCCCCTTCCCTTTTTGAAAAGTATAAGGCAACAGTTTACTCCTTCCACCCAGGGTTGGGTATGTGGAGCCCTGAAGTGTGTGGGGGCCTGCTTGCTCTTATCCATACTTCTGGGCTTCTCAAGACAGGGCTTCTTAAGACAGATGCACGTGGGTCAGTCTGTGCCACTGCCTGGTGGCCCAGGAGGGCTGGCCAGATGCATTTCACAGTTAGGTTCCCCTCCAAAGCCTTTCCTCCTTTCTCCTAGAATTGGTCCTAAAGGGGGAAATCTCATCTGAAACTATTTTTTCTCTCATTAAACTTTGTTTGAATGGGTCTCAAAATTTTGTGACAGAGTTTCGGTCAAGTTTTTTCCATTAAGAAGTACTGAAAAAACCAAATGGTCCATAAAACATTCTCCTTTCCTTCTGAGGATTATGGTGCATTATTATTTTTAACCAGTCTATTACTATTAAACTTAAATGGCCAACTGAGGCAGTTCTGAGACCATTCTTCCACCACTGGTTAAGAATAGGGTTGCAGTGGGGCATCTGGGTGATTCAGTTGGTTAAGCATCCGATTCTTGGTATCGGCTCAGGTCATGATCTCACAGTTGGGGGATCAAGCCTCGCGTTGGGATCTGTGCTGACAGCACAGAGTCTGCTTGTGATTCTCTCTCTCCTGCTTTCTGCTCCTCCCCTGCTTGCTCCTACATGTCTACACCATCTCTCTCTCTCTTTCAAAATAAATAAAAACTTTAAAAAAAAGGGGGGGGGAGTGGGGTAGCAGATATTAGGAACAATATTTATGTAGTCTGTTATGCTTTCTAAGAAGACTGGGTGACCTTGCCAGTGCCAGCAGCCTTCTTGTCCACTGCTTTGATGACACCCAGAGCAGCTGTTTTGTGTCAAGAATGGCAAAACAACTTGGAGGGGGATAGTCACAAAAGTTCTCATTACACAGGGGCTTGCGAGGAACCACATCAATGATGGCAGCATGACCAGATTTCAAGAATTTGGGGTCTTCTTTCAGCTTTCCCCCAGAATAGTGATCAATCATCTTCAACTCAGCAAACCTGCAAGCAATGAGCGATGTGACAACCCCACACGAGCGCATAGCCAGCACTTACTTGGCCTAGATACTTTGAGATTCTCACCTGAGTTGTGGAGCTGGGGGGTCCCATTGGTGGATCAGTTTTCCTGTCACCATCCACACTGCCATGATGAACATCTTTTCCAGACATGTTCTTGACACAAAAGCCTCCACTGTCGCCAGGAAGAGCTTCACTCAGAACCTCGTGCTGCAGTTCCACAGAACTGGTTCCACAGACTTGACTTCATTTGTGATACTGACTGGAGCGAAAGTGATCACCATTCCAGGAGAACACCAGTCTCCACTCAGTTCACAGGGAAACTACCAATACACCAATTTTTTAACTTCCTGGAGTGGTACACACAGGGCTGGTCAGTTGGACAGGTTGGTGGTAGATGCAATTCTGAGCTTCAAGAAGTGTGATTCCACTGGCATCGCCACCTTTATATGCAACTTTCTATCTCTTCTAGTTGTATGATGGCTCGGTGTAATTGATTTAATAATAAACAGTTGTTGTACACCCAGCGTGTAAGCCAGAGGTCATGCTCACAGGTCTGCCCATTCTCGGAGATACCTATTTTAAATTCATCACCAGCACAGCAGCAACAATCAGGAAGCACAGTCAGCCTGAGATGTGCCTGAAATAATTAATCTTTTTGGTAAAGTCTCTGTCCGGGCCTTCAGTGATGGTCATATAATACTTTCTGGTCTCAAGTTTCCAGAGGGAGATATCAGTGGTGATACCACATTCACGTTCAGCCTTCAGTTTCTCAGAGACCCAGGCATCCTCAACAAGTACTTTCCCATCTCACCACACTCCTCAAATTCTCCGATGGTTCTTTTGTCAGCCCCACTGCATTTGTAGATCAGATGGCCAGGAATGGTAGCTACATGTCCAAAGACAATGATTTTGATAGGAATCTCCCCCCGCCTCCCCCCCCCCCCATTTTGGCTTACATTTAAGAGTGGTTTTCACGATGCCTGTGTTCTGGGACCAAACCTACTGCAGAAAAAGTGAAACTTTTTAACAGCCATTTTGTATAAACAACCAACTATTTAGTTACTTCTATGGTTTAAAGCTCATGATGGAGTTATATGGAAACCAATTTGACAATAAACTATTTGTAAAAAAAAACATCATGATGGCTTATAATGGTTATTTTCTACTTTCATGACCTTGTTGTATATATCATTTTAATCCGGCTTACTTTTGAGAGGTGTGAACAACAAATAAATAATCTTTGACAGATGCTTGATTTAGAATGAAGTGTTCACTGCATCTTGTACCTCCACTAGATCACTCTGATGAAAATTCAGGTCCTATGTGGAGATGGGGTTGATACCCATTCTACATGCTTTAAAATTTAAGAAACTTAGTACAGAAATGTAGGAAACTTTTCATATAGTCTTCATTTAGGGCTCACAAAGACCCAGAGTCATTGCTCATCACTGTTCAGGAAGAAAAAGCAGCTCCAGGACTCAACACTAACTGTAGCGATTTTGCCCTTTTCTGTGAATCCACTTGGGTACTTGTTTCTCTATTTGCTTTTCAGTGCATATTCTTCTTCTGTTTGGGATCAGCTCCATCATAGATCACTAGCCTTCCCTATAGCCAGTGTGAAAATTAATAGAAGGAAACCTCATTTAGAATGGAGTCTGGTTGCCAGCAGGGGCAGCTGTCCTATCAGTTACACACCCAGCAGGGACCTTCCACGTGGCTACTACCTCGGCTACCACTTTGCTGACCCAACAGGAAGAAGGTAGACTTCTTGCTTTTAGGCAGCAGCTAAGCCAATGAGAAGCCACTAGACTTCCAGTTCCCAGTTTACTCTGGACTTCGTTGACAACAGCCCCTCCCAACTCCCTCTTTCCTCTGTAAAAGGAGCATTACTATCACTTGCTTTGCAGACCTGCCTCTGGTTTTACCAGAGCTTGCTTATCCCAGGTTTCAGTTCCCTGCTATTTCCAAATAAACTCATTTTCACGGGTAAAATAAGTAGCAGTTTTACATTTAAGGCTAACATGAGAGTAAGGCTATCCTTGTTTCCTCCCACATCCTGGTCTATAGACAACAGGCCACCTACAGAGCATGGCCACCCGTGGATGATAACTGCTGGGCATTTGTTCAAAGGGAGCAGCTGGCAATGGTAGACAGCTAGACTTTCACCTTTTGCTTACAACACCAAAATCTCCTGTATCTGTTATATCTTGTATGCATTATCTGATTGTGAATAAGGTGTGAGCTCCAATTAAATGCTTTTCCAGCATTCATTACGTCCATCTGGTTTCTCCCCAATAGGAAATCACAGATGTTGTATAACAAGCAACAATGAAAGGCTTGCCCACCTTTGTTGTATGTATGTGTCTTCTTCACATGTAAAGAGTTTCCCTCTAGGAGGAATTGTGAGGTAATGGCTGAGAGGCCAACTCACACTGAAAGCTTATCACATTTATTGAACTCACATGTATTCTTCATGGTGCAAATGACCTGATGGCTAATAAGTGTTGAGCTCTAACTGAAGGATTTCCCATATTCACTACAATCACCTCTCTCCAGAATGTGTTCTGTGCTGGCGAATCAAGTGTGACAGCTGAACAAAGCCTCTTCTGCACATGGTACACACATAAGTTTTCTTTCCAGTGTATATTCTTTGATGATTGGTCAGTGTCATATTTGACCAAAGCCTTTTCCACACCCATTGCATTTACAGGACTTCCCTTCAGAATGTATACTTTGATGGTGAATCAAGTGTGATGGTTGACTGAAGCTTTTCCCACACTCTTCACATTCAAGTGTTCTCTCTTGTATGATTTCCTTGATGTTTAATGCTATTTGCTCTCTGATTAAAGGCGTTCCCACATTCATCCTATTTATAAGGTTTTTCTTCAGTATGTATCAATTTAATACAGTTTGAAGGCCTTCACACATTTGGTACACCTGTCGGGTTTTCCTCCAGTGCTAATTCTCTGATGTTTAACAAGCTTTCATGTCTCCCTAAAGTCCTTGCCATATTGATTACACATATAGTTTCTCTACGATGTGAATTTTCTGACACTGTATGAGGATTGAGTCTTGATTAATTCTCCCCATATTTCATATATCCATTGGGCTTCTTCCTACTATGAAATTTCTGATGCTAAGTTATGTGTACATGCTGAAAGACTTCCCACACAGATTACATTCATTGAGCTTTGACCCACTGGGACTTATTCGGTGTGTATTCTGGATTGAATCACGTGGAAAGCCTTTGCCATGTATCCTCTGTTGACCAGATCTCTCTCCTGCTGTGTCTTTCTGAAGTACAACAAGTTTTGTGCCCAGAGTAAAAAAATTTCCCTAATTTGCTACATTCCTGGTCTCTCTCTGGACCATTCATTTTGAAAGGGAAGGTGGACACTTGCCCAGAACCTCTCTTTTGAGAAAAGAGCCTCCTCTTGGCCTTTACTGTGATTTTTTCCCAGGAGTGTTCTGCTTTTGTCTCAGTTCCGCAAGCTTGTTGAGACTTAAACATCTCTGGATTGACAGTTAAGAAAAGTTTGTGAATTACTCCTTATAATAATTTTTCAGAAGATTTCTCCTTTAGAATTGGCTGTGCTTTGTCTTGACCTGAGAATCTGAAATAAGGAATGAAAATTTAAAGCTTCCCTGTGAAAGGAGAAAGGAAGTTATTCTTATGATTAAGCCAAATCAAATTTTCATGCAACTTGCATTTCAGCCTGCTTAGAGCTTTATCCCTTCTGTTAAAGACTTTATTCCATTTTACCTTGAATCACACTTAGTTATTTGTGTCCATCACTCTAGCTGGATTTTTTAAAAAACATTTATTCATTCACTCATTCATTCATTCATTCATTCATTCATTCATTCATTTATAGCACATGCACAAGCAGGAAAGGGGCAAAGAGAGAGGGAGAATCACAAGCAGGCTTCAAGCTGTCAGTGCAGAGCCTGATGCGGGGCTTCAACTCACAAAACTGTGAGATCATGACCTGAGCTGAAATCAAGAGTCTGGTGCTCAAAAAGTAAGCCACCCAGTCACCTCTAGACCTGGGATTCAGAGGGCAGGTGCTTTCTCACTGATCTCTGGAGCATCTCAATGGCATTGTGCCCAAAGCAGGTCCTGACAACCAAAGAAGTGCGCAAATGCATTTCATTTCAACAAATGCTTGCTGAGCGCCCTCCCCATGCCAGGCATGGCTGTACTGTTGTAGTGCTGGGATTTGGTGATGAGGAAGACCCAGCCCCCTGGAACTGATATCCTAATGGGGAGACTGACAATAAATAAATATGTGACAGCAGATCAGGTAGGGACAGAGAATTCCTTGGAACACCAGAATGTTCTCCCAAACCGAAATGCAAATGCCACGAAGACAAGACTTTGCTTGTTCTTACCCTCAGTGTCTAAAAGAATGCGCACAGGTGGCACACAAAGAGCATCCGTGGCATGAATGAATGAAAGGATGGGAGACATGTTCCAAATGTAAGCACAACGAAGAGTCTGTTCATGCAGCTGACCCTGAACAACACAGAAGTTGGGTCACTTAGCCCCCCCTCCCCCCATGTATTTGAAAATCTGCATATACCTTTTGACTTCCTAAAAACTTACCTACAAATAACTTATTGTTAACTATTAGCCTTACCTATAGCATAAACAGTCAATGAACATGCATTTTGTACGTTACATTATTATATACTGTACTCTTATAACAAAATAAGCTAGAGAAAATAAAATGTCATTAAGAAAATCATAAGTTTAACTATTGGCACTACGTCAAAATAAAAAGCTTTTGCACAGTGAAGGTAACCATCAGCAAAACAAAAAGGCAACCTACTGAATGGAAGGAGATATTTGCAAATGACGTATATGGTAAAGGGATTACTATCTTATATATATATATATATATATATATATATATATATATATATATATATAAACTTATAGAGTTGGTCACCAAAACACCCAAATGATCCCATTATAAAAATGAGCAGAAGACCTAAGCAATTTTTCCAAGGAAGACATACACATAGCCAACAGACATATGAAAAGATGCTTAACATCACTAATCATCAGGGAAATGCAAATCAAAATGGCAATGAAATGTCACCTTACACCTGTCAGAATGGTTCACATGAAAAATAGAAGTGGGGCACCTGGGTGTCTCAGTCAGTTAATGGTCTGACTCTTGATTTCAGCTCAGGTCATGATCTCACTGCCACGAGATGAGACCTACATCAGTCTCTGTGCTGACAGCGTGGAGCCTGCTTGGGATTCTCTGTCTGTCTGTCTGTCTGTCTGTCCCTGTGCCTCCCCCAGTCACTCTCTCTCTCTAAAAAAAAAAAAAAACTTAAAGAAAAAGAAAAACATGAGAAATAATAAGTGTTGGTGAGGATGTGGAAAAAAAAGGTCCCTTGTGCACAGTTGGTGGGAATGTAAATTGATGCAGCCACTGTGGAAAGCAGTATGGAAGTTCCTCAAAAAATTAAAAATAGAATTGCCATATGATCCAGTAATTTCACTACTGAGTATTTACCTAAAGAAAATAAAAACACTAATTTGAAAAGATACATCACCCGCATGCTTATCAGAGCATTATTTACAGTAGCCAAGATATGGAAGGAACGCAAGTACCCATCAATAGATGAGTTGATGAGGAAGATGTGGTGTATATACACAACGGAATATTATTCTCCCATAACAAAGAATGAGACCTTGCCATTTGCAATAATGTGGATGGACATAGAAAGTATAACGCTAAGCGAAATATCAGTCATAGAAAGACAAAATATATAATTTCACTTTATGTGGAACTTAAGAAACAAAAAAATGAGCAAACAAAGCAAAAGAAGACAAAAAACAGACTCAAATACAGAGAACAAACTGGTGGTAGGCAGAGGGGAGTTGTGGGGAGGATGAGTGAAATAGATAAAGTGGATCAAACACTTATCATAATGGGCACCGAGGAATGTATAGAATTGTCGGATGATTATATTGTATACCTGAAAATAATATAACGCTGTATGTTAATTTAATTTAATTTTTAAATAGTTTATTGTCAAGTTGGTTTCCATATAACACCCAGTGCTCATCCCCACAAGTGCCCTCCTCCATGCCCATCACCTCCTTCCCCTCCCCCACCCTCATCAGCCCTCAGTTTGTTCTATGTTAATTTTAAAAAAAGCAAAAAAGAGAAAATCATAAGGAAGAGAAAGTAAATTTACAGTACTGTACTGATATTGTGTTTATATTGTCCACTAACAAGATGAATCATCTGTCAGTACCTATGTCAATATTGTCTTATATGATACAAAACATTGTGAATATTGTAAGTGTTATTAACACTAGACATCAAAAATGAAAAGATAATGTGAAACAGAAATTCATATTTATTTACAGGTATAACAATCCATGCATTGATAATGACAGTGCAGTAATGGGATTGCTCTCTGGTAGCCTAGTGCAGTTAATATGATTGTGACACAGTAGCCAATCTATGTACTAATAAATGAATTGTTATTACTTAAAAAAATCCCACTTACCTGTGATAGGCTGATACATTTTCTTCAATCAGAAGAGAGAGAGGCATGCTGTACAGTCATGTAAATCTTTGGAAGCAGGTTATAAAATAATAAAAAAAAAACCTAACACATGAATTTTGTATTGAACATTGCTCACGTTATGCCTCTGTGAGGATTGGCTATCTACTTCCATATGAGTCTTGCCCATGATGTTCTAGCCAATGAATACCTAGCTGATGTTGATGATACAAAATATCTCATGCAGTTCTTGCCCTACAGTTACTAGATTTCCACACAATGACACACACACAGGAGACAAGTTTGTTAATCTGTTAATCATACTGCATGATGGTTATTTAGTACTCATTCATTGGAAACAGACCCTCATAAAGTTTTATATTTTCCTTGAGTTCACACTGAGTGGGCTGACAAGGAGGGGAAGTGGGGGGGAGAGAGGCACACTCAGTGTAACCCTGTAGAAATACATCATATTTTCTATCTTGACTTTTTGGCTTTTACATTTCTCTAAAAATGTTTTTGGGGCACCCGAGTGACTCAGTAGGTTAAGCGTCCGACTTTGGGTCAGGTCATGACCTTACAATTCTGAAGCTCAAGCCCTGAGTAGGGCTCTGCGCTGACAGTGTAGAGCCTGCTTCAGATAACTCTCTCCCTCTCTCTCTGCCCCTCCCTCTCTGGCCGCCCATCTCAAAATAAATAAAACTTCTAAAAATTATTAAAATGTTTTATATAAGTGATAATCCTTCCTCCACTGTTCAGTGTCCATATCACAGAAGAGTTTGTGTTATAAAAGAAGTGAAAAGTAGTTTTTTTTCCCCCACAAATAGTTTATTGTCAAGTTGGTTTCCACATAACACCCAGTGCTCATCCCCACAAGTGCCCTCCTCCATGCCCATCCCCCCTCACCCCCCACATCCACCAGTCCTCAGTTTTTGTCAGCATTCAAGAGTCTCTCATGGTTTGCCTCTCCCCCTCTTCCCCACTATTTCTCCCCTTCTTCTCTCCCTTGGTCCTCCATTAAGTTCCTCCTAATCCTCCTATACGTGCAAACATATGATATTTGTCCTTCTTTGCCTGACTTATTTTGTTCAGCCTAACACCCTCAAGGTCCATCCATATTGCTACACATGACCAGATTTCATTCTTTCTCATTGCCATGGAGTATTCCATCGTATAGATAAACCACATCTTCTGGATCCATTCGTCCGTTGTTGGACACTTAGACTCTTTCCATGTTTTGCTTATTGTGGAGAGTGCTGCTATGAACATTGGGATACATGGGCTCCTGTGCCTCAGCATTTCTGTATCCCTTGGGTAAATTCCTAGCAGTGCTATTGCTGAGTCACAGGGAAGTTCTATTGTTAGTTTCCTGAAGAACCTCCACACTGTTTTCCAGAGGGGCTGCACCAGTTTACATTCCCACCAACGGTGTAGGAGGGTGCCCGTTTCTCCACATCCTCGCCAGCATCTCGTGTTCTCTGATTTGCTCATTTTAGTCACTCTGACTGGTGTGAGGTGGTATCTCAGTGTCGTTTTGATTTGTATTTCCCTGATGAGTAGGGATGCTGAGCATCGTTTCATATGTTTGTTGGCCATCTGGATGTCCTCTTTGGAGAAGTGTCTGTTCATATCTTCTGCCCATTTCTTCACTGGGTTGTTTGTTTTTCGGGTGTGGAGTTTGGTGAGTTCCTTATAGATTCTGGATATTAACCCTTTATCTGATATGTCATTTGCAACTATCTTTTCCCATTCCGTTGGTTGCCTATTAATTTTCTGGGTTGTTTCCTTGGCTGTGCAGAAGCTTTTAATCTTGATGAGGTCCCAACAGTTTATTTTTGCTCTTGATTCCCTTGCTTTTGGGGATGTGTCAAGTAAGAAGTTGCTGCGGTGGAGGTCAAGGAGGTTGTTTCCTGCTTTCTCCTCTAGGGTTTTGATGGTTTCCTGTCTCACATTCAGGTCCTTTATCCATTTTGAGTTTATTTTTGTGTATGGTGTGAGAAAATGATCTAGTTTCATTCTTCTGCTTATTGCTGTCCAGTTCTCCCAGCACCATCTGCAGTCTTGAATAATCAGCATCTTTCTGCCAGATTGCCCAATGTCCATTCGCTTTCTGCACTGCTTTTTATACATCTTCTTCCTCGTCGTCTGGCACTGGTTCAGAAGCACTCATCTTCATCAAGTTGTCCTCTGTTAGTTCCTTTGGTAGAGTGTCTATTAGCTCTTGAATTTACACAAGACCCATATTTTGAAACTCTTCACCCCTCAACTTTTTTGCTATATCCACAGTCTCGTGATTTTCTTGACTGGCTCTGTTGTAAATCCTGTGAAGTCATGCACAGCATCTGGACACAATTTTCTCCACAATAATTTATTTTTTTGGGTTTGATGGCTTTCACAGCCTTTTTTATAACAATAATGACATCTTTAGTGGTATAATCCTTCCAGGTTTTCATGTTGTGAGCTCATACTAGGGTTCTCTTCCTTAGTATTGAATACCTTTCCATAGCGTACCATGTATAATGACCTTTAAGGTCCTCATGACCCCCTGATCTAGAGGCTGAGTTAGAGACACTCTTTGAGGCCAAGTTAGACCACTTCAATGCCTTTGGTATTGAACTTGTGGAGATCTGGTTGGACAGGGGCATGGTCCAATATGGAAAGAACTTTAAAAGGCAAGGTACTTCCCTTACTGGCAAGTTACTTCCTGACTTCATGGACAAAACATTGATGGAACCTATCCAGAAAACAGGTTCTCATCCAGGCCTTGTACAACCAAAAGACTGGCCGCTGGTGATTATTATTTCCCCTCAAAGCTCAGGAGTCAGCAGTTTTATGGATAAGGACAGTCCCAACCATAAATGAGACTGAATTTGCACAAAACAGTAGAGTTAGTCTCTCCCTTTCTCTCTTAAGGGGTGCCCACTTCTCTTCCTCACTAATAAATGTTCTTTGTGGCATGTTCCTCCCATGATAAGACACTTTGATCTGCATGAAAAATCTGTTCAGACAGATGTCCTTTCTCAATGATTTTCTTAAAGTTTTTTTAATGTTTATTCATTTTTGAAAGTGAGAGAGACAGAATGCATGAGGGGGAGAAGCAGACAGAGGGGGAGACACAGAATCCAAAGCAGGGTCCAGGTTCCGAGCTGTCAGCACAGAGCCTGATGTGGAGCTCAAACTCACAAACTGTGAGGTCATGACCTGAGCCAAAGTTGGACGCTCAACTAACTGAGCCACTCGGGCGTGTCCCTTCCTTTCTCAATGATTTTCTTAATGTCATCTAGGCACTCATCTGCTGCCTGTTGGTCAGCGGAAGCTGCATCTCTTGACATTTTTAAAGTCAAACCTCTTTCTACAATTCTCAAACCATTCTTCCCTGGCATTGAATTCTCCAGCTTTAGATCCTTCGACTTACTTTTACATTAAGTTGTCACAGAATGACGTGGCTTTTTCTCAAATCATATTGGTGTCTATAGGTATGTCTTACAGCAATCCTGCGCCAACACCAAAGCTGCATTTTCAATATGAGATAAAAAGGTATTTCACAGTATTTGTGAGGTTTTCAGTTCTCTGGCACAGTTGCAGCAACAGCTCCATGAATTTTCTTCACTCTTATTTTTAGTTTTTAAAAGTTTATTATTTATTTTGAGAGAGAGACAGAGAGAGTAAGAGAGAGAGAGAGAGAGAGAGGAAAACACGAGTGCACAAGAGGGAGAAGGGCAGAGAGAAGGAGAAAAAATCCCAGGTAGGCTGTATACCATCAATGCAGAGGCCAATGTGAGGCTCAAACCCAAGACTGTGAGATCACGACCTGAGCTGAAACTAAGAGTCAGAAGCTTAACCGACTGTGCAACCCGGGAGTCCCGGTAACTTTCTTTTGAACAGTATTGCAGTTAATTTTATGCAGTTATGATTTAATATGGCATCTTTAGATTGCTTATATTTCTCTTCATTATGAATGGTATTAGATATGATCTCTATTTGTGTGCATAAGGTTTGATAAATTTTAACTTTTTATAATCTTGTGTATATTTTATGGTAGTAATTGATACAGTAGACTAGTATCTATGTATTTTATACATTCCTGACACATCTAACCTTAAAAATATTTTAGGGGCACTTGGGTGGCTTAGTCAGTTGAGCGTCCGACTTTGGCTCGGGTCATGATCTCATGGTTTGTGGGTTCGAGTCCCGCATGGGGCTCTGTGCTGACAGCTAGCTCAGCTCCTGGTGCCTGTTTCGGATTATGTATCTCCCTCTCTCCCTGAACCTCCCCTGCTCATGCTGTCTCTCTCAGAAACAAATAAAACATTAAAAAGAATTTTTAAATATTTTTAGGCTATGCAGTTTGCAAGTTTTTTTTACTTGTATTATTATTTCTTAATGTTTATTTTTGAGAGAGAGAGAGAGAGAGAGAGAGCGTGCGTGCAAGGGGCAGAGAGAGAGGGAGAGAGAACCTGAGGCAGGCTCCAGGCTCTGAGCTGCCAGCACAGAGCCTGATGCGGGACTCGAACCCACGAACCATGAGCTCATGACCTCAGTTGAAGTCTGACTGAGCCACCCAGGCGCCCCTGTAAATCTTTTTAAATTGTAATGAATCTTCAAAATATTTTCTGATATATTTACTGAAGAGAATCCACATACAAGTGGATCCACACAGTTCAGAGGTGTGTTGTTCAGGGACCAACTGTATATACTGTGAAACCGAATAAAGAAAACTTCGTTTGGGGCGCCTGGGGGGCTCAGTTGGTTAAATGTCCGACTTCAGCTCAGGTCATGATCTCACGGTTCTCAGGTTCGAGCTCCGCATCGGGCTCTGTGATGACTGCTCAGAGCCTGGAGCCTGCTTCCCATTCTGTGTCTCCATCTCTGCCCCTCCCCTGCTCATGCTCTGTCTCTATCTCTCAAAAATAAATGTCTAAAAAAAAAAGGAAAAGAAAACTTCGTTTAACATGGAGTTGGGAGGCCAGCAGAGGGAGCTCACCACTCCTTGCAGCCTTTTGGAGACGCCGCACAAAGAGATTATAACTTTCACATACTGTGCTCACTTGCGGGTAGATACTCCATACTACCCACTTTCCTCTGTAAAAGAGCTCTGCTCTCCTTTGCTCTGAAGACTAGCCTACACTTTTGCTTTAGCTTGTTTATTACCGAACAGGCCCATTTTTGCTGGCAAAATAACCAGCAGTTTTATTTTTAAAGTTTACAATATTGTTAATTATTTGTACTCTCTTACTTAACAGGATGTAATTTCCTTTTTACCTTGGTAATGTTTTCCACTTGACTTGTTTCATTGTTGCATTGATGTTAAATTTCCATCTGGGTTTTATTTTGGATCATTTCTCCCTCTAATATATATTTTTCCATACTTTAATTTTTTCCATATGTAAATACTTTCACCTATGTTTGGCAGGAGGTGGGAAAGGAGAAGGGAAACATGCTAGTAGGTCTACATCTTTTTCCAAGGAAACCTTCATTCAGCCTCTCATTTCCTAATTTACAGTTGCCTAGAATGGTGAAGGGCAAAGGATTATGGAGCAGTCATTGGCCAGCCACAGTCTAGAAGCCCTGAATACAGTGTTCACAACTTTCTAGAGTATGTGGACATGTACTATATTCTGTCCTTAGCCAAAACACTGACACTCTGTTGTGTTACATCCATATGACAGACAAAGTCATCAGAGCCCCAAATTTGCATGTCCAGTGCTCCCATCAACAAAAGTAACTCAGACTCAACATGGGGGATGTTCCTGATAGGGCGACCAGATGACAACAGAAAAAAGTACATTGGAGTCAGCAACAAGTGACCTAAATAGGGATGTGTTCCATGGAATTGGAGGGTGGAAGAGAAACAGATAAGAGTTGCAGGCAGTCTTTTGAGCAGCACAGCCACCTGGGAGGTTGAGGGGGGGCATAGACCTGGGAGAGGATGAGGAGTTAAAGGAGTCCTTTTGTTTGCTTGTAATGAAAAATATCAGTGTATTTGTATGCTCATGGAAATAATTAAATAGAGAAAGACAAACAGATGACTAGGAGAGGAGATAGCTAAGCAGAATCTTTGAAAGGGAGCTGGTTCCAGTTCTCCAGGGGAGGGACTGCCTTAGGCAGGAGCAGGGAAATAATGCTGGGGCATTTTCAGAAAGGAAGGTGAAGGACAGGCGATCGATATGGGTGGCCTTTGGGTTTGGTGATGGTGGCCTTCTGAGTTTTGGTCTCATCTGGGAGGTTCAACTAGAGAGGCCTGAGAAATTCTGATGGTTGCTTGGAGAGTGAGGGACTTGCCCTACTAGACAACATCACAAGATTGAAGGGAGTGTGAAGTACTCATTTTAAGTTTTAAGTGAAGCCAGCCAGTCTGGGTGTGTGGTTTCTCCAGTGGTCATGACGGAGAATGGTTGGGTTCATGCAGGGCTGGTTTTTTCAGGCGCCTACAATGGAGACGGAGCTCCAGGCAAGATAGCAGAGACCAACTTGTCCACAGGTATGGGTGTTAAGTGTGAGGATTGCCCAAAAAGGTGCAAGAGTGCAACAGCCCTGGTCAGAAAGCTGCCGAGGAGACAGGACAGCAGTGGAGCACTGCAGGAGTGAGCTACCGCATAGGAAGTGGAGCTCAATTGAAGATTTTTGAAATTGAGCTTCTGGCCTTTTGCGGTTTCTCTGACAGTGGAATGCAGGGTGTGGCCAGGGACCGAGTGGTGTGGGCTTCTGTATTCTCTTGTGGGAGAGTTTCTGGCTGCTTAGCTTAGAAATGGAAGTCAAATGCAACTTTTAGAAAAGGATATAGGTAATAATGGTTTTTAAAAGCTTGCAGCGAGACGCATTGGAGAATACTGAAGGGAGCGCTAGTAGAGATGAAACTGAGCAATTACCAAGAGTTAGGAATGACAGAGCAAAATGCTAGGAAATAATACAGACACGGAGGATACAGATCGTCCATCGTAACTAAAAAATTATGAGAGAGACTACGAGGATGGAGGAGAACCAATATTTTAAGAGATAATGGCTGATAACTTTCCAGAATTCAGGAAACGTGAAATCTGAGATTCAGGGGGTCCGGGGGTAAAACCAAATCCACACCGAGACGTCTGAAACGTGAATTGCACCCACCAACGGGACATGGAGAGTCTCCGGGGCGACCCCCTTGGAAAGGTCGGCCCGGGTGCGGACCGTGGGGCCGCCAGGGGGCTGCGGCGTCTCTCGGGCAGGAGACCGCAGCTCCGGGGGTCGCACCTGCCCGCTCGCCTTGTGGGCGGAGCCCGCACGACCGCGCTCCGGGTTCCCAGCAGGCCGCGCGCACCCTCCGGCCGCATTCCGGCTCCCGGCCGGCCGCACGCCCGCGCACGCGCACCGAGTTCGCGGCGGCGCCCCCTGGCGGCGGGAGCGGGAAGGCGCGGGGGCGGGGCCGGAGGCGGGGGGTTGCGCTGGTGACGGGAGGACGCGCGGCTGCGGCGCACTGGGCCGGCGGCGGCGGCTTCGGCAGCTGCGGCGGCGGCGGCGCAGGACGCGGACCGAGCTGGCTGCTACCGCTCCTGCTCCTGCTCCTGCTCCTGCCCCTGCGGCGGCGGCGGCGGCGGGACAGCCGCAAGAGCTCGGGCGCGGCGCGCGGGCCGGGATGAGGGGCTGTGGCGGCGCGGCCCGCGAGCAGCCGGAGGGTGAGAGCGCGGGCGGTGGGCGGCGCGGGCCGGGAAGATGGCGGAGCGGCCGGCGCTGCGGCCCCTGCCCGGCCTCGCAGAGGTCCGGGCCCGCGGCCTCCGAGGGGGCGCACGGGGCTGCAGCCGGGGCGGGGCGGGGAGGGCGCGTGGCTGTGCCGGGGCCGGCTGGGCGGGGGCGCGGGGCGCAAGGGGTCGAGGCCGCGCGGGGGGCAGGGTGTGGGGTGGGTGTGGATGCGCCCGGCCGGAGGGTGGGCGTGAGTGCGAGTGTGCCCGGCCTCAAGATGACCGGGAGTGTGGCCGGCTGAAGGTGAGCGTGAGTGGCCTCGATCGTGGGTGAGTGTGGGTGTGAGTGTGCCCGGCCCGAGGGCGGGCCTGAGTGTGGGGCGTCGGCGTGGTTTGCGGGGCTCAGTCGGGGCGCGGTGCGCGGGGGGTGCTTTGTCCGGGAGCGGGGAGTCGGGCGGGGAGTCGGGCGGGGAGTCGGGCGGTGGCCGCAGGCCTTCGCAGCCCTGGCCTCTGCAGCGCGGCGGGCTGGGGCGCCCCGGGGCGCAGCCCTCCTGCCGCTGGAGTTCCCTGGGCTGCTTCCTGGTTGCGGGAGTGGTGTGGGTGGAGGCCGCGGGTCCGGTGCCCAGGGCTGCGAGTGAGCCCGGCTGTGCGTCTTGGGGGTCAGGGTGTCTTTTATTTTAGAGCGCGCAGCCGGCTGTGGGCGTGTTACACGCCGCTCCCGCCAGCAGCTGCTGCGGGCGCTGCGCAGCCTTCAGCAGCAAAGATGCAGCCGCCCGCCCTCCGTTCGCTGTCGTAGGGGCTTAACCAAACCTCCAGTGACCTCTGCGGAAACCTGCAGTTGCGAGGCTTCGCGTTCCTCCGTGGTGCAGACAATGGGAGATTTGTCTTCGCAGCCAGTGGGAGGAATTCACGCCTGTGGGCCCAGGGTGCCTCTGTAAACAGCGGGTGGTTCCCGGTCAGCGGCTCCCCTTTCACGATGAGCTAGGTGTGTTTCTCCTCCCCGGGGAGGGAAGGAGATTCGATAGGAGGTGTGACTGTGAGGCCAGGAGACTCATTGCATAAAGCGACCCGGGCGCATACTTGATGACCCTCAAACGCTTTCTCCGTGAGTGACCAGAGGCCAGTCGGTCCCTCGGCCTGCACTTTGTCTAGTCAGCTGTCTTGCCAAGAGTGGAGAAGAGGGCGGGTTCTGGAGCCAGACTGCCCGCCTTTGAGTCTTGACTCTCCTGTTTACTGGCTTTGTACTCTGCGCCTTTGCTTTCTCATCTGTAAAATGGGAACACCAGTAATATTGGCTTCCTAGGGTCAGTTGTGAGGACTCCGTGAGTGAAGACGCCAACGCGCTGTGACCCGTACATTGTACTGCTGGGAAGTTAGGAGTTGTCACTGCCAACACCTGGTTTCCAGGGCCTTGGCTGCTGGCTCTTCGTCACCGCCTTGGTTTTACACTGACTTGAAGTCTCTGACTCTTTTCTTACACAAGCTGGCTGGGGTCATATTTGGAAAAACAAGTCTTTGTAAAGGTAAACAAAGAACGGATCTCATGGACTTAGATAAATCATTATGTATGAATAAAATGTCAGTTATTATGTGCTTATAATGTATAAGTTATAAAAATATTTTTAGAAGAAGAAAGCTGCTAATGAGCCACTCAGTCCTGTAGTACTTACTTATTGCGCTTGGAGACGGGTAGGGTTGCTGTAGACTGAAGTGATATTTAATTCTCTGAGTTAAACCACTGAAGCAGTTGTTGTTACACTTCACTGAACAGTGTTATCCTTGTGATAGGAAAGATAATTTATTAACACACTTAAACGACACAAGCCACAGAATGAGAACTTGGAATTACCAATTCTGTAACATTCTGCCTTACTAAGCTGTTGGAAGAAGTGATTTAACTTGCTTCAGAGCAAAGCAGGAAAATTCCTCATTTCCCAAGGAGACAAGTCTCTTTCTCAGATCTAGGGAGAGTATCTTAGACTTACCCTAGAGAACTGCCTCTCGTTTCCTTTAAATCTGTGACACTAAGACTTGGGGGGATCTTTCCACTTTAAGTAGAGTCTTTGGACCTTTGTGGGGCTTAAGGGTGAGAATGTTTAATGTTCAGAACAAATGGTGATGAAATAGCTTATGTGAGCAAGGTTTAAAATAGTTGAAGATTGGGGCGCCTGGGTGGCTCAGTCGGTTGTGCGTCTGACTTTGGCTCAGGTCATGATCTCACGGTTCCGTGGGTTCGAGCCCCGCGTCGGGCTCTGTGCTGACAGCTCGGACCCTGGAGCCTGTTTCAGTCTGTGACTCCCTCTCTCTCTGACCCTCCCCTGCTCACGCTGTCTCTCTCTCTCTCCTAGAAATAAATAAAAACATAAAAAAATAAATAAAACATAAAATAGTTAAAGATTGAGATAAAAATGTCCATCCTACCTAGCCTTTCCTTCTGCACGTGTGCTGGGATGGGTTGTCTCTCCCCACCCTCCCACAAAGGAAACAGAGGGCTGGCTTTGTATTCTGGGTGGTCTTGCCCAGAGTGATGGTGCCAGCCAGACTTGTCCCCTCAGCCTCAGACTTTGCCGCCAGCCTCCAGATGCAGAAGCCCTGTAGGCTTCTCAGACCCTGCATCCTTCTTCACCTTTGGCCTCAGCCCTTTGGGGCTTTGTGACCGTCACCTGGTAGGTTTCTGCCTGGAACAGCTTGGTGTTCCTAGATCTTCCCCAGCCACCACCTCTGCAGGTCGTGCTCATCGTACCTTCCCAGTAGTTCCCAAACTGATCCTCCAGGGCCCGTGTGCTTCACATTATGGCTGCCCCTTCTGGGTGCAGCTGGGCACCCTGCGATGTGCCCGACAGCTCCGCGGTCAGAGTGCCAGGCTGTGCTCCTCCCTGGCCTCACGCGCCTCTCACACTGCTCTTTCCTGTGTGCCCCGACTCCCTCTCTGCTCTCCAGGGACACCAGGCCGTGCTCTAAGGCCAAGACCTATCCCACGTTCCCTCCTCTCCTGCAACACGCAAAGCCTGAGTGGCCCCTTCATCCCCATTGGCCCTCAGTGGGGCTTGCCCCAGCAGGGCCTGTCGTGACCCCGCCACCCCACCCCCCGTCCCCCGTGCCCCCACTTAGCACATCAAGGTCTCCTTGCGCATCCCACACTGCTCTGAGCCATGCCTTTGGTCACTGCACAGATGAGAGTTGTCTCCCCTCTCTGTACTGGGAGGTTTTTGAGGGCAAGAGATGTCTGTGTTCTCTGTCTCTCTGTAACATTTTCTAGGTGCGTTGATATCAGTAAAGATGGTGGGTTTGGGTAGGATTCACCCTGAAGGAGGACTGACTCCTTTATTCGTTTCCTCCATGTTGGCTGCTTAGGACTACCTTGCTTTCTTAAGTATACTTTTTAAAAATTTATTTATTTATTTAAAATTTCTTTTAATGTTTTATTTATTTTTGAGAGAGAGAGAGGCAGTGTGAGCAGGGGAGGGACAGAAAGAGAGGGAGACACAGAATCCGAAGACAGGCTCCAGTCTCTGAGCTGTGAGCACAGAGCCCGACGTGGGGCTCGAACCCACAAACCGTGAGATCATGACCTGAGTTGAAGTCGGACACTTAACCGACTGAGCCACCCAGGTGCCCCCCAAATTTATTTATTTTTAAACTTACATCTAAGTTGGCATATAGTGCAACAATGATTTCAGGAGTAGATTCCTTACTGCCCCTCACCCATTTAGCCCATCCCCCCTCCCACACCCCCTCCAGCAACCCTCTGTTCTCTGTATTTAAGAGTCTCTTATATTTTGTCTCCCTCCCTGTTTTTTGTATTCTTTTTGCTTCTCTTCCCTTATGTTCATCTGTTTTGTGTCTTAAAGTCTTCATGTGAGTGAAGTCATATATTTGTCTTTCTCTGACTAATACCCTCTAGTCCCATCCACGTAGTTGCAGATGGCAAGATTTCATTCTTTTTGATTGCCAAGCAGTACTCCATTGTATGTATGTGTGTGTGTGTGTGTGTGTGTGTGTGTACCACATCTGTGTCCATTCATCCGTCACTGGACATTTGGACTCTTTCTACACTCTGGCTATTGTTGATAGTGCTGTTATAAACATTGGGGTGCATGTGCTCCTTCGAATCAGCGCCCCTGTATCCCTTGGCTCCGCACCTAGTAGTGCAATTGCTGGGTCGTAGGGTGGTTCTAATTTCAATTTTTTGAGGAGCCTCCACACTGTTTCCCAGAGTGGCTGCACCAGTTTGCATTCCCACCGGCAGCGCAAGAGAGGTCCTCTTTCCCCGCATCCTCGCCCACATCGGTCGTTGCCTGAGTTGTTAATGTCAGCCATTCTGACAGGTGTGAGGCGGTACCTCGTTGTGGCTTTGATTTGTATTCTCCTGATGATGAGTGAGGGTGAGCCTCTTTTCATGTGTTGGTTGGCCATCTGGATGTCTTCTTTGGAGAGGTGTCTATTCATGTCTTTTCCCATTTCTTCATTGGATTCTTTGTTTTTTGGATGTTGAGTTTGATAAATTCTTTATAGATTTGGACATTAACCTTTTATCTGAGGTGTCATTTGCAAATATCTCCTCCCATTCCATCGGTTGCCTTTTACTTTTGCTGATTGTTTCCTTCACTGGGCAGAAGCTTTTTATTTTGGTGAGGTCCCAATAGTTCATTTTTGCTTCTGTTTTCTTTGCCTCCAGAGACGGGTTGAGTGAGAAGTTGCTGCAGCTGAGGTCAGAGAGGTTTTTGCCTGCTTTCTTCTTGAGGATTTTGATGGCTTCATGTGTTACATTTAGTTCTTTCATCCATTTTGAGTTTGTTTTTGTGTCTGGTGTAAGAAAGTGGTCTGGGTTCATTCTTCTGCACGTTGCTGTCCAGTGTTCCCAGCACCACTTGCTGAAGAGACTGTCTTTATTCCATTGGATATTCTTTCCTGCTTTGTCAAAGATTAGTTGGCCATATGTTTGTGGGTCCATTTCTGGGTTCTCTGTTCTGTTCCATTGATGTGAGTGTCTGTTTTTGTCCCAGGGCCGTACTGTGTTGATGATGACAGCCGTGTAACACAGCTTGGAGTTGGGGATTGTGGTGCCTCCAGCTTTGGCCTTCTTTTGCAAGATTGCTTTGGCTCTTCAGGGTCTTTTCTCGTTCCATACAAATTTTAGGATTGTTTGGGGCGCCTGGGTGGCTCAGTAGGTTAAGTGTCTGACTTCAGCTCAGGTCATGATCTTGTGGTTCATGGGTTTGAGCCCCGCGTCAGGTTCTGTGCTGACAGCTCAGAGCCTGAAGCCTGCTTTAGATTCTGTGTCTCCCTCTCTCTGCCCTCCCCAGTTCACTCTCTGTCTCTCTCTTTCAAAAATAAATAAATACTTTAAAAAATTAAAAAGAAATTTAGGATTGTTCTAGTTCTCTGAAGAACGCTGGTGTTATTTTGATAGGGATTGCAGGTATAATTTTTTATTCTCATAGATTATTTTTGTTTCCTAAAAAGTTAAAAAAAAATTTTTTGGAATAGATAATATATTCACATTCACAGTTGGGCACAGTGTCATGGGGTCCTGTTTCTACCCCTGGGAGCCTGATCCCCTGGAGGCACCCACTGTGTCTCATTCCAGGGATACTTTGTAACTATAAAAGCAAATATGTACACTAACTTTCTTTTTCCTACCCTTTTCAAAAAGTTTCTAGGAGCACCTGGGTAGCCTAGTTGGTTAAGCGTCCAACTTCAGCTCAGGTCATGATCTCAGGGTTCGTGGGTTTGAGCCCCGTGTCAGGCTCTGTGCTGACAGCTCAGAGCCTGGAGCTGCTTTGCATTCTCTCTCTCTCTCTCTCTCTCTCTCTCTCTCTCTCTCTCTCTCTCAGAAATAAATAAAACATTAAAAAAATTTTTTTTAAAGTTTCTGAACCTTGCCTTTTTAAACTAAATATGGTTGGGAGGTCATCCTGTATCAGTACATTTCCCAGTTCCTTCTTGTTCATGACTGCATCGTGTTTGGTTTCACGGAGGTGGTGTGATTTATCTAATCTGCTCCTACTGGTGAATATCATATTTTGTGCAGTTATAAGTAAATTTGCAGGTACAGCGTTTGGTAATGTGGGAATGTGCCTGAAGGACCCATCCCTAGAGAGGCACTTCTTTCTTTAATCACTATTTATTCCATTAGATTAGGTTTTGCTTTTGTTTCTTCATTTAACTGTGCAAACCTTTGGTCATTTGTTTCTCTCAATTCTGTATATCTCAAATAATACAGTATAGTCAGATTAAATGGGTTTCTCAATCGAAAATTGGCTTACTTTTCATGTGTTGTTTTTTTATTAAAATTTTTTTAATGTTTTATTTATTTCTTTTTTTTTTTTTAAATATTTTTATTTATTTCTAGGACAGAGAGAGACAGCGTGAGCAGGGGAGGGTCAGAGAGAGAGGGAGACACAGACTGAAACAGGCTCCAGGCTCTGAGCTGGCAGTCAGCACAGAGCCCGACGCGGGGCTCGAACCCACGAACCGCGAGATCATGACCCAAGCGAAAGTCGGACGCTCAACCGACTAAGCCACCCAGGCGCCCCTGTTTTATTTATTTCTGAGAGAGAGAGAGAGGCAGCGTGAACAGGAGAGGGTCAGAGAGAGGAGACACAGAATGGGAAGCAGGCTCCAGGCTCTGAGCTGTCCATCAGCACAGAGCCTGACATGGGGCTCAAACCCACAAACCATGTGATCATGACCTGAGCCGAAGTCGGACACTTACCTGACTGAGCCACCCAGGCGCCCCACTTTTCATGTGTTCTAATGAGTAAGAGTGACTAGGAGAACACTCCCACACAAACACTTCTACATAGATATTCACAGCAGCCTTATTCATAATAGCCAAAAAGTGGAAACAGCCCAAATGTTCATCAACACATGAATGGGTAAACAAGATGTGGTCTCTCCGTGCAATGAAATATTATTTGGCAGGAAATACAAGCTAAGTACTGATTCATACTACCATGTGGATAGATCTTGAAACATTGTGCTAAATGAAATAAACCAGACACATAAGTCCACATATTATATGATTTCATTTGTATGAAATGTCCATCCAGAACAGGCAAATCCATAGATAGAAAGTAGGTTAGTGGTTGCCAGAGTCTGGGGGGTTACAGCTAAGAGACATGAGGTTATTTGAGAGGTGATTGTGGTGAAGGCTCTACATGTCTGAATATACTAGTATCAGTATAGTGCATACTTTATTATTATTTTTAAAAAAATTTTAAATGTTTTGATTTATTTTTGAGATTGAGAGTGAACATGAGCAGGGGAGGAGCAGAGAGAGAGAGGGAGACACAAAATCTGAAGCAGCTCCAGGTTGTGAGCTGTCAGCACAGAGCCCAATATGGGACTCAAACCCATGAACTGTGAGATCATGACCCGAGTCGAGGTTGGATGCTTAACTGACTGAGCCACCCAGGCGCCCCTTAAATGTTTATTTTTGATAGAACACAAGGCAGGAGGCAGGAGAAGAGAGAGAAGGAGACACAGAATCTGAACCAGGCTCCAGGCTCTGAGATGTCAGCACAGAGCCCGATGTGGGGCTCAAACCCAGAGATGATGAGATCATGAGCTGAGCTGAAGTCAGTTGCCCAATCGACCGAGCATGTACACTTTAAATATACATTTTTTTAATGTTTATTTTTGAGAGAGAGAGAATGAGCACATACGCCATCAGGGGAAGGGCAGAGAGAGAAGGAGACAGGATCCCAAGCAGGCTCCACAGTGTCAGCACATTTCAACTTTGGAGAAAAGTCTATTCAGATCCTTTGCTCATTTTCTAATTGGGTTTTTTATCTTTTTGTTACTGTGCTGTAAGTGTTCTATATTCTAGATACAAGCCCTTGATCAGATACGTGATTTGCGAATGTATTTTCCCATTCTGTGGTTGTCTTTTCACTTTCTTAATGGTATTGTTAGCACAGAATTTTTGAATTTAAATTTTGATGAATTCCAAATTACTTTTTATTTTGTTGCTTGTATTTTGGTATTGCAACTAAGAAACCAATACCTAATCCAAAGTGATGAAGATTTACTCTTATGTTGTCTTCTAAGTTTATAGTTAATTTTTGCATAAGGTGTAAGATAAGGATTCAACTTCGTTCTATTACATGTGAACATCCAGTTGTCCCAGTTTGTTAGACAGTTCATTCCTTCCCTATTGAATCGTCTTGGTGCCCTTGTTAGAAATCACTTGTGTGTAAATTTGAGGGTTTAATTTCTCGACTCTCAACTCTGTTCCATTGGTCTGTATGTCTGTACTTATCCCAATACCACCCTGTCTTTCTTTTCTTTAATATATATATTTTTTATTTATTTCTGAGAGAGAGAGAGAGAGAGAGAGAGACAGTGTGAGCAGGGGAGGGTCAGAGAGAGAGGGAGACGCAGAATCTGAAGCAGGCTCCAGGCTCTGAGCTGTCAGCACAGAGCCTGATGCAGGGCTTGAACCCACGAACTGTGATATCATGACCTGAGCTGAAGTCAGACGCTTAACAGACTGAGCCACCCAGGTGCCCCTACCCTGTCTTTCTTGATTACTGAAGTTTTATAATAAGTTTTGAAGCCAGAAAGTATAAGTCTTCCACTTGATCTTCCTTTTCAAGGTTTGTTTTTTTCTGAGTCCCTTGAACTTCCATATGAATGTCATGTTTAGCCTGTCAATTTCTGCAAAAAAGTAAGCTGAATTTTGATAAGGGTCTGTTGAGTTTGTAGATCAGTTTGGAGTGTTTTGTCATTTTAGCAATGTGAGGATAAAATTCCACAAATGGGATAGCTTACTTGTAGGGGTTCTTTAATTTCTTTCAACAATATTTTATGTGATCAGGGTGGATCGTGGGGAATAGTGGGTGGTCCAGGTGGACGGTGGGGAGCAGAGGTGGTCCAGGTCGACAGTGGGGAGCCGAGGGTGGTCCAGGTGGACGGTGGGGTGGACATTGGGGAGCAGAGGGGGTGGTGGTCCAGGTGGACGGTGGGAGCAGCGGGTGGTCCTGAGGGGGACGGTGGGGGAGTGGATGGTCCAGGTGGTCTGGGTGGAGCAGTGGATGTCCAGGGACTGGTGGGGAGCAGAGGGTGGTCCAGGTGGACGGTGGGGAGCAGAGGGTGGTCCAGGTGGACGGTGGGGAGCAGAGGGTGGTCCAGGTGGACGGTGGGGAGCAGCGGGTGGTCCAGGTGGACGGTGGGGAGCCGAGGGTGGTCCAGGTGGACGGTGGGGAGCGAGGGTGGTCCAGGTGGACGGGGAGCAGCGGTGGTCCAGGTGGACGGTGGGGAGCCGAGGGTGGTCCAGGGACGGTGGGGAGCAGAGGGTGGTCCGGTGCGGACGGTGGGAGCAGAGGTCCAGGGAGGTGGACGGTGGGGAGCCGAGGGTGGTCCAGGTGGACACGGGGAGCTGAGGGTGGTCCAGGTGGACGGTGGGGGAGCCGAGGGTGGTCCAGGTGGACGGTGGGAGCAGCGGGTGGTCCAGGTGGACGGTGGGAGCAGCGGGTGGGTCCAGGTGGACGCAGGTGGGAGCCGAGGTAACCAGGGTGTGGACGGTGGGGGCAGCGGGTGGTCCAGGTGTGGGGAC
Source organism: Proteles cristata cristata (assembly GCA_017311185.1). Taxonomy (NCBI): domain Eukaryota; kingdom Metazoa; phylum Chordata; class Mammalia; order Carnivora; family Hyaenidae; genus Proteles; species Proteles cristata. The sequence continues at coordinate 345,009 of JAESUZ010004130.1, read as the reverse complement.
GGTGGGGAGCAGCGGGTGGTCCAGGTGGGACGGTGGGGAGCAGAGAGGGTGAACCAGGTGACGGTGGGAGGCAGCTGGTGGTCCAGGTGACGGTGGGGCAGCGGGTGGTCCAGGTGGACGGTGGGGGAGCGAGGGTGGTCCAGGTGGACGGTGGGGAGCAGAGGGTGGTCCAGGTGGACGGTGGGGAGCCGAGGGTGGTCCAGGTGGACGGTGGGGAGCAGAGGGTGGTCCAGGTGGACGGTGGGGAGCAGAGGGTGGTCCAGGTGGACGGTGGGGAGCAGCGGGTGGTCCAGGTGGACGGTGGGGAGCCGAGGGTGGTCCAGGTGGACGGTGGGGAGCAGCGGGTGGGGAGCATGCATGTTTGTGTGAACATGTATGTGGGCATGTGTGTGAGTGTGTATGTATGTCTCCATGTGCATCTATGTGTATGAAGGGGGCTCTGGTGGTTCAGGAGTGCCTGTGTTTGAATTGGGTGCGTTTTTTTTTTTTTTCTTTTAAGAGAGCACACGTGCAGGGGAGGGGAGAGGGAGGGGGACAGAGGATCCAAGCAGGCTTCACACTGACAGCAAAGAGCCCAACACAGGGCTCAAACTCACAAAATGTGAGATCATGACCTGAGCTGAAGTTGGACGCTTAACTGACCAAGCCACCCAGGCGCCGCCCCTCTTTTATTTTTTTAATGTTTATCTATTTATTTTGAGAGAGTGCACATGCGTGAGGGAGGAACAGAGAGAGAGAGAGAGAGAGAGAGGGAGAGAGAGAATCCCAAGCAGGCTCTGCGGTGTCAGCACGGAGCCCACTTTGGGATTTATTCTCACAACCATGAGATCATGACCTGAGGCAAAATCAAGAGTTGGATGCTTAAGCGACGAGCCCTGCAGGTGCCCCTGAACTGGGTGCATTCTGAAGGTGGAGTTGGGAGGCCTCCCTGAAGCCTGGCTGGACTGTGATGTCTAGGAAACCCCTAGAGGCCTTTGCGAGGGAGAGCAGTGTTCCTCAGGTAAGAGTGGAGCTTGGCAAGTGGGAAGCATAATTGAGGAGCAGTTAGTGAGATGTTTTTATTGGAACAGAGTAGAAATGGGAAATGATTCTGGGCCAAGATGGTAAGACAGGTACACTCTCGTGTTGCACTGTCCAGGAACACAGCAGCCACTAGCCGTGAATGGCTATTGAGTGCTGAAATGTGGCTTGTGAGACTGAATGTTAAACATTTTTTAATCTTAATTAATTTAAATAGCAGTGGCCAGTAGTAACTGTTTTGTACAGGAAGTTCCAGAAGATTTTAATTTTAAAATAGAAGATTTTAATTTTAAAATTATTATTTTTTTAATGTTTTTTTTTTTTTTTTTATTTCTAGGAGAGAGAGAGAGACAGCGTGAGCAGGGGAGGGTCAGAGAGAGAGGGAGTCACAGACTGAAACAGGCTCCAGGATCTGAGCTGGCAGTCAGCACAGAGCCCGACGCGGGCCTCGAACCCACGAACCGCGAGATCATGACCTAAGCGAAAGTCGGACGCTTAACCGACTAAGCCACCCAGGCGCCCCTAAAATTATTATTTTTTTAAAGTTTGTTTATTTTGAGAAAGAAAGAGTGAGTGAGGGAGAGGGGGAGAGAGGATTCCAAGTAGTCTTTATACTGTCAATGCAGAACCCAACATGGAGTTCAGACTCATGAACTGCAAGATCACAACCTGGGTGGAAACCAAGAGTCAGATACTTAACCCGCTGAGCCATCCAGGTGCCACCCCCAGAAGATGTTAGTGTGAGGAGTGTCCTTTATTATGGGGGCACCATTTGAGGTGATGTTGGCAGGCCTTTTGGGAGATTCTTGAGTGTGGCAGCAGACGTGCGACGGATGGGGGGAGGGAAGACTGGAAGCAAGTGGAGTCTTCTGTGTTTAACCAGCGAGAGGGAACTCAGTTCTGAGTGTGTGTGAGGCTGTGAGGCGTGGGGACAGGTGACTGGTGGCCAGTGTGAGAAGTCTGGACAGCACAGGCAGTGGTGGGACCTGGTGCTGGGGGAGGCTCACACCCTTGAGCCCGGGCAGACCAGTATGCTGTCACAAACCGAAACAGGTATGCGGTGCAAGTGCGTGTCGCGTGGGAAAGACGTCTGAGGAGGAGCGACTAGTGTTCCATTGAGAGTACCATCCAGGGCAGGCGCGCCTGGTCTTTGGGGGAGGTGTGGTCGGGGCAGAGGTGCTGGACTTAGCTACAGAGAGATTGTCGTGGAAACTATGGGAAAAGAACCAGCAGTTGAAAGGACAGGGTGTAGAGGGAAAAGAGCCTTGGTTGGGCGGGGAGCGTCCCACAGGTGGAGGGGCGTGGACAGGTAGCGCCCATGAGGCAGCTGGGAAGGTGGAGGAGAGGCATGTTGGCTCAGTGCTTGGCACGCCTCCAGGGAGGGGTGTGATTGTGAGATGTAGCTGGCACATGTGAAGAACCGAAACCAGAGAATGAGCCAGAGCCAGAGGATTCCTTGGTCTCTTGGTTTAGAGCCCATGAAATATTCTACAAAATGTCTTCCATTTTAGAACCTTGAACTTTGAACTTGACTTAGTGTTAACTCTTGTGTTTCCACACTTAGATTATTCTAGGGCTGGTGGCGACTGAAAAGGGAGCATTCAGGGGCGCTTGGACGGCTTAATCAGTTAAGCACCAGACTCTTGGTTTTGGCTCAGGTCATGATCTCATGGTTTGTGGGTTTAAGCCCTGCATCGGGCTCTGTGCTGACAGTGTGGAGCCTGCTCAGGATCCTCCCTCTCCCTTTCTCTCTCTGCTCTCTCTCTCACAAAATAAATAAATAAATTAAAAAAAAATTTTAAGGGAGCATTTATTAGCCTGAAAGATATTTTGTTGTGATTAAGATAGGACTCAGTGGAAATACAATACAAAGTTGAACCATGTGAAATTGCAGTTTTTGTTAAGTTAGAAAACCTGTCAAAAAACAGCAATTTTATATATGATTGTACCTATTGTATAATGAAAGCACTCTTCAAATGTGCAATCGTGAAGCACATGTAGGGAGTTAATCTGGTGGTTTTCCTCCCAGCCTTCACTGTGTTAATATATTTATGTTCATTATACTTTAACTCTCTACATTGGCTTATTGCTGGTTATCTAGACATCATATCATACACTTTGTCTCCTTTCCTTTACAAATAGTATAAAAATTTGACCCTTAGACAACATGGGTATGAACTGCATGGGTCCACTTACATGCAGATTTTTGGGATGAATATAGTATGGTACTGTAAATGTGTTTTCCTTATGATTTTCTTTTTTCTCTCATGATTTTCTTAATACATTTTCTCTAGCTTTATTGTAAGAATATGGAATATAATACATATGACATACAACATATGTGATAACCAGCTGTTTATGTTATTGGTAAGTCTTCTGGTCAAAAGTCAGAAGTTACATGCAGATTTTCAGGTGTGTGGCAGTTGGCACCCTTAACCCCACATTGTTCAAGAGTCAGCTGTATCGGGGCACCTGGATGGCTCAGTCGGTTGAGCACCAACTTCGGTTCAGGTCATGATCTCGCAGTTCCTGAGTTTGAGCCCCGCATCAGGCTCTGTGCTGACAGCTTAGAGCCTGGAGCCTGCTTCAGATTCTGTGTCTCCCTCTCTGCCTCCCTGACTCATGCTCGCTCGCGCGCGCTCTCTCTCTCTCTCTCTCAAAAGTAAATAAAACCTTTAAAAATAAAAAAAGAGTCAACTGTATTAATTACTGTCCATGTTGTGGTCCCTGAGAAACTGACTTTGGGAGGGAGATTTGATGGAAGTTTCCTGGGGAGTGCTTTTGGCACCCAACACCTGTTGGGAGAGGGAATTGCATGGGATCAGATAAATTGAACCTTCTACTTCATGAACCTAGTATACTTCTCCATAAATTGAGATCCATTTAAATTTCTTTTATCAGTACTTTGTAGTGCTTAGTATATATGTTTTGCCAAATTTATCCCTAATATTTATTAAATATTAAAATTTATCACTAATTTTAAGCATTAATATATGCTGTTTAGTAAGTACATTTTGTCTATGAATAAAGATAGTTTTATTTCTTCTTTTCCAATCTTAATGTCTTTTATTTCTTTTTCTTGCCTATTGCACTGCCTAGGATGTCCAGTAAAGTGTCATATTGAAGTACTGAGAGTGTCTGTCCTTTTCTTGTTATTGATCATAGGGACAAGCATTCAGCCTTTCACGTACGTGCGTGTGTGTAGATTTTGTATAAACCCTTTAACAGGTTGAGGAAGTTTTCTTCTATTATTACTTTGCTTTGAGATTTCATTAAAAATGAATTTTGTTCAATGAATGGTGAATTTTATTAAATGCTTTTTCTGCCTCTACTGTTTTTTTTAGTCTGTTAATATGATTAATTACACTCACTGATTTTTGGATGTTATACCAACCTTGCATAAACCCCATTTGGGTATGATTCAATATTCTTTACAGCCGGATTCAGTTTCCTAAACTTTTTAAAAATTTAAGGATTTTTAAAAGTCTATGGTCCCAAGGGCTTTTGGTCTATGGGTGTGTGTGTGTGTGTGTGTAATTGTCTGGTTTTGATCAGTATAATACTGGGTTCATAAAATGAGTTGAAAAATGCTACTAGAAAGTAGAAGTGGAAGAATTTGTACAGAAATTTTTTTTTCTTGATTGGTGGAATTCACCATGAACATCATATTGGCCTGGAATTTTCTTTGTAGGAAGGTTTTTACTGTAAATTTCTGTTTCTTTAATAGCTATATTGGCTCTTCAAATTATCTATCTTTATGAGTGATCTTTGGTATTTTGTGGTATTCCAGGAATTTATCCTTCCTTTTCCTCTAATTTGTTGACTCTAATAGTATAAAGTTGCTAATAATATTCCTTTATTATCCTTTTAATATCTGTAGGATCTGTAGTAATGTCCCCTTTTTTACTCCTGATATTTTTTTTTTAATATTTTATTTATTTATTTCTAGGATAGAGAGAGACAGCGTGAGCAAGGGAGGGTCAGAGAGAGAGGGAGACACAGACTGAAGCAGGCTCTAGGCTCCGAGCTGGCAGTCAGCACAGAGCCCGATGCGGGGCTCGAACCCACGAAGCGCGAGATCATGACCTAAGTGAAAGTTGGACGCTTAACCGACTAAGCCACCCAGGCGCCCCTACTCCTGATATTTTTGTTAGTTTGTGTCTTCTCTCTCTCTCTCTCTCTCTCTCCCTCTCTTCCCCCCCTCCCTCCCCCCCCTTTTTTTGTCTCATCAGTTTTCCTCGACGTTTATCCATTTCATGGACTTTTTCAAAGAACTAGCTTTAGGATTAGTAGATTTCCTCTATTTTTCTCTTTTCTATCTCATTAATTTCTGCTCTTTATTTTCTTCTGCTTACTTTGAGATCACCTTACTTTTGATATTTTGTTGTTTTTTCTAGTGTTTAATGTAGAAGCTGAGATAATGATTTTAGTAACTTTTTTCCCTGCTACAGACAGTCCCCAACTTACGATGGTTTGACTTATGATTTTTCAACTTTACAGTGGTGTGAAAGTGATATGTATTCAGTAGAAATTGTTCTTCAAATCTTGAATTTTGATATTTTCCTGGCCTAGCAATATGTAGTAAAATGCTCTGTGATGCTGAGTAGTGGCAGTGAGCCACAGCCAACAACACAATCACAGGGGTATAGACCGATACACTGACAATCGTTGTTTTTCACTATTCAATAAATGAGATAGTCAACACTTACTTATAAAATAGCTTTGTGTTAGATGATTTTGCCTAACTGTAGGCCTATATAAGTGTTCTGTGCACATTTAACTTAGGCTAAGTTATGATGTTCAGTAGGTTAGGTGTATTTTTTAAAAAATAGTTTATTGTGAAGTTGCTTTCCGTATAACACCCAGTGCTCATCCCAAGTGCCTTCGTCCATGCCCATCACCCATTTTCCCCTCTCCTCTAACCTTCATCAACCCTCATTTTGTTCTTAGTATTTAAGAGTATGGTTTGCCTTCCTCCCTCTCCTTAACTATTTTTCCCCGTTCCCCTCCCCTATGGTCCTCTGTTAAGTTTTTCCTGATCTACATATGAGTGAAAACATATGGTATCTGTCTTTTTCTGCCTGACTTATTGCACTTAGCATAATACCCTCCAGTTCCATCCACATTGCCACAAATGGCTAGATTTCAATCTTTCTCATTGCAATGTAGTATTCCATTGAATATATAAACCACATCTTCTTTAAAAGTTAAAAAAAATTTTTTTTAAGGTTTATTTTTGAGAGAGAGAGAGAGCGAGAGCGCATGAGCGGGGGAGGGTCAGAGAGAGGAGGGAGACACAGAATCTGAAGCAGGCTCCAGGCTCTGAGCTGTTAGCACGGAGCCCAACATGGAGCTTGAACTCACAAACCATGAGAACATGACCTGAGCTAAAGTCGGATGCTTAACCGACTGAGCCACCCAAGTGCCCCTAAACCACACCTTGATCCGTTCGTCAGTTGATGGACACTTAGGCTCTTTCCATGATTTGTCTATTGAACATGCTGCTGTGAACTTTGGGGTACATGTACCCCTATGCATCAGCACTCCTGTATCCCTTGGGTAGATTCCTAACAGTGCTATTGCTGGGTCATAGGGCAGTTCTATTGTTAATTTTTTGAGGAACCTCCACACTGTTTTCCAGAGTGGCTACACCAGTTTGCATTCCCACCAACAGTGTAAGAGGGTGCCTGTTTCTCCACATCCTCGCCAGCATCTATAGTCTCCTGATTTATTCATTTTAGCCACTGTGACTTTAGGTGTATTTTGTGACTTACAACATTTCAACTTAAGATGGGCTTATGGGGACATAACCAAATTGTTTGTTGGAGATCCAAATTAAGTATTTAATGCTGTGCATTTTCAGGGCCCCTGGGTGGCTCAGTTGGGTAAGCGACCCACTTTGGCTCAGGTCATGATCTCATGGTTCATGGGTTCAAGCCCTGTGATGGGTCTGTGCTGACAGCTCAGAGCCTGGAGCCTGTTCAGATTCTGTATCTCCCTCTCTGACCTACCCCTGCTCATGCTGTCTCTCTCTCTCTCAGAAATAAATAAAACATTAAAAAAATTTTTTAATACTGTGCATTTTCTTGTAAACACTGTTTTAGCTTCATACAGCAAATTTTTATTTTTTTTCATTTTCATTTTCCTTCATTTTGGTATACGAATTTCCTTTGTCCTTCTTGGCTCATGTGTTATGTAGAAGTATGTTATTTCAGTGGATATTTGGAAATATTCCAACTATTTTTCTGTTATTGATTTCTAATATAATTCTCTTATATTCAGAGAACATAGTTGGTATGATTTCATACCAAGTGTATGCACAAGTGGGTTGATAGAGTTAGTGGATTGATACGATTCTTTTGTCTTTCAGGTCTGTACTTTTCTTTTTGCTCATGTGTTTTGAAGCTCTGTCATGATGTATACACAATGAGGATTGTTATGTATTCTTAATGAATTGACCCTCTTCATTCCTGGTAATATTTCTCTTCCAGAAATCTGCTTTATGTGATAATATATAGGCTTCCAGCTTTTTTTTCCCTAAATTTTAAAAATGTTTATTTATTTTTGAGAGAGAGAGAGAGAGAGAGAGAACTCAAGCCAGGGAGGGGCAGAGAGAGAGGGAGACGCAGAATCTGAAACAGGCCTCAGGCTCTGAGCTGTCAGCACAGAGCCCAACACAGGGCCTTAACCCACGAACCATGAGACCATGACCTGAGATGAAGTTGGATGCTTACCTGACTGAGCCACCCATGCACCCCTTGGCTTCTCGCTTTCTTATGATTGGCGTTTGCATGGTCTGTCTTTTCTTTTTACTTTTAACCTATCTGTATCATTGGACTTATAATGGCTTCCTTTGATAGCATGTACTTTGGGTCTTGCTTTTTTTTCCATCCAGTCTGGTAATCTTTTGCCTTCTAATTGGAGTTTTAACACCATTTGCACTTAATGTAATTATCAATATGGTTTGTTTCCTGCTTGTCCAATCTTTTTTGTTTTTTTAAATTTATTTATTATTATTTTGAGAGAGAGCGAGAGAGCGAGTGAGCGAGAGCAGGGGAGGGGCAGAGATTGAGGAAGAGGGGAGAGAATCCAAAGCAGGCCCTGTGCTATCAGCACAGAGCCCAGCATGGGTCTCAAACCTAGGAACCATAAGATGAAAACAGCCAAAACCAAAAGCTGGATGCTTACCTGACTGAGCCAGCCAGGCACCCCTGCCTCCAATCTGTGTTTTGTTTTTCCTTCTTTTCCTTTATTCGTTCATATCAGTTACAGGTTTTGTATACTCTTGTTGCCATTGTTGGCTTATTTGGTATGCCTGATTGTTGTTTTTTATTTTTTTAATGTTTTATTTTTCGAGAGAGAGAGAGAGAGAGAGGCAGCGTGAACAGGGGAGGATCAGAGAGAGAGGGAGACACAGAATCTGAAACAGTGTCCAGGCTCTGAGCTGGCTGTCAGCACAGAGCCCGACGTGGGGCTTGAACTCCCGAACCGCGAGATCATGACCGGAGCTGAAGTTGGACGCTCAATCGACTAAGCCACCCAGGCGCCCTTGTTTTCTTTTTTAATGTTTACTTATTTTTGAGAGAGGGAGACAGAACGCAAGTAGAGGAGGGGCAGAGAGAGAGAGGGAGACACAGAACCAGACTCCCAAGCCGTCAGCACAGAGCCCAACATGGGGCTCGAATCCGTAAATCATGAGATCGTGACCTGAGCCGAAGTGAGACACTTAACTGACTGAGCCACCCAGGTGTCCCAGGTTGCTTTTCTGCACACGAGGTCTTTGCAGATTAAGTGAAGATGTGGAGATTAAGCAGCCATGTTTTCAGAGTCCTCTAACCATCAGTAATGGTGACGTCACCTTGTGGGGTTTTGCAAGTAGGGACAGCACAGCGTGGGGGGCTATGCTTCCTTTGCGGTGGATGCTCTTCTCACTCCCCCCATTTTAGCAACTCTTACTGCACAGTTGGACGGCAGGCCCGGTGCTGTGTTTGTAACTTACTGTTTCTAGTTTCTGTAGTTTCTGATTACTACATCAGCCTACATTTCTATTTTGTCTGTCAGTGAGTTTTGATTCTGGCTGCACGTGCAAACCACCTTGAGGACTTTAAAAAATGTACTGGACTCTGCCACCAGCTAATCTTAAAATCTAATTTTTTTGAAGTTCCCAGGTGATTTTAAATATGCAACCAGGATTGCGAGTTGTTCTTTTATGTACATATCTACATTTATTTTCAGTTCACGTTGGCCATTCACTAACTGTCCCTCCTGGGTAGTCCTTATTATTGTTGAGTGAAACTTGTTCCAGCTTTTATTGTCAAAAAACTTTTTAAACAGTAATTGAATTTGTCTCATCTTTTCCCTGCTTAGCATTGTTTCCCTCCAGCCTGTTTGCTTTCCAAAACGAATCCTTCAGGGGCGCCTGGGTGGCTTAGTCGGTTAAGCGTCCGACTTTCGCTTAGGTCATGATCTCGCGGTTCGTGGGTTCGAGCCCTGTGTCGGGCTCTGTGCTGACTGCCAGCTCAGAGCCTAGAGCCTATTTCGGAGTCTGTGTCTCCCTCTCTCTCTGACCCTCCCCTGCTCATGCTGTCTCTCTCTCTCCTAGAAATAAATAAAAATATTTAAAAAAAGAATCCTTCAGTAGTTTTTACACTGAGGATCTGTGAGTCCCAAAATCTGATAGGACTTCGGTATTTCTCGTAGATGGTTGTCTCCAGTTATAACAAGTCACCCTGCAACTTAAGGGCCTGTAGCAGTTGTGTGTTATCACCTGGGGACAGGTTACCCCCGGGCTTCCTTACTTGTCCCTGGAGCTGGGCCGCAGGAGCCACTGCCGCTGGCCGTCCCCCGTGGCCTCTCCGGTGGCCTCTCCGGCACGGCACCTTAGTGGCTGGACATCCTACTCGGCAGCCAAAGCGCGTGTGTCAAGAGTGGGTGGTGGGACCGCGGTGCCTTCTGTGGCCTTGTTCCCCGTCGCACGCACTAGGACGCAGTTGGTGAGGCTCGCTGAGGCCAAGGCTGGTGTCCAGGACCCAGTCAGCACGTTTCAGACCACAAGCCTTCTTTCTCCTCTGTGGTAGCTTGGAGGGTATTTGGTTCTTCACAGTAGTGAGACTCGAGGTGGATTTTTTTTTTTTTTAATTTGTCCTACTTTGCTTTGGAAAATTGCTGGCCAGCGGTGCTTTGGCTGTGTCTTCTCTTGGAGTCCCCTTGGGTACGTGACAGCTGCCTGTGTGTCCTCTCTGGCACCGAGCGTCCCTCTGTTTCTCGTGCATTCTGCAGGAGTGTCACTAATGTCCCCTGGTTCGTTTCAGTTTTCATAGTCTTCGAGGTGTTATTCTTTCCCTCGTCCACTGACGTTCTTAACCTGGTAAATTCAAACTTGTTTCCAGGTTGCTGTTTTGTTAACAAGAACCTCCCTCCAATCTCCCGTACGGGCCACTGTGGGCTGCCGAGAGCCGACGTTCTAGGTCCAGTGGGAGCAGCGAGCAGGGAGCTCCTGTGCCTGGAGGCACTGGGTGGGGGTGGGGAGTCCGTAGCAGTGGAAGTGCGGACAGGCGATTCTCTTTGGCACACTGCCCCCTTCAGCATGGCGACTATGAAATTTAACATATGGACAGACTGCTTCCCTTCCCTACCCATACGGATGCATAATTTTCACATTTTTAGAAGGATCAGCACAAATTCTTCCAAACTGTGCCCTGTCAAAGAGGGAAACAGATGAATCCTGCCATCCTGGCCAGGGTGCTGGGGTGTTCTGGGCACACCTGGTCCTGGCAGTGTGCATCTGCAGGGGCTGTGACTCCCAGGAGGCCAGGGCATGTATTTCCAGGGAGGATTCTCTGCCCTGATCACGGGCTGCTGTTCTGGGCAGGAGGAACGGCATGTGTAAAAGCCCTGAGGCCTGCCGTGCCTGGGGACTCTTGCAGTGCAGCGACAGAGGCAGTGAAGAGTGTGCCCGCTGAGGAGAGTTTACGGCCCAGGCCCCTGACCTCAGGACTGACCTTTTCCTCACGCCTGGACCGACCCTCCTCAGGCCTGAATGGAAGGGGTGTCCTGTAGCTTCCAGGGGGGCTGGCCCCCCACGTGCATCCCACTTGCTGTTCCCTGGTCCCAGCTCTGGCGTTTGGTGTGTGGGGCGGCTGCAGTCTGAGGCGGGTCAGAGTGACGGCCAGCTGCTTGTCAGAGAAGGGGGCTATGGCTGACGCTTTGTGGAGGAGGCTCGGAGGACGTGCTGTACCCAGGGCCTGTTTTGGGTCCCCAGGCAAGGTGTGGCAACCTATGACAGGGGACCCACAGGGCCAGGGTCTGATGACACTGAGTTGATTTGTGAGGAGGGCCTAGATTATCTCAGATTTGGCCTGTGTGCAGAGAGGGGCAGGTGTAGGGCAGAGCTGCCGGCAGAGAGCTGGGCAGGCAGGGAAAAGCCAGGTGTGATGTCTCACACGGGGCATGCTTGGCAGAGTTCACACCTCTGCCGGGTACTTGCAGGGAGAGAAGGCCTCAGACGCCAGTGCTGAGCGGTACGGAGTCCTGAAATGTGTGGTGAAAGCAGGGGGGAGGCTGTGAGAGCCAGCATTCACCTCGTGGTGGTGTTAACAGCTTTCTTAAGGTACAGTTTACAGACCACAAAATTCACCTGTGGTAAGTGTACAATTCACTGGTTTTAGTACATTCGCAGAGTTGTGCAGCCATCCCTGTATCCAATTTTAGAGCATCTCTTTCCGTTGACCTTGTTCCCAACACCAGATAGTTAACAACTCACCTGCACTCTGTCTCTGCAGACTTGATTTGTTCTGGACATTTTGTATGAATGGATTCACACCCCATGTGGCCTTAGTGTGTGGCTTTTTTTTTTTTTAAAGAAAGGAAGGATAATGCTTTTAAATGTTTATTTTGAGAGAGAGCAGGCACACGTGTGAGTTGGGGGAGGGGCAGAGAGAGGGAGAGAGAATCTCAAGCAGGCTCCCCACTGACAGTGCAGAGCCCCACACGGGGCTTCATCCTATAGACCTTGACCATGACCTGAGCTGAGGCCGAGAGTCTGACACTTAACCTGCTGAGCCACTTAGGCATCCCATGTGTGACGTTTTTGCTAACAGGTTACTTTAGAGCCTGAGCATCCTGCTGTGTAGACATCCACATTTTGGTTGTCTGTTCCCTGGGTTTTTCAGGTTTTGGCTCTTAGGGGTCATGCTGCTGTGAATGTTCCCACTCAGGTCTTTGTATAAATGCCTGTTTTAATTTCTCCTGAGTAGAGTCCTCAGACTGCAGTTGCTGGATTGTTTGGTAAATTTATGTTTTAACTTTTTAAGAAACTGCCAAGTTGTTTTCCAAGGAGGCTGCATCACTTTGTCTGCCCCCCAGCCATGAATGGGAGCCCCCATTTCTCCACATCCTTAACACTTGTCATTGTCCATCCTCTTGGTAGTGGATGTGAAGTGGCATCTCACTGTGGTTTTCATTTGCATTTCCCTGATGACCAGTGATGATGAGCATCTTTCTATTTGCTTTCTGGCCATTTGTGTATCTTTTTTGAAGAAATGTCTATTCACATTCTTTGATTTAAAACATTTTTTAATGTTTATTTTTTATTTTTTTATTTTTAGAGAGAGAGAGAGAGAGAGAGAGAGAAAACACAAGTGGGAGAGGGGCAGAGAGAGAGGGAGACAGAATCTGAAGCAGGCTCCAGGCTCTCAGCTGTCAGCCCAGAGCCTGATGTGGGGCTTGAACTCAGTGAACCGTGAGATCATGACCAGAGCCCAAGCCAGATGCTTAACTGACTCAGCCACCCAGGTGTCCCTGCCGGATTTTTAATAGGGTTGTTTTCTTCTTGTTATTGAGTTTTTTACTACATTGTGGATATAAATTCTTTACCAGATAGATGATTTGCAGAGATTTTTCTTTTCTGTCTGTCTGTCAAGTCTGTGACTTGTCTTTTCACTCTCTTAAAGATGTCATTTGAAGCACAGTTTTGAATTTTGACAAAGTCCTGTTCTACCAGTTTTCTCTTCTGTTACCTGTGCTTTGAGCATCATGTCTAAGAGGTCTTGGGCATTCAGCAATATTAGTGCCAGTCATTGGATTGGAAGTCACAGTGATAGATAGGGACACAGTTCAGGTTTTTGGGATTATGGGGAGTGAGGAGGTGGAGACCAGAGTCTCGGCAAAAGTGGGGAAGCAGGGGGGCCAGAACAAAGGGGCAGGCTCTCTAAGTTGCAGTTTTTAATATGGGGAAATTAGCCCCTGACTGAAACCTGAGGGGAGAGGTTATGGAGCAAGAGGACAGCACGTGGGAGGGACCATGACCACAGCCAACCTTCCCAAGGAGGAGAGGGTGCTCCCCAGATTTCTGTTGCTGCTGTGACACGTAACCACAGATTCAGGAGCTCGAGACATCACCGATCTGCCGTTCCAGGGCTGTGGCCTGGGTGGTGCTGAGGGAGTTCAGTCCCTGTGGGGTTGGGTGAGTGCATGATGTGCCAAGAGACCCAAGGTTGATATTGTGACTTATAACTGATGACGTTTTGGTCTCCGTAGGGTTCTGGCTCACAATTCCTAAAACCCTCCTAAGCAATAGGAGAAATGGAAGCATCTTTTGTTACATGTTTGGTTTTTGTCATCAGAGCCATCAAGGTGAAGTGGGTGTCTCGCATTAAGGAGGTAACTTTTGGAAAGCCCCTAAAGGTGATGGTCAGGGAGCCATCCATGGGATTAAGACGTGGGAACTTTCATTTCCACCCCCTGACCTCAGGGGAGGGGAGGAGCTGGAGATGGAGCGCAGTCGCCACTGGCCAGTGACTTCATCAGGCCTGCCTACTAATGGTGCCTCATTAAAAACGCCGAAGGACAGGTTTTGGAGAGCCCCTGGGTTGGTGAGCCGGGACGCGTGCTGGGAGGCTGGCACACCCCAGACCACGGGGGCAGAAACGTCTTTGTTTGGAGCCTTGCTTTATGGGCCTCTTGTTGATCTGGCTGTTGACTCGTACCCTTTTATATCCTTTGTAGTAGACTAGTAATCTAGTGAGTAAACTCATTTCCTGCGTTCTGTGAGCTACTCTAGCAAATTAATGGAACCTGAGGAGGGGCCATGGAAATCTCCGGTTTACCACCAGGTGGTCAGAAGCTCCAGTGACAACCTGGACTTGCAACTGACGTCTGAAGTGGGGTCAGTCTTGTGGGACGGAGCCCTTGATCTGGGGGATCTGAAGCTGACGCCAGGTTGAAGGAGTCAGAATTGAGTCAGATCTGCGGGGCTCTGGTCAGTGTCTGCAAGGATTGGAGAGCTGCTTGGCTATGTGGAGACACGCACACATACTGGAGAGGGCAAGTGTGCTGGGTGGCCACGTGGGGGCCTCTGCCCATGCCCCTCCAGGTCGCACACTGCAGCTGTGGCCAGTGGCATGCACAGGCCTCTGCTCACTTGCGCTCCCTGGGCACAGCCAGCTCCCTGCCGCAGGGGACACTGTTGGATCCCCACACAGCCAGCGGGGGCTTGGTTCTCGGGTGCACTTCCTAACGAAAGCTCCAAACCTGCTTTTGGAGGAGCGCACAGAGGCCATGTTTGAGGAGAAGTGAGTGGTGTGGGGTTGGGTGCTGATGGGTAGGCAGCAGTGAGTTCGGGGAACGTGCTCGTGTGTGCGTGGCAGGTGTCTGTAGGGACAGCTGGCTGTGCCCGTGCCGCAGGCTGCGGGGCCGAATGGGTGTTTGTGCAGGCTGTGGTGTTTGTTTCTGCGGGTGCCAGGCGAGCACGGGGCTGCGTGGTGTTTCCCCCGGAAGGGCTTCCTGCTGGAAGGTGCTTTGGATGTGTTCGTTGGCATCGCCTCGTGTTTCTGCTGCCTGGGGCCCTGGTCACTGGTGCTGACATGCTGGCCCCAAGAACTGGAAGCAGCGTGGTCTTTCTACCCATGATCCTGTGGCTCAGGACCTCTCAGATACCAGTCCCGGATCACCTCTGTGAGAGCTGGTGCCCAGGGAGACCCCAGAGACAAATGACCCCAACCTAGAGGTCTCTGGAGATGTCCACACTAAAGGGCAACTAGCTTCTGAGCTGGTGAAGACCACATATAGGCACACTTCGATTTAATCAAGCTTCAACTTTATTGCACTTTGCAGATATTATGCTTTTTAGAAATTGAAAGTTTGTAGCAATCTTGCATCAAGCAAGTCTATCAGTATCATTTTTCCATCAGCATTTGCTCACTTCATGTCTCTGGTCACATTGTGTTAATACAGTATTGGGAACTTTTCCCTTATTATTATAGTTGGTATAGTGCTCTGTGATCAGTGATTACAACTCACTGAAATCTCAGATGATGGTTAGCATTTTTTTAAGCAATGAAGTATTAAAAAAAATTTTTTTTTAATGTTTATCTTTGAGAGTGAGAGAGAGCGTGAGTGGGTGAGGATCAGAGAGAGAGGGAGACACAGAATCCGAAGCAGCTCCAGGTTCTGAGCTGTCAGCACAGAGCCCGACACAGGGCTCGAACCCATGAACCATGAGATCATGACCTGAGTGAAGTTGGACACTTAACCGACTGAGCCACCCAGGCGCCCCTGAAGTATTTTTTAAAACTATTTTTAATGTGTATTTATTTTGAGAGAGAGAGAGAGAGAGAATGAGTAGGGGAGGGGCAGAGAGAAGGGGTCAGAGGATCTGAAGTAGACTCTGCACTGACAGCACAGAGCCCGACGCGGGGCTCGAACTCACAAACTATAAGATCATGACCTGGGCCAAAGTCAGATGCTCAACCCAGGCGTCCCAGCAATGAAGTATTTTTTTAATTAAGATATTTGCAGTGTCTCTTTAGGCATCATGCTGTTGCACACTTATAGATGACAGTGTAGTGTAAACGTAATGTTTATATGCACTGGGAAACAAAACGATTCATTTGACTCACTTCGTTGCAATACTTACTTTGTTGTGGTTGGTCAGTAATAACCCTCAGCATGGCCAAGGCTTGCTTGGTTAATATCTTATTAAAAAGATGTGTTTTGAATTTTTGTACTTGTTAGGATGAATACAAAGATTACTGAGATTTAAAAAAAATGGAGTTAAATGTGAATTTTACTTTCACAAATAAGAAACAACTAGAGGAGTGCCAATATAGATAAAAATGATATCAACACACCATCTGTCATACGCACCAAAGCCTGATGAAGTAAAAAACCAGAACAAAACACTGGGGAGATGCTAAAATTGGCAACAGTGAAATGGAAAGTTTGGCTAAATTAAAAAAAAAAATTAAGAGAGTGCACACACATGAGTGTGAGTGAGTAGGGGAGGGGCAGAGGGAGAGAGAAACTTAAGCAGGCTCCACACTGAGCGTGAAGCCTGACATGGGGTTCGATCCCACAACCCTGGGTTCATGGCTTGAACTGAAGTCAAGAGTTGGATGTTCAACCCACCCAGGTGTCCCTTGGCTACATTTTTAACAACATTTTGTGGAATGTTTATCTGCCTCAGTGGGTACTTATCGGGAAAACGCTGTTCTTTCTTGCAATACTTCAGCACTTTTTGTTGTTGCTAAATCTATATTGAAATGTTGCTTTGTAGTTTTGCCATGAAAACTGCCTTCTTTGAATCACATTTTGTATGAACTGAGCAGGGTCAAAGGCAGACAAGCAAGCAAGTGGTAGCTTGTTTGAACTTGTCTGAGTTTAGCAAATCCTTGGTATTAGGGGACTTCTAATAGGGCATAGCTTTCTTGAATCTTCCTTTTAGCAGAAATGGTTTTCAGTATTTTCACATAACACTTGTAATATATTCTACAAGGACCAAGTAGTCAGGTACTTTTCACTTAACATCAGTAACCTGTCTTGAAAATCACATACTCTGTGGGTGCCTGGGTGGCTCAGTCAGTTAAGCGTTCAACTTCAGCTCAGGTCATGATATCCTGGTTCATGGGTCGGAGCCTTGTGTTGAGTTCTATGCTGACAGCTCAGAGCCTGGAGCCTGCTTCGGATTCTGTACCTTCCTCTCTCTCTGCCTTCCCACCTCATACTCTGTCTCTTTCTGTCTCTCAAAATTGAATAAACGTTAAAAAAAAAAAATCAGACATTCTGTATGAAAAAGCCAAGGCTTTTCTATCATGTTAAATGGAAAAAATTAATTCATTATATCATCCAACTAGTTTCTTAGAAACGATGGTAAAACACCTTTTTACAAGAAATAGGCTATCATGGTAGGATGTTAGCATGTCAAAAGTGTTTTTCTGCTTTCCAGACAACTGAAATATTTGCTGCCACTTTCCTGTGGTAAAACCTGGATGCTGCTGTCTGCGGCATCAGTGTGACACATACCCACTTGTCACTTGGTGTACTTCCTAGACGCACATGTGCAATTATGACTTCTCGTTGGGTCAGAGATGCAACTTGAAGTTTTTTTCTGCATGTTTTTTTGAGGAAAATTTTCATTTGGTTTTCTGACGTAAATACTAATTTATACCTATAACTAGTAACTGAAATATGTTTTGGAGGACTAATATGATTTATGGACTTTTAAACTATTAAGAATCAAAAGACATGCCACCAAGAAATGTTAACCAGGAAGATGTTGATGGCATGTGCCCGTACTTCTAATATGATTAATGTTAATAGGTGATGAGGTTAAGAAGTTATTTCCTTTGTGTTTGAAATAATTTTCAGGGTGTAAATGAAATTTTAAATTAATTAAAATTATTTCTAGAGTCCATGTCCAATTCCAGTTTTTTATACCAAAGGTAGTTTTTAGATTAAAAAAAATTATTTTAAAAGACAGAGCCTGAGAGCAGAGGAGGGGCAGAGAGAGAGGGAGACACAAAGTCTGAAGCAGCTCCAGGCTCTGAGCTGTCAGCACAGAGCCCGACATGGAGCTTAACTCACAAACTATGGGATTATGAGCTGAGCTTAACCTACCAAACCACCCAGGCACTCCTTTAAAGAAAGCATGTTGACTTTCAGGTAAGGAAGGCAGATGAAACATCCAATTTCACTCTCTCCCAAACACCTGCTAAAGGAACAGTGATGTTCTAAAAAGTCAGACTTAGAAGGTCGGGTAAAGTGAGAGGGAGACAAGAGCAGTAAAGTTTGGGAAGCTGGGAAGCAGATGGATAAGTCACAATTTACTTGGCAGATACGAGAAAGCCAGATTCTGTGTTGGCAGTGAGGAAATCTGAGAACTAATCCTATTTGCTCTACAGAATCCTCAAAAAGCTCAGAATTTAGAGGCTCCAGGGACTTTAAAGAAGTGAAACAGAACTATAAAGATGAGCAGAAAATTGGAAGGATCGGAAGATTTGAAAGAGACCAAATGGAATCTCTAGAAACAAATATTTGAAACTTAAAAAATTAACAGCTATCAGATTATACACAGTTAAAGTGAGACTTTGTGAACAAACTGAAAGGAGTTTATTAACACAGCAAAGGGTTAGTCAGATGGAAGATAGGATGAGGCCTCTGTTAAGCGTCTGATTCTTGATTTCAGCTCAGGTCATGACCTCACGGTTCCTGGGTTTGAGCCCTGAGTTGGGCTTTGTGCTGACCACACGGAACCTGCTGGGGATTCTCTCTCTCCTTCTCTCCTCTGCGCCTCCCCTGTCATGCATGTACTTGCACACTCTCCCCCCACCCCCCGCCTGCCAAGTAAACTTAAAAAAGAAAAAAAAGGCGGAAAATAGGATGGAAAAGGTGATGGAGAGGAGGCAGAGGACACAATGGAAAAGTTTAATAAGATGCATTTGATTTCAGCTCCAAAAGGGGAAATAGAAAGGAGGAGAGGCAATATTTGAAGAGCTATTGGCTGAAAAATATCCTGGAATTGATAAAAGATGTGATGATAGAAATATAATTTATTTCAAACAGGATAAATAGTGTCTTTATTGAGACACATCATAGTGATACTCCAAAACACCTAAGACCAAGAGGATTTTTTTTAATGTTTTATTTATTTCTAGGAGAAAGAAAGAGAGACAGCGTGAGCAGGGGAGGGTCAGAGAGAGAAGGAGACACAGACTCTGAAATAGGCTCCAGGCTCTGAGCTGGCAGTCAGCACAGAGCCCGACGCGGGGCTCGAACCCACGAACTGCGAGATCATGACCTAAGTGAAAGTCGGACGCTTAACCGACTAAGCCACCCAGGCGCCCTGACCAAGAGGATTTTAAAAGCAACCAGGAGTGGGGGTGCTGGCCGGCTGAGTGGGAGGGGCATGTGAGTCTCAATCTCGGGGTTGTGAGTTTGAGGCCCATGTTGGGTGTAGAGATTTCTTAAAAATAAAATTTTTGAAAAATAAACAAACACGGGCGCCAGAGTGGCTCAGTCAGTTGGGTGTCCCACTTTGACTCAGGTCATGATCTCGCAGTTTGTGAGTTCCAGCCCCGCATCGGGCTCTCTGCTGTCAGCACAGAGTCTGCTTTGGATCCTCTGTCCACTTCTCTCAGCCCCTTCCCTCCTCTCAAAATAAATATTAAACATACATACATACAGTTCACCCAGGAGTAGGAGGCCATCCAGAGTAATGATACCACCGCTGGCTGCCTTCTCTGCAGCAACGAGAAGCCAGAAGGTGGTGGAAGGGGTCTGAGATTTGAAGAGGAGAAACCCCCAACCAGACTTGGTGTCCAGCCAGATTATCTTTTAAGAATAAAGCTGAAATGAAGATTTTTTTTTTCAAATAAACCAAAAGAGGTTACTATCCACAGAACTTCATTAAAGGTACTTCTAAAAGATAGTCTGCAAGAAGGAGGAAAATGATTTTAAAAGGAAAGAGTGCAGTGTGAGAAGGAATGCCTAGCAGGTGATAACCACGTCTCTCGATCGAAGCATCGTCTGACGTAATTACCCTTTGTAGGGCTCAGACCCAGGGAGGCTGCACAGCAGCGTAGGTTACAAGATGAAGTTGGAAATCTCTCAGGATGTAGAACACAGAGCTGGAAAACAGGAGGGACGAATATTTAGAGGACCTGTCTGGGGAGCCCAGTACCCAGATAGTGAAAGTTTCAGACATGGAAGAGAGGAAACATCAATGACAGAAAGTCACCCACAAAGTCATTGAAGAAAATGCTGTGGAGCCACCAGACATCCAGCACGGTGTATGAAATCAGACCCATCATCTTGAAATTCTACAGTAGGACAAACAGAAGACTCTTGAAGCTTTCAGAGAGAAACAGGTCAGTTCATGAATCAAGAATCAGGTTGTCTTTGGACTTCTTCATAGCAATTCTGGAATTTAGAAGTCCATAAATCAGTGTTAAGAAAAAAATCTGATGGGACGGTGATTTCCAGTATACTATTTTTTACCCATTGAAACTTTCAGAGACCTCAGAATTTGCCTCATCCTTCCTTCACTGGAAGTGACTGAGATGTTCTTTACCAAAACTAGATTGTAGATGAGGAGAGCTAATCCCTGGGGTGTGGAATGACGATGTGGCGTGTGACAGTGGGGCACCAGGGGTAAAGCACGCCTTGGTCCTGGAAACCATACATGTGCATAGTTTGATTAAAGAAAAGGTGCAGAGACGTGGCTGGTACTATGTATCATGGACTGTGCAAAGAAGTACAGGTGAGACTTGAGGGGACCCAGGACTGTTCTTAGAGCCTCCTGTTTGGACATTCTCTGATGACATCTCAGTCATTTCCAGGAAGGGAAGCATGAGGCAGTTTCTAGTTCTTGGACCATATCGGTGGCTAGTGCCATTTGGGAGCCATCACATCACCTGCATGAGGTGGGGACATCAGGAGCTGTGGGGAGTGGGGCCAGTGCCTGCAGCTCCCTGTCTTCTTCACTCTGTCCCCTGAAATTCTAAATCTTGTCATCTAGATAATCCATTAGTCACTGTTGCCATTAGCCCATGCCTTGCCCTGTGAGTCCCAGCTGCATGGCCATGTGGCCTGGACAGGCACTCGGTGTGCCCGCTGCGCAGCCACACTGACACTCCGCTCCTGCCTCCCTCCACCCTCACTGCCCTGGCTCTTGAGCAGGCTCCCTTCTCCTGTGGCTTCCAGGGTCCTGGCCCTGTGGCTCCTGGCTATACTGTAGCATTTCCTTGCCTTCAAGTAGATTTATTTCTTTAAAAACAAAGATTTTAAAATATTTTAATTTTTTTTTTTTTTTAATTTATTTCTGAGAGAGAGACAGCATGAGCAGGGGAGGATCAGAGAGAGAGGGAGACACAGGATCTGAAACAGGCTTCAGGCTCCGAGCTGTCAGCACAGAGCCCGACGCGGGGCTCGAACCCACAAGCTGTGAGATCATGACCTGAGTCAAAGTTGGACGCCCAACCGACTGAGCCACCCAGGAGCCCCTAAAAACAAAATTTTTTTAGTTTATTTTGAGAAACAGAGATAGTGCAAGTGGGGGAGGGGCAGAGAGAGAGAGAGGGAGAGAGAATCCGAAGCAGGCTCTGCGCTGCCAGCACAGAGCCTGATGCAGGGCTTGAACCCCCTGAGATCATGACCTGAGCTGAAATCAAGAGTCAGGCACCCCCTTCAAATAGATTTAAATTTTTTTTTTTTTTTTTAAAGAGAGCATGAGCTCCTGCAGGGGAGGGGCAGAGAGAGAGAGAATCCTAAGCAGGTTCCATGCTGCCAGCACAGAGCCTAACGTGGGGCTCAAACTCACAAATCCATGAGATCATGACCCGAGCCAAAATCAAGTGTTGTATGCTCAACCGACTGAGCCAGCCGGGGCCCCCAGAGGGAGAGACAGTCTTAAGCAGGGTCCACGCTCACCAAGGATCCTAACTTGGGGCTTGATCCCATGATCCCCGGGACCATTACCTGACACTTAACCTACCGAGCCACACAGGCTCCCTTTTTTAAATTTGGTTTTCTAGTTGTCCTCAGCAAGAGTTTTAACCACTGAATGCTCTTCCATCGTTGGATGGAAAGAGTCAGACTGGCATCTTAAAACTGGTTGTGTGTGACTCACCTTGTTTAAACCCTCATAATATTGTTTCTTTGTTCTCTCTCAGAGAGTTGCATGAGCTGTCTGGTTCATTATTCTGACGGAAATGGAAGCCTTCACTCCAGAATATTTCCAGTGGGTCCTGTGTCAGAGCAGGGGCACCTGGCACCGTGCTCGGCTCAGCCTGGCCTTTCTGGTTCTGGGAAGTTGTTTCCCTTCTGTAACTGGGACTGGGCAGAGAGGAGCCTCTGATAGCTGGTGAAATGTTTCTTAAGTTCATCTGCAGTTTTCTGGAACTTCAAGTGAATAACTGGAAGGGACTCCCTCACAGACAGCAGAAGCCCTGAAGACCCCGCTGGTGTCAGAGGGACGCGGACCCCAGGCCCTGCTGTGCTCAGGGCCGCGTGCAGAGCCCAGTGGGATCTGTCCCTGGGGGCACACACGTCCGCGGGCGTGCAGGGCTCAGAGCTCCCATTGCTGGTTATGTCTGTGTCCTGATGTTTTTCTATCCTGCTTTCTATGGGATTGATAAAATTTTTGTTTTATTTTCTCTGGCGTTTGATCAACATTTTAACATACACTCACTCTGAGTCCTCCCAGTAAGGAAGCTGGTGGGACCCCTGGTGGCTCAGTCATTTAGGCGTCTGACTCATGATCTCAGCTCAGGCCATGATCTCCCAGTTCATGGGTTCGAGCCCCTCATCATGCTCTGTGCCGACAGCCCAGGGCCTGCTTGGGACTCTCTCTCCCCCCACTCCCTCTGTCCCTGTCCCCACCTCCATAATAATCCATTAAAAAAAAGAAGTTCGTGGTCATGCAGCACCTCCTTTTGGCCTGAGAATGACTCTCATAATCGTCAAATTAGCTGTTGTGGTTTTGACTGAAAATGTCATTTTATCACTTTGAAAATATGTTGGCCAGTGGTCAGTGTCCCCCCAAGTGCTTTCCTGCTCCGCAGCCCACCCCCCTTGCTCAGGAGCGTTCTTCAGCAGTTACGCTCCTGCGGCCTGTGGGTGGGAAGCCCTGCTGTGGTTTCTGTGTCAGGAAAGGACTTGACTCTACTCCCCTTCCTGAAACGTAATTGAGCCGACCTAGAACTTCATGCTGCTCGTCGGTCTCAGTTCTGTGTAAACTTTTGCACCACGTGGACATGGGCCCTTTGTGGCAGCTGCTGGTGAATTGCTCCTTCGCTAGGCCGTGTTTAGCTACATGGGTTTATCTGTTCACGGGAATTGGCAATGTGTGCTGGCCTTTCAGCCGTGAGGGTGGTGAAGTACTCTGGAGATGGCAGGCTTATGTTCTAGAGCTCAGGCTGACTAAGCATGAGGGGATGCACCGGCTGCTTGGTTCTGAGGGCCGTCCAGGTCCCTTGTCAGTGGGACAGGCCGGGGGGTGGGGGGGCAGGGCAGCCTCCTGGGAGGTGGCTCCAGTCTTGGGCATTTCCTGTCTAAACGAGAACGGGTGAACAGATGGTGCTGTTTAGTGTCCCAGTGGCCTCACCCTGACCCGAGGGTGCCCACGGTGTATGTGTCTCTCCCTGAGGGGAGCCTCAGGACCCCTCATCACTGCCATGGCCCCTGCCCTTTCCTAGGACACAGGTGTGGAAGTCGGTCCTGGGGGGGCTGAGGGCAGAGCCAGATATGGTATCCAGGGTGAGGGAGCGGTGGATGGGTCTACCCATTCTGACCTGTGTGGGGCTGCCGCTCAGATGCCAGGTGGGTGGTGCCCGAGCTTGGAGTGAGGCGCGTTGCTGGGCACCAGGAGCAGATTGCAGCTTCCTGGGACTCATTCTCCGAACAGCCGCCGTTAGGAGCCAGCACAGAGAGTCTTCTGTTCTGGGGCCTCGTGTAGGAAGTTGGAATCAAGAACCTTGTCGCCCACTCATGCCCGGAACTTTCCTGCAGTCTGAGGAGGAGAGCAGCAAGCAGCTGCCCTTGGGGGTGGCGGGCAGGGGGCTGGAGGCCCACAGGGTGGTTTGGGGCTCCCCCACAACACGGTGTGCAGGTGCTGGCATCTCGCCCTGCTCTGGGTGTGCCCCTCGCCCACCACCGCGGCTCCTGGCATCAGCACAGGGCAGGTCTGGGCTGGCGGGTGGCCCTGGGCTGCCGTCTGCTCATCCTGGGGCAAGGCCTGAGCTGGACCTGACCCCTGAGGTGGAGGGGAAGATGGCCAAGCCCCACATGACTAAGGGTCCGCAGGGGCCAGACGCGCAAGCCGCCCCCCCCTTCCCTTGCCCCCAGTTTGCTGACGCTCTTCCAGAGGCGAGGCTGGGAGGCACCTGAGCAGGAGGACCCAGCTATCCAGGCCGAGGGGGCGGCCCTGGCAGCACAGGCCTTGCTGGCACCCTCAGTGAGCGCCAGGCACCATTTCTCCACGTGAACCCTACCTCCACCATGCACCACCCGGGAGCACGTCACCCAGGCTGCATCCTGCACCTGTGACTCCCGGGACCTGCTGAGTGAGCAAGGGGCAGCCTTCTGCAGAGGGGAGGGGAGCTGGCCCTCCGTCTGCGCTGACTGCGGAGAGCTGTGTGCCGGAGAGTCTGGGGCCTTGCCGAGCTGTGCCTGCGCCGACTTTCAAGGTAAAGGACCTGCAGCGTTTGGGGTGGGGGGGGGAGGTGATCTCTCAGGACAGAGTGCGGGGAGCTCACACGTAGGACTAGACAGCAGCCTGACCCAGGGCCAGGGACCCCCTTTTCCAGCCTCCCCTTCCGTACTCCTGGAAACAGTCCCAGAATGCACAAGTAAGTCGTGAAGTCAGCTCTTCTGAAGTCCCTACAGAGTCCCTGAGCAGAGGAGAGGAGCAGGGCCGGGTGTTGGCTCCTGCCCCCTACCAAGTGTGTGGCTGGGTGGGAAGTGCCCTAGGAGGTAGCTGGGACCTGCCGAGGGACGGGCTTAGGACTTTCTGAGGAACATCGCCGTAACTTCTAATAGAAATAAAAACATTCTGTTCTGCTGAAAATACTATTTTTAAAATAAGCACAGATGACAAAGGCAGAGCATAAAACACATGAAGGCAGGTGGAGAAACGCCCGGCTTGGGGGGACGGTTTCAGACCCCACCACTGCGAGGCGGAGTCTGCCTTTGGTCCGGACACCAGGCCCCACGGTGCCCCCGCGACGAGGGCCAGGCCGCGGGCTGCCCTTGTCTGTTTCCAGTCGTGCTACAGTGTGGGAGCTTATCTTCCTCATGACTCCTATCTGCCTGAGGTCTGCAGACTGCGGCGCCCCGCCCTGCGGGCTCCGACCTCGCTGGCCCCTCCAAGCGGAGGGATAGGCAAGAAGCTCCCTCACACACACACGGCTTCTTGCTCCTTTGCCTGTCACACTTCTTAAGCCGTTTTTTCACTCGAAAGGAGGCTTCTGTTAAGAAACCAGTCAGTTATTTTATTTCATTTAGTGTTTGTTGACTCACAAAGCAAAGGTCTAGGCGCTAGTGCAGTAGCAAGCAGAAGGCATGATTCTAGTTTAAAACGTTAAAGAAAATTGTTTTTTAATGTTCATTTATTTTTGAGAGAGCATGACTGGGGGAGGGTCAGAGAGAGAGGGAGACACAGCATCTGAAGCAAGCCCCGACGTGGGGCTCGAACCCACAGACCGTGAGATCATGACCTGAGCCGAAGTCGGACACTTAACTAACTGAGCCACCCAGGTGCCCCTGAAATTAGAGCATTTTTAAATAATCACAAGATACAAGTAATAAGAAAAACATCTTCTACATCTTTCTTTGCGGAGACCTGAGTCTCCCTCCCTCCATCCTGGTCCTGCCCTCAGACTCTGGCCAATATCCCCAACTTACCAGTTGGGGGGGCTGAGGCAGTTGGGTGGAGTCTCCCACCAGCTGGAGGCTGGCCGGCATCCCAGCCTGTGGGCTCTGGAAGGGGTGACCGCGGGACCCAGAGCTGCCGTCACCCCTTTGTCACAAAGCCCTTTCTCAGCTGCCCTCATTTCTCTCAGAGCCCAGTGGGGTCATGCCGTGCTTGTAGAGGGTTTGGGGGACAAGCGGGACCCGGGCATGGGGCTGTTCTGGTCACAGGCTGGCTTATCTTTCCTGACCGCTGGCGCATGCATGCACGATGGTATGTTGTTGCTGTACGGTCCTGTGGGGGCCCTGGTGCAGTTTCGTTGGCAAGAGAAGCCCAGGATGGCCAGGACCACAGGTCCAGGGGCTGTGCCGCCCAGCGCATCCGGGAGTCTTGACTGTCGTGGGGCCTCCTGCTGCCAGAAGCCAAGTGCTGTCCCCAGGGCGGCGGCTGTCCAAATGCCCTCAGAGATTTACTCTGTGCTGCACCCGAGTGTCCCCGAACAAGCGTCCTTTCTGTGTGGGGTGTGGTCTGACATCCTTTCCCAGAGAAGTTTGAAAAGCTGGTCCCGACCCACAAGTGGATGCCGTGACTGGCAGGTCGGGTCACGGTTGGAACCTTTGAGGGGTCGATGAGAAGAGCCTTGCGGGAGGCGCGAGCGGGAAATGCCAGCCTGTCCTGGTCACTGAGTGTGGAGAATGGGCCATTGTGCTTCCTGCTTAGAGCCGAGCTTTCAGAACATGAAACTGAGATGCACTCATTGTTCAGAACTTGGAAAACTTATTAAAAACAGCATTGAGAATGGAATTCAGGCCTTTTGGAGATGATGGCTGACTAAAGACTTGTTTATTCCACTTCCCTCCCTGGAACTCACTGAAATGAACAAAAAGAATGAAAAGTACAAAACGAGATTTAATCTACAATGAATCCAAGGAAGAGCCCTAGCCGGAGCCGGAGGAGGGTGTTGCCAGACAGGGAAGAGCAGCGAGAGCCAAGCCCTGTGCGCTTGTGCTCCCCAGGGGGGATTTAGGGACTAAGTGACACGGCCGTGGCTGGGACCGACCAGATGTGGGCGGCACGTGGTGTGGGAAGCGAGCTGGGGCGGAGGGAAGGCACTAGTGGTGGCAGAGGGAGCCTGCCTGAAACCGCCGCCAGCCTGAGCAGAGCACCGAGGGGCGGTGGCTCTGAGGCCTTTCTGGGAGCCCTGCATCTGTAAGGCCTCAACCCAGGCAGCCCTGTTAGGTGAGGGTGCAGACGTCTCCGCTTTCGGTTTGAGTTGAATTTCTGTCTCTTGCAACCCAGAAATGCCCTAATACCAGAAACTTATTTCCAGGGCGGAGCCTGTAGGAAAATTTGACAGTAGAGCATCCTGGAATGATACACCTGGTTTGAGGCTGTCTGTTTTCTTATTCAAAGATGAGCAATAATCAGGAGCCAATGTGAACCTTATGTACGGACTAAGTAAGGAGAAGAGAAGAGAGAGGGAATGAGCAGAGTTAAATAGTGCGTGAAGAAAACAGAGAAATAACAGATGGAAAGTTTAGATAGAGCTTTTTCTGTATACTAAAAAATGCAAAATTCAAAACACATAAAGAGAAAAGATGACATAGCAGGAGAGGAAGTGAGCTGGCAAAGCTGAGAAAGGAAATTAAAGTCAGAAACCCACCAGCATGAGGGGCGCCTGGGTGGCTCAGTCGGTTAAGTGCCTGGCTTTGGCTCAGGACATGATCTTGCAGTTCATGGGTTCGATCCCCGCGTCGGGCTCTGTGCTGACAGCTATCTCCAGAGCCTGGAGCCTGTTTCAGATTCTGTGTCTCCCTCTCTCTCTGACCCTCCCCTGTTCATGCTGTCTCTCTCTCTCTCTCAGAAATAAATAAAACATAAAACAAAAAGAAAAAGAAAAAAGAAACCCATCAGTATGAGAGCCCCATTAGCAATAGCAAATAGCGGGATGGGACACTCCTAAGAAGAGGTGGTCCTCCAGAGGACAGGCTGCTTGGAAAGAACATGCTGCATAGGGAGACATAAATGGAAAAGTGGTCAGAGAGAAGGTGCCTGAGCCAGAAAGCTGCAGGGTGGTCCAGTGTGGGAAGTCCAGAGGAGAGATGGCACCCAGGGTGCAAGGGACAAGCAAACCAAGGCCTCCTGAGGGTACAGTGAGAGGGTACATCACATTTCTGGAAAAACTGGATATGAAATGACCAGGCACTAGAACAGGAACTGGTCAATGAGCTGAGTCCATTGTACAGGCCCAGCCCACCTCATCCTCTGCTCTGGAAGGCAGTGTAGCAAAGGCAGCAAGGTGAGGGGTGCTCATGCTGTTCTCTCTCTCTCTCAGAAATAAATAAAACATTAAAGAAAAATCCCCTGTTTTACCTTCCTCGCTCTTCTAAATCACTGGTAGCCAGTCTTTGTATCATTAATATAGTTTAGTGTTTTCCAGGCTATCATGTATTTGGAACCATACGCTGCATAGCCTAGAACAAACATTTTAAGTCCCTAGTTATACAGTATGCCAAGATAAATTCCAGATGATTAAGGAGTGTGTTTACTCAGTAAATGTTTGATTACTCTGTGCCAAGGATGCAGTGGTTAACAAAGCAAATATCATCCCTGTCCTCATGGAGCTTACCCTCTGGGGACAAAGGGAAATTCAATACCACAATTCTAATACTTTATTTGTGTAATTATGCAATGCTGAGCAAAAGTACTTGCACTTCCTCTTTCCCGTTCACAAGATGAAGCAACAGGGGTCGTATTTACCCGTTTGCAAGGAACTAATAAAAAGCTGGACAATATTTATGAAACCTTGGTTTTCTAAGTTTTGGGTCTGAGACAACTATACTGATTCCTGTGAGATGAGAGTCGAACAAGGTGAGTCCAGTGATTCTTGGCTCCCTGCACGAGCGGAGTTTCCAGGTTGTGCAGCAGGGATGCAGGTCTGGCAGAGCCCTTGAGTTCAGGAGATGGAGCATCGAGCCTGGGGCGGCCATGGCCATGGAGTGTGTAGGGAAGAGCAGCACAGCAGAATGCTGCAAGTGGAGAGAACTTGGAGGCCCCTGGGAGAGCACCAGTTAGCATGTGGGTGTGACGAAGCTGGTTGAGGCAGGGAGAATCCCCCAGAAGAGTTAGAGAGAATGATGCTCAGAACTCTCAGAACATCATGAAAGGGGCCTCGTCATGAGGCAGACTGAACCTTCATAACTCACAGGGCGCTGGGTTGACTACTCAGTGGAGAGTTATTAGCCATAGATTAAATACTGCTCTGGTGCCCCTGACCAGTGTGAGAAGCAAGAACTGAAGGTTCCACACATTTTCCAAGTAACTGTCCCAAAACAAAGTTCAAGAATATTTATAGGAATACAAAGGTTATTAGAACTATATTCCATGTGTTCAAAAAGCTAAAGGAACACTGCACACACTGAGTAGAGACAAGGTGAAGAAAAGACCGTGAACCACAGAAAGATCCAAATTAAACTTACAGAGTTGAAACTAAAATGTCTGAATGCAAAATATACTGGGTGGGATGAACAGCAGATTGCACACTGCAGAAGAAAAGCTCAGTGAACCTGAAGATAAAACAGTAAGAACTATGCAAAGTAAAACAGGGAGAGGAAAAGTACTCTTGAAAAAGCAAAAGAGCAGGACTGAGCTGTGGGCCTCCTGGCAGAGGGCCAACACGTGTGTGATTGTAGTTCCCAATGGGAAAGGAAAGGTGCAGAAGCACTATCGAAATGAAAGCTGAAATGCTTCCAAATTTAATGAAAACTATCAACCTAAACAGTCTTAACAAACCCTAAACACAAATACTGTTACACAAAGCACGTCATAATCAAATTGCTCTAAATCAGTGATGAAGAGAAAGTCTTAAAAGCAGCCAGAAAACGGGGCGCCCGGGTGGCTCAGTTGGTTAAGTGTCTGACTTTGGCTCAGGTCCTGATCTCACAGTTCGTGGGTTTGTCGGTTTCTCTGACGACAGCACAGAGCCTGGAGCCTGCGTCGGATTCTGTCTCTCTCTCCCCTACTCATGCTCTGTCTCTGTCTCTGAAAAATAAATTTTTAAAAAAATGTTTAATAAAAAATAAAAATAAAAAAGCATCCAGAAAACAAGACTGCACACAGAGGAACAATGGTGCAGATGACAGCAGATTTCTCTTTGGAAAGTGTGGGTGAAGAGGCTGGGGAGCAGCCAGTCGGAACTCTGCCAGTGTGAATACATCGCTAAATGAAGGTGAAGTAAAGATATTTCAGATGTAGAAAAGCTGAAAGAATCCATCACCAGTAGACCTTCACCACCACACATGTTATAGGAACGGCACTAAAGGCTTTAGGTTACAGGAAGATGAAACCACGTGGAAATCTAGATCTCCCCAAAAGAACGAAGATTCCTGGAAATGGCAGCTACCTGGCTAGATACACACATAGATATAGATATATACTATCTTATTATTTAAATCTCTTTACAAGATAATTATTGAAGGGAAAGTAAGATAGCAGACCGGGGGTGGGGGCTGTGTATAGAATAAGATATGGCAACAATGGCACGAGCTCCAGGAGAAGAGAAATGACAAATGCACATATTTGAGGTGGTTTGATTTCCCTTGAAGGCAGACTTGCCTTTATAGACACTATAAACCCAAATTCTCTACTAAAATAGTAAAACAATGAATTACATACAGCTGATAAGTTATCAGTGGAGATAAAACTGAATCACATAAAATACTTAATCCAAAAAGGCAAAAAGGAGGAAAAGGAATAAAGAATAAATAAATGAGACAAATTAAAAACTTTTTTTGATAATTATCTCTTTATTTTATTTTTTTACAAATAGTTTATTGTCAAGTTGGTTTCCATAGAACCCCCAGTGCTCATCCCCACAAGTGCCCTCCTCCATGCCCATCTCCTCCCTCCCCCCACACCCATGAGTCCTCAGTTCTCAGCATTCAAGAGTCTCTCATGGTTTGCCTCCCTCCCTCTCCCCCACCATTTCCCCCCTTCTTCTCCCCCGTGGTCCTCAGTTAAGTTCCTCCTAATCCTCCTATACGTGCAAACATATGATATTTGTCCTTCTCTGCCTGACTTATTTCGCTCAAGCATAACACCCTCAAGGTCCATCCATGTTGCTACACGTGGCCAGATTTCATTCTTTCTCATTGCCATGGAGTATTCCATCGTATAGATAACCCACATCTTCCTGATCCATTTGTCCGTTGATGGACACTTAGGCTCTAAAAAAATTTTTTTTCTAATGTTTATTTTTGAGAGAGACCAAGTGTGAGTGGGGGAAGGGCACAGAAGGAGACACAGAATCCGAAGCAGGCTCTAGGCTCTGAGCTGTCAGCACAGAGCCCATGTGGGACTCAAACCCATGAACTGTGAGATCATGACCAGAACCAAAGTCAGATGCTCAACCGACTGAGCCATCCAGGTACCCTGACAAGTTTTTTAAAGTAGGAAGATGAAGGCGGCTGGGTGGCTCAGTGGGTTGAATGCCCACTCTTCATTTTGCTAAGGTCATAATCTCGGTCATGGGATTCACCCATGCATCAGGATTCTCTCTGCCCCTGCCCCCCCCAATAAAAAATTAAATAAAAATTAAAAAAAATTAGAGTAACAGAATGGTAGATTTCAACCTAACCGTGTCAAGAATCACAAATCTAGACTATTTAAACACCCACTTAAAAGGTAGAATTTAGGGACCCTGGGTGGCTCAGTTGGTTAAGTGTCCGACTTCAGCTTGAGTCATGATCTCATGGCTTGGGAGTTCAAGTCCCATGTCTGGCTCTGTGCTGACAGCTCAGAACCTGGAGCCTGCTTTGGATTCTGTGTCTCCCTCTCTCTCTGCCCCTGCCTTGATCCTGCTCTGTCTCTCCTGTCTCAAAAATAAATAGACATTAAAAAAAATTTTAAGGCACAATTTGTCAGCATTAAAAGGCGTACCCAAATATATGGTGGCAACAATAAACCCACTTTAAATATTAAAGACACAAACAAGTTAAAAGTAAAAAGAAGGCAAAAGATGTACAATTCTAACACTAATGGAAAGAAAGGTGGATTTGCTGTAATAATGTCAAATATAGTGATTTCAGAGCAAAGAAAACTATCAGATACAGATATTTCATGATGGGAAAGAGGTTAATTCATCAAGAAGACAGCATAAATTTATGTACCTAATAGCAGAGCTACAAAACACATGAAACAAAAACTGATAGAACTGGGGCACCTGGGTGGCTCGGTTAAGCGTCCAACTCGATTTCATTTCGATCTCATGATTTGTTCAAGTCTGACGTCGGACTCTACACTGACAGTATGGACTCTGCTTGGGATTTTCTCCCTCCTCTCTCTGCCTCTCTCTCTCTCAAGATAAACAACAAAAACCTGATAGAACTGCAAAGAGAAATAGACAAATCTGCAGTTATAAAGTTGGAGCTCTTGGTATCCTTTACTCAGAAACTGGTAAAACTGGTAGAAAATGAATGCTGCTGCTATCGTCCCACCTGACCCAGTTGACATTCCTAGAACAGTCCACACAACAGTGTGCTTTCCAGTGCATATGAGCTGTTTACCAGGATAGACCATTTGTCTGCATCATAGTTTTTCTGACAAAAATGAAATTTAGAAACCAATAAAAATATCTAGAAAATCACCAGCTACTGGCAAAATAAATTACATACTTCTGTGTAATCCATGAGTCAAAGGAGAAATCAGAAGGGAAATTGGCAAGTTTTTGCACTGAATAAAAATGAAAATAGAATCAAAACTTGCTGGATGCCACAAAAGCTATGCCCTAAGGGGGTCTCTGTAACACTAAATGCCTGACTCAGATTGAAACTTTACAAAGATGCAAAGCACTAAACTCAGTTTCTACCTTAATCTAGAAAGAGGAAGGCAAATTGAAATCCAAAGGACTGCAAAGGAAATAATTCAGATCAAAGTAGAAACTAAAGCAGGGAAAAAATGAGAATTTATGAAGCCCAACACTGTTTTTTTTTTCTTCAAGAGGAGTAAAATTGACAAACTTCTGGCTGGCCAGATAAGGTAAAGAAGTGAAAAGATCATAAATTACCAATATCAGGAACAAAAGAGATGGCATCGCTACATATTATATTGATCTTAAAAGGACAATAAAAGAATGGCATACGGGTGCCTGCGTGGCTCAGTCAGTTAAGTGTCCGACTTCGGCTCAGGTCATGATCTTGGGGTTCGTGGGTTTGCGGTTTGTGGGTTTGAGCCCTGCATCGGGTTCTGTGCTGACAGGTAGCTCAGAGCCTGGAGTCTGCTTCAGATTCTGTGTCTCCCTCTCTCTGACCCTCAGCTGCTCACACTGTCTCTCTTCCTCAAATAAAACATTAAAAAAAATTTTTTTTAAATAAAAGAATGGCATAACAACTTTGTGCCAATAAATCTGCCACAACTTACACGAAATGGACAAATTCTTGGGAAGCCAAAACCATGAAACATGACTCAAGAAGTTTAAGTCCTGGTTAGCTCTATATCTACTGAACAAATTGAAATTGTAATTAAAAACCTTCTTCTAAAGAAAAGGACATGCCCGGATGGCTCCACTGGTATATTCCGCCAAATGTTTGAGGAACAAATAATAGCAATTCTGTACAAACTCTCCCAGAAAATTGAGAGGATGGAGTACTTCTCAATTCATTTTATTATGCTAATCTTACCCTGATACCAAAACTAGACGAAGATAATACAAGGAGAAATTCCCATGGAAATGCAAAGGAGCTAGAGGAATGAAGAGCAGAAGTCGGAGGGCTATTACTGTCTGGTGTCAGACCCAGAGCATTTGGGAATCACTGGGATGTGGTGTCTGTCCCGGATTGGAGAGGCTTTCTGGAGGGACTGATACAGGGTTGACTTGAGGAAGGAGGGCCAGTCTGGCGTCTCAACGGTATAATCTTCAGCAACCAAAGGCTGACTAGCCTTAAAGGACGGACAAGAACTGAAAGGGAGTACGCAGGTGCAGGTGGCTGATTTGAGTTGCTTTCAGGTTATGGTAAAAACTAAAAAGTTTTTCAGAATTTTACTAACACTGCTCAGTATTTTTTTTAATATTAAAGCTATAAAGGAAGGTCACCTATTTACAACCCAGATGGACAAGGAGTTAGAAATACTTGAGTTTCTTTTTTTTTTTTAAATGGCATTCCCAGTAGTTAAGTATTTAAGTAAAATTTGTATGAATATTCAGATGGCAGAGAGGAGAAGGGTGGGGGCATTTCCTCTAGGTGGGTGATCTCCAGCTCACGAGCCAAGCAAGCACTGTCAGGTTGATCTGTGCTGTCACCATCCCTCTGAGCCTTGGGGAAAGGATCTGATTGCCTTCCAGTCTCCCGCCCTTGGGCTCCTGGCTAGCCATGCCCCACCTGGGGCCTTGAATTTGTTTTATTTCCCCTTCAATAGCATAGGTGGGGTGTGCAGACCAGCCTCTGCTGGGGAGGGTCCTGTCCTGGCATTCTATTCTTGCTCCTAATTTCTGCAGGCTTTCTGTCAAAACTGAGGGATGTGTGTACAGAAAGGCGTGAGGACATAGGCATGTAGGTCCTGAGCTTCCATAAACCAACACTCTCATAAATGGCACCAAGCTGGACCCCTCCCCTCACTATCTGGCTTGGAAGCAGCTGCTTCTGATTTCCGACAGAGGCTGATTCTGCCTGATTTTGAACATATTTATGTGAGGGTGTTTATGTGATGGAATCGTGCTGTATGCATCTGATTGTGTTTGCTTCTGTCTTTCACCCTTTGGGAGCTTCACCTACGTGTGGGTAGGCTCCTGGAGGAACTTTAAGGGTCCATTCTGCTGTGATAAACATTTGGCTGGAACATTTCCATGGCTGTTGGAAACTCTGTGCACAGGTCCAGGTAATCGGGTGTGGTTAGTGGTTTTTTTATGTCTGATTAAGGTACCTGAACCTGCTGTAAGAGTAAAAAACCTACATTTTTTCTAAAAATTTTGTTTTACTTTCAATATTTAGAACTGTAGTTCATCTAGAGTGGAGTCTTGTATTGGATGAGGTAGGGGTCAGGATCCATTTTTTCCCATGAGTGTATCTAGTCACTACAACACCATTTTTGAAAAGTCCACTCTTGGGTACCTGGGTGGCTAAGTTGATTGAGCATCCGATTTCAGCTCAGGTCATGATCTCATGGTTTGTGAGTTTGAGCTCTGTGTCGGGTTTGCTGCTGACTGCACAGAGTCTGCTTCAGGTCTCCTGTTCCCCTCTCTCCGCCCCTCCCTCCCTCTCTCTCCAAAATTAATAAATATTTTATTATTTTTTTAATGTTTTATTTATTTTTGAGAGAGACAGCATGAGCAGGGGAGGGTCAGAGAGAGAGTGAGACACAGAATTCGAAGACAGGCTCTAGGCTCTGAGCTAGCTGTCAGTACAGAGCCTGACGTGGGGCTCGAACCCACAAACTGTGAGATCATGGCCTGAGCTGAAGTCAGACGCTTAACCAACTGAGCTACCCAGGTGCCCCAAAAAATGAATAAATATTTTAAAAAGAAAAGTCCACCCTTTGTCATCAATCAGGTGATCCTGCGTGAGTGCTGCCTGTTCCTGGGTGTTTCCCTGTCTGGGCCTTGCCATATGCTTTGTCCCCAGCACCACTGCAGCCCGAGGCACGTGGTACTGTCCCTGTTGGAAAGCTGAAGACATTGTGTCTGAGAGGTGGCAGGAAGCTTCCCCAGGGCCGGCTGGCGAGGGGCCTGGGTGCCTTCCTCTGGCTGGAGTTCAGCAGCCAGGCATGAGGAGCAGAGAAACTGTGCTTAGGCCTGGATGTTCCTTATTCTCGCCGGTGCACTGGGGTATGAGGGGCTGGTCTGGTCCATTATGTTCCCTGGACTCAGAAGATGTTTTCCAAATTTCTGTACTTAGACACTTCTGCTCTCTCGCAGGGCGGTGCCTTCCTGACTGACGGTGGAGGGAGAGTCCCGATGATCCGCTGACTTCTGTCCACCGGGGTCCTCAGGAAAAGACTGCAATGTCCCAGACGAGGGATTATGAATGTGACAGCCACGATGCTGGCGTGCAAGAGCCCCGGATTTCAGGGTCAAGCACGAGGTAAGAGAAGCCATCGGTGCGGGCCGAGTTATCAGAGGACTGGCCTTCTTCCTTTCAGAGAAGGACGGGCAGCTGGTGTGTCGGCTCTGTGGTGGGGTGAGCCACTGGTCACCTGCACCCCACGGGCCTGCCAGGGCTTTGCTGCCAGAGGTGATCCGTGCTTCTTCGGGATTTGAGGCACTTCTGTGGAAGCCGGTCCCCAGGTGCGGTTGCCACTTCCTGCTGCAGAGGGAGGGACCTGGATGCCCTGCAGGCCCGTGTCTGGACCCACCTCCGTGTGCCCCTCCAGACATCAGTCCACACCAAGGCAGTTCATCATTTTAATGTTCCTCATTTTTAGCTTTATTTGTAAATAATTCCACGCGTACAGAAAAGTTGCAAGAGCAGAAAAGGTGCACCGAACACTTGCACCCCCTTGCCCTTCACCCTGTGGCCTCTGGGCCCCTCCCCTCCCTTGCACGGCGCCGCTTCTGGGGGACAGCGGGTGGGGGCAGCTGGGGGGAGCCCCCGTCTCTTCTGCCGTGTGGTCCCGTCCTTGTCAGCTGGTTCCGGTCACGCTTCACGGTGCTTCCGTCTCCGACACACTCGCCCGCCGGCTCACTGTTGCTACCCGGCTCCTTCGCCTCTTGTAATCTGGAAATTTCCCTGCCTTTTGTGACACTGACACTTTTTTTTTTTTTAATGTTTATTTATTTTTTAGAGAGAGCAGGGGAGGGGCAGAGAGAGGGGAGACACATCCCAAGCAGGCCCCAGGCTCGGAGCTGTCAGCACAGAGCCCGACGCGGGGCTCGAACCCACGAACTGTGAGATCACGACCTGAGCCAAAGTCGGACGTTCAACCGACTGAGCCCCCAGGCGCCCCACACCGACGCTTTTTAAGGCAGTAGTTGCCCTTTCTCGAATGGAGCATTGGTCTGGGTTGTCGATTTCTTAGTAGACGCTGCACAGCCGCGTCCCGCTGTTCCCGGGGTGTCTCCTCAGCACACGCTCGGCCGTCGCCCGCTGCTCGCCGCCCTGCGCCTCCCCGCTTTGGGGGTTCGGCCTGGTTCTTCCGCAGTCGGTCTTTCCGGGGACGCGTGCGGGGCGCCGGCTCCCCCGCGTCCCTGCTCGTGCGCGTTCCCTGTGCATTCTTGGCTCGGGCTCCGAAATTCCTTTGTTTCACAGCGTTTGTACTTTGTTCTTGCACTTGGTTACTTTGGCGCTTGCGTTGTCCCGGATGCGCCCGGGAGGTTTCTTCGCGACGGGCCTGGGACCCTCGGACGCTGCTTTTTCCGGCTCCAGGCACGTGTGCGCCGCCGCGCGGACGGAGACGGGTGTTGGGGGCCCGGCTGAGGGCGCGGCTGCCGCGGCGCCGTGACCAGACGAGACGAGAGCGCACATTACGAACGCTGGGTTCACTCCGGTTCCTCCGGCTCCAGCCCGTTCCCCGAGGGCCTGCTCTTCCGTCTCCTGTCCCGCAGCCTTCCCCTTCTTCCCGGCAGCAGCCCCCGCCAGGGCAGCAGCCCCCCGCCCGGCAGCCCCCCCAGGGCAGCAGTCCCCCCCGCAGACCCCCGAGGGCGGCAGCCCCCAGGGCAGCAGCCCCCCCGGCAGCCCCCGCCAGGGCAGCAGCCCCCCCGCAGACCCCGAGGGCGGCAGCCCACCCCCGGCAGCCCTCCCAGGGCGGCAGCCCCCAGGGCAGCAGCAGCCCCCCCCGCAGACCCCCGAGGACGGTAGCCCACCCCCGGCAGCCCCCAGGGCGGCAGCCCCCCGGCAGCCCCCGCCAGGGCAGCAACCCCCCGCAGACCCCCAGGGCAGCAGCTCCGGCAGCCCCCAGGCAGCAGCCCCGCAGACCCCCGAGGGCGGCAGCCCCCCAGGGCAGCAGCCCCCAGCCCCCGAGGGCGGTAGCCCCCAGGGCGGTAGCCCCCACCCCGAGGGCAGCAACCCCGCCCGAGGGCAGCCGCGCGCCGTCGTTTGCTCGTCTGATACATACCCGAAAACCGCTCCCGAAGGGCTTCACCTGTCCATACGAACACAAATACAAAACGCCAAAAATGAGTTCAGAGTTTCTTTGTATTCCACCCGCCATGTGCACTCTGCTCAAAAACGTATAGACGGTGGATTAGTTCTTTCCGCTTGGCTGTGGTTATGATGTTCATTGAAATGCAGTTGGGTTCATTTGTTGCCATTTGAGTCTTTTCCTGCTCCCTTTCTCTTCTTATTGATTTAATTTTGTTTTGTAAACACGTAGACCGTTAACATGGTTCTAGAAGACAGAACTCTGTGGCAGGTACGTTCGGAGGAGGACCCCTCCCTCGCAGACCTCTGTGCCCCCTGCAGCCTCTGACCGTGGTTTTCCCGGCCTAGCAGGCGTCGTCTGTGAGGCCCTCCCCCGGCCACGCTGTGCAGGCGCGCGCTGCGCGTCAGCCAGTTTAGTGTTGTGTGTCTTGGCAGCAGTTACAAGGGTGCCTTGTGCAAAGCCAGTAATTTGTGATTTTGTGTTGTTGTGATTTTGGAGGCATGTGCCTGTGTCTGCAGGTGGTCACTCCACGCTAGGGGCCACAGGGCCGTGGAAGTGCTGGCTGCCTCGTGCCTCCGTGGGGCCCTGTGTGCCGTGCCCATCTGCCCACAGCCCCCTTTGGGTGGGTGGTTTCTCCCGGCCTCTGCACAGCTTGGGTTTTATGTCTCGTGCCAGGTGAAGTGGGATGTCTCCTTTTCCCATTTTTCTCTAATATCTTTGTGGAATTTTGGTTTTTTTGCTCAAATTCACATATAAAGGATAGGAGGTCTTTGTAATATATATTAAAATATTTAAGGGCCGCCTGGGTGGCTTAGTCGGTTAGGCGTCCGACTTTCGCTTAGGTCATGATCTTGCGTTTTGTGGGTTCGAGCCCCGCGTCGGGCTCTGTGCTGACTGCCAGCTCGGAGCCTGGAGCCTGTTTCAGTCTGTGACTCCCTCTCTCTCTGACCCTCCCCTGCTCATGCTCTCTCTCTTTCCTAGAAATAAATAAAATATTAAAAAAAATTTTTTTTAAATATTTAATATTTTTGGGGCATTTGGGTGGTTCAGTCGGTTAAGCGGCTGGCTTTGGCTCAGGTGATGATCTCATGGTTCGTGGGTTCGGGCCCCGCGTCAGGCTCTGTGCTGACAGCTCAGAGCCTGGAGCTGCTTCAGATTCTGTGTCTCCCTCTCTCTCTGACCCTCCCCAGCTCACGCTCTGTCTCTTTCTCTCTCAGAAATAAATAAAAACATTAAAAATTTTTAAAAAATATTTAATATTTTCATCATATGTGTTTTAAACAAAATATTTTTCACTCTACACTCTACCAATCTTTTCTTTTGGTGCATTTGGATTTTTTTAAAAAATTTTTAACGTTTATTTATTTTTGAGGCGGAGAGAGACAGAGCATGACCTGGGGAGGGTCAGAGAGAGAGGAAAACACAGAATCTGAAACAGGCTCCAGGCTCTGAGCTGTAAGCACAGAACCTGACGTGGGGCTCTAGCCCAACTGACCGTGAGATCATGACCTGAGCCGAAGTCGGACGCTTAACCAACTGAGCCATCCAGGTGCCCCTGGTACATTTGGATT
Source organism: Proteles cristata cristata (assembly GCA_017311185.1). Taxonomy (NCBI): domain Eukaryota; kingdom Metazoa; phylum Chordata; class Mammalia; order Carnivora; family Hyaenidae; genus Proteles; species Proteles cristata. The sequence continues at coordinate 305,667 of JAESUZ010004130.1, read as the reverse complement.
TTTAGTCACAATTAGAAAATCTTTCCCTTTGGGGCACCTGGGTGGCTCAGTCGGTTAAGCGTCCAACTTTGGCTCAGGTCATGATCTCGCAGTTCATGAGTTCAAGCCCCACGTCAGGCTCTGGAGCCTGTTTCGGATTCTGTGTCTCCCTCTCTCTCTGACCCTCGCCTGCTCACGCTGTCTCTCTCTCTCTCTTCTCTCTCTCTCTTTCTCTCTCTCAGAAATAAATAAAACATTAAAAATTTTTTTAAAAAATCTTTCCCTTCAGTGCGGTTAAGGGAAAGACCGTTTTCTCATGGTGCTGGTATAGTTTTGTTCTTGCTTGTAGAGTTCGGGTCCGGCTGGAGCTCATTCTTGTGTTTTGTGAGGTATGGCCCCTGCCTTTTCCATTTACCAAATACCGTCGAGTTGCCCAGCACTGTTTAGTAAAGGCCCTACCTGCGATGTCTGTGCTCAGCTTCGTGAGGCGCCGTATCTGCTTCCACGTTATGTGTGTCCTGACCTGACCGCGTTCGGACCCCCTGAGACCACGTCCACCCGCTCCTTCCAGGCCCACTCTCCTCGCAGCTGCCTTCCCACGCCTCACGTACCTCCTGGGGCACAGTCAGCACCGGGCAGGGCACATAGCACCCAGCTCTTCCTCACACGGTGCCCGTTCCACTGGATCCCAAGGTCTCTTCTTGCACTCAGGGCCCTGAAGGCAGCATAGATGCCAGACCCTCCCTGCTCCACCGCTGTGTGCCTGCTCCACCAGAATGTTCTTCGTGACTGGTGGCTGGCCTGTGGCTTCAGCATCCGTATCTGATACCCAGGGAAACTAGTCTCCCGAGCCTTCTTCCTCTGAGAATAATCTCTCGTCCTCTTTTGTTTTCTGTTGAATCATTTGTCTCAACCTTTCTGATTCCTTTTGGACTCTCAGTACATGACTAGAATACACGCATGGAGTATTTTATCTCTGTGCTCACTTTTTCATCTTCTTTGGCTGGTTTTTGATGAACAGACATGTTAAACTCCAGTGTAGTCCGTCTCACTGGCTTTTCTGGTGCCTTCATGTCTTTTCTGTCTGATTTCATAAACCCTTTCCTGACTGAGGTCTTCAAGCTCTTCTAGATGATGTAAGGTTCGAATTAGTGCGCATCTAGCTGGACGGTTTTCTATGTGGATAATTGGCCTAGGTTGTGAATGTCACCTGTCTCTCAAGGGGACAGATCTGTGAGGGGCTTTCTTTTCCATCCATGAGTCTGTGCGCACCTGAGCACACTGCTTGCCTTGGCTTCCTGTTGGGCCTTCAGTGCCCCCTCTAGCCCTTTTCAAAGTGCTTTTGGCTGTTGGTAGAAATGATGGTCAGTCTGCCCCCTACCCAGAAAAGATGTCCTGCTGGGATTCTCACTAGCAGTGAGACTGTATCCAGACTATAGGCTAATCTGGGGGGAAATGCCGGCTGTGATGTCTCCCAGCCCCTGGCAGAGGCCCGTCCTTCACTTCCCCAGAAGGATCGAGGGCCCTGCTGGCCGTGTGCCCAGGAGCCTGTTCTTGTGCTGTCTTGCTGCTGTGGCACCGTCTGTCACCCTCCCTTCCTCTCGTCCTGTCCCAAGCTCCTGATGCTCCTGAAGTCCCTGGTGCTCAGAGTGCCGGGCCTGCCAGGCACAGGGAGAAGGGCTCAGAGTTGATTTTCATTGGCCCAGTCACTTCTCCATTCCATGTGGGGTCTGATGGTGCACTGAGGAGTGAGAGGCAGCAGGCTCTGCTGTTGCTTTGGGGGAAGGACTGTGGTCATGGACAAGCACCCCAGGCTTGCACACCAGTCTCAGCGTGATGTTGGGCTGACCCGGCACCTCACCCTGTGGAGGCTCCTGGACAGTGTGAAAGGAGCTGCAGATGCTAGTGCCACTGGGTGGGCTCAGGAGTGTGCAAGTGCCCTGGGGCTCCGGGTCTTGCCAGGGCAGTTTGCTGGGGCATCCCGTGAGCCAAGGCCTAGAGGGGAAGACCGTGTGAGGAAGGGCATGCATCTCCCTATGCCCACGGGACACAGGCGGCCAAAGAGACTCAGGCTGAAGCTGCAGGTCGGGAAGAATGGTTGGACGTCGTAGTGGGTCCAGCGGTATCTGCCCAGCGCCCAAGACTCCACGAGCAGAACAGACAAGGCCTGTGAGGTGTGGGGCCCTGTGCCATTTCCCCTAAAATGCTTCATTGCCTGTTTTCAGTAGGTGTGAGCTTCCTGTTTCCTGGAACATAGAAGTGCTTGCCGTGAGCAGAGCAGCACCTGGAAGCGGCAGGGCTGTGTGCTCACTGCCCTCCCCTTCCCGGGTGGTGCTGGTGGCTCTGAGGTTCCGCGCGGGCAGCCCTCACTCCCTCTGGGAGGGGTCACCAGGCCCAGACCGCAGTGCAGGAATTGGGGCCATGACGCGGAGCAGAGCTCCTGGTCAGGCGATGCAGAGGGGTTTCCCTTCAGGTAGGGTTGTCGGGCAGGGGACGCAGCATCACCTGGCCCTTCTGCAGGAGGAAGGCAGATGCTCACGGGGCAGTGGAATGAGGGGCCGTGGGGATGAGCCTGCTCAGCCACTTCTTGCTGGGGGACTTTGTGGGTGTTCCAGCGCATCCCCTGGTTTTGCTCTTGGGACGACGTCTGCATTGATGGATTCACTTAGCAGTGAGGGTGGGTTCGGTGTCTGCCAGGGCCTGGAACATGGTCTTTGTGGCCACGCCGGCCACGGGTAGGAAGCAGTAGAATGACAAGGCCACAGCCGCACAAGAGGACGTTGTCCGACCACAGGGCGATGGGAGTTTGGGACAGAGTGTGGATGTGAGGTCCGAGGACAGGCGCTGTCTCTGCTGGGCGCCGACAACCTGCAGAGGGTGGGAGAGGCCGACGTGAACAGGCGTGACGTCCCTGCAACCATGGGCTGTGCGGGCAGGAAGGCAGCACAGAGCAGTGGCAGCAGGGGGCACTGAGGTGGGCAGGCACGCCTGTGTGGGTGGGGGGTGCTGAGGAAGGCCGATGGCCTGGAGGGGCCGCGGCGGAGGGGGCCCCGGGACCCCAGGCATTTGAGGGGCTGGTTGTGAGCAACCAGGGGCGGGGCACTTGCTAACATCCTGGTACCTGCTCAGGCCGTGGCCACGACTCACACTGGAGCCCAGAGGCCAGGCCTGCCCTGTCGGCCTCTGAGCTCGCCTGTCCAGGTAGTGCCAGCTCTGACTGGGAAGTCTCCGCTCCCCCGCACCCCTGTCTCTGCTCTGCCTCCTGTGGGAAGTGACCCACCCTATAGCCCCTATTGCGACCTACTCAGCTCTCCTGAAGTGGCAGTAAAGTTAATTTACCTTCAAAGTGCACAGTGTTTTCAGTACATTCGAGAAGTTGTGCAACCATCACTGCTGTCTGAGTTTTTCCCACCCCACAGAGAAGCCCCTTTTCATTAACAGCTGCCCCCCAGCCCCCAGCCCTGGCAGCCGCTAATCTCCCATCTCCCTGTGGGGTTTTCTGCTCGACAGTTTAAATAAATGGTATCACACAACGGAGTCTTTTATGACTGGCTTTTTGTACTCAGAGGAACGTTGTCGAGGCCCCTCCACGTGGGAGCAGGTTTGGGGGCGCGTCCTCCCGTGTAGATGCACCGCATGTCGATCTGTTTGTCAGGTGCTGGCTATTTGGGTTGTTTCCACTTTCTCTCTATTATGACTCACGCTGTTGTGGACGCATCTGTCCAGGTTTCTGTGTGGACATGTTTCTGTTGCTCTTGGGTCACGTGGTCACTCTGTGTCTAACTTTCTGAGGAGCCGCCAGACTCTGTCAGAGTGGATGCACCATTTGAAGTTCCCACCAGCAGTGTATGCAGGTCACACTCGCTCTGTATGTCCTCCGATACTTGTTGTTATGGTTTTAGAAAGTTACCATAGCCGTTCTGTTGTGTGAGGTGGAGTCGCAAGTGCCTTCCCTGACAGCTGCTGATGTTGAGCACCATTTTATGTGCTTGCTGGCCCTTTGTTTATCTTCTTTGGAGAAATGCCTATTGAGATTTTTTGCTGGTTTTTTAAATTGGTTATTTGTCTTGTAAGAGTTCTTTAGGCATTCTGGACTCAAGTCCTTTATCAGATACATGATTTGTAATCCTGTGCAAATTCCCATTCTGTGGTTATCTTTTCACTTTCTTTTAAAAAAATTTTTTTTAACATTTATTTATTTTTGAGAGACAGAGACAGAGCATGAGTGGGGAAGCAGCAGAGAGAGGGGGAGAATCCGAAGCCGATTCCAGGCTCCGAGCTGTCAGCACAAAACTCACGAACCGTGAGATTGTGACCTGAGCTGAAGTCAGATGCCTAACCGACTGAGCCACCCAGGTCCCCCTTTACTTTCTTAGTGGTATTGTTTGTAGCACAAAAGTTTTAAATTTTGATCAAGTACAGTTTATCTATTTTTCTTTCGTTACTCATGTTTTTAGTGTCAGGTCCAAGAAGCCATGGCCAAATCCAGGGTCATGAAGATTTACTCCTATGTTTTCTTCCAAGATTTATAGGATTTATATTTATAAGATTCCAAGATTTGTAAGGCTTTGGCTCTTGCATTTAGGCCTTTGATCCATCTTGATTTAACTTCTGTATGTGGTGTGAGGTAGGGTCCGTCTTCCCCGTTTGCGCATGTACCTGTCGCAGCCGAGTTTGCTGAAAGCGCCCCTTCCCCAGGGAGCGGGTCTGGCGCGCGTCAGAGCCTGGAGGGTGGAGAGTGTGCTTAGTCGCCGCTGTGTCCCTTTCGTCTGGTGCGCCGCCCGGCACGCGCCTGATGCCCCTCGCCGTCTGTAAGTGAGCGTCTCTAAGGCCTGGGCAGGCTGGAAGGGCCCTTCGTGTTGGCTTTGGCGCGTCCTACACCCAGCACACTGAGGGGCGCGGGCCCGCCTGCAGCTCTTCTTCGCGGACTCGCCTCAGATGCTGCCGCCAGTCCGTCCCCTGCAGTGTCGGGCTCCTTCTGGCAGCGAAGCCCGCAGGGCCATTTGGAGCCCAGCTTGTCATCACATGCCTGGTGACTGAGCGTCCGTGCACTGAGCAGCCCCACAGGCCGAGTGCTGGGCATAGTGAGCACTTACCCCAGCAAGAAGGCGGTTTTCTGCAGGCTGCACAAAGCTCTCTCTCTCCAGCCTTCCCGGCAGGGGTCTGGGTGAGAGAGCTGAGCGCTGGCCCAGCCCCAGCTCTGCTGTGTCGTCTCCTGGCTCAGTGCAAGGATCCTCGCCCTATCTGCATCCTCTGCCCTCTGCTCCCCACAGGCCTTGGTTCAGTGCTCTACCAAAGGGTGACCAGAACATTCTTTTGAAAAAGCAGGGTCTACCCACGCACACACAGGAGAGCACCAAAAAGAGAACAGATGGTATTCTTTGTTTAGAGAGAGTTATAGCCATCAGGCTCACTAGAAAGTGTGTTTAAAGCAAAAATAAGAGTTGGTCTTTAGAGCTTAGAATGTCCAGGCGGTACTTTGGGAGCTCTTCTGCCAGAACGTTTCTTTTGGGACTTTTGTCTGGACATTGTTCTGGTCAAACCCACCACTGTGAGACAGGGTAGGAGAGCAGCACATCTGCACGAGGGGCAGGGCGCAGGGACCACCGCGGGGTGGCCGCCTGGGGGACAGGGTGCCGCACGTCCCCCCGCGGGGGCGCCGGCGCCCCGCACGCTACCCTGCCCGCCTGCCGCAGCCTCTCCCCCGCCTGGGGGCCCGTGCCCCATCCGTGTGGGCCTGCTCCTCTCCCCGGCTGCCCAGGCCCCCTTCCCTCTCATCTTGCTGTGTCTGAGCCCCTGGGGAGCACACCCCACCTGACTGTGGGTCCCGGCTCCTGCCTGGCCTTCCAGAAGTCTCCATCCTTGTTCCCTATGGATCAGCTTGAGTGAGATCACATCGGCCATTCTTATGTTTCTCTCTTCACTCGAGCAAGACCCACAGCTCCTGCTCTGGCTTCCAGGCCTCTGCCTCCAGGTGCCTCCTTGGGGGTCCCCCCACTCTGTCCCTGCGTCCTTTCCTGCCTTGGCTGGAGAGAGCTCTTGGTCAGTCGGCCTGTCTTCCTCGAAGCATCGGCAGGTCCCTTTCACGTTCTTTGGCCTGTATGCATTGGTGCCTCCGAGTACCGGGTGCCGTCCTTTGGTGTCCCAGTATTTGCCAGGGAGGGGAGAGGAGGTGCCTGCGTAAGCAGCCCAGTGGCTGGCTGCCTGTGGGAGCCTGGCCAGATCAGGAAGCCGAGAGGGGGAGGTGTGAGTTAGCTGGGAGTGCTTGTCATCCCTGGGATGGCTTGAGGTGCCGAGGTTTTCCCGGGTAGAGCAACCCAGTTCGCAGGCTTAGAACGTTGCTCTGTCTTCAGTGAGGGGAATGGCCGCTGGCAGTCAGGCAAGTAAGTGAAGGCGGGGGGAGCATGGCTGAGGGGTTGTGTGCGGCCACCTCGCACGTTCGTGTCGGGTTCAGGAGCAGGGTTGGTGGGGTCCCACTTGGTGCCGCGGGGCGGCGGGGGGGCACATTTCCACGTGAGCAGCACAGCAGTGGTTGTGGGGGAGGACGGTCCTGGACAGGGCCGCCTGGGAGATGCTGAGGGGCCGCCCCGTCTTCCACAGCCACTGGCCTTGAGGGGTGGCCGCACCCTGGATGGCACTGCCCGCAGGCCTGCTTTCTGTCCTCACGCTTGTGGAACATTCTCTCCCAGCCTTTGTCCCTCATGCTGTCTTGTCCTCAGGACATACTGTTCTTCCTTCTACAGGGTGACTGGCGTGTGGTGGGTGGGGGTCACAGGCAACTACAGAGTCCCTCCTCTGAGAACAGCCCAGTTTGACTGCAGGCGGAGGGAGGAGGGGTGCGGCTTACAAAGAGTGGACGCCCCCCTGTGCTGGGCTCTTGGGATGTCCCCACGGAGGGCAGTGACCCCCAGAAAAGCAGCAGTTCCCTGAAGGGGGCTCTCGGGGTGTGTGGGCCTGTGGCACGGTCACCAGCCAGTCTCCTGGGTGTGTAGTTTGTTGATGGGAGCGTGGGATTGGATGAGGGGTGAACCATGTGCTCAGGGTGGGTGTCAAGGGGGGGCCACACCAAAGGGACCACTCCATGCTCTGGGTTCTCTGTGAGGCTGTAAAGGGGTGTCTGTGGAGAGGAGGGGACGGGCGGGTGAGGGGAGGCCTGGGAAGCAGGCTGAGCACTTTGCAGCATCCCGTGGACAGTGCAGCGAGGGCCAGGCTGGGCCTGTAGAGACGTCGCCCCGTGGTGCCAGGGACCCTCCGGTAGTGCTGAGCGGTCCTGGCGCAGGCGCAGAGAGGGAGCTCAGACGAGTCAGAGCCAGAGCATAAATATCCAGGGAAACAGAGCGTTGGGAGTGAGACTGGCAGGGAGAGGCCCATGGTGATGCCAGCACTGCAATTATCTGTCAGAGTAGCTGAGTGTGAAGAACCATGAGAAGCTTGCACGTGTGCGCAGAGAATGGAAGACCCTGAAGAACGACAGTGGAGACTGGGGAAAGAACCAGAGGTTAAACACAGCTGAAGAGAGAACTGAGGAAGTAGAAAGAGGAGCCGAAGGAGTGACCTGGTGTGTGGCAGGCCAGGCGGGGAGGGGACGCGTGGGCTCCACGACGCGTCGGACAGGTCCTGTGGGGGGTCCAGAGGGAGGCAGGGCATGTGCTCCAAAATGTGGAAATGGAGAGTTTTCCAGAACCGTTTAAAGATGCCAACCCTCAGGTCCAGGAGTCCCCCAGGTCCTACCTCTCACTCATTAAAAGTGAACCTGCAGCTGGATGTGTCACGGGGGTTGTTTGTTCCGTTTATTTGCTGCATCATTCACGTCTTCTACAGAGACACTTACATGACACGCAGATGCAAGAGGTCTCTTCACAAGAAATCTGTAGTAAATTGTTAGAGTCGAGAGGAAAATTTAGCAAGATTACTTATAAAAGTAATATACAGAGGCACCTGGGAGGCTCAGTGGGTTAAGCCTCGGACTCTTGATTTCAACTCAGGTCATGATCTCACAGTTCAGAAGTTTGAGCCCTGCGTCAAGCTCTGCGCTGACAGTGCGGAGCCTGCTTGGGATTCTCTCTCTCCCTGCTCTCTCTGCCCCTATCGCGCTTGCTCTCTCTCTGACAACAAATAAACTTAAAAAATTTTCTTTAAGTAATATACAAAATGTGTTTGTGCCCACCGTCAACAATCAGAAAATTATAAAGTTAACGATGCAGAAATTGACCATGACCAGCAGGTAAGGGGGAGGAGTTAGCAGTATGGCTGGACACAGCTCAGGGGAGGGCGGATCAGGGTCCTCTGGACAGTTGGTGTGCACCCCTGGGAGCCAGCACCAGGCTTCGGCAGCCCCTGCCCAGGGCTCATGGGGGAAGATGTGCACAGCAGGGTTGTCCCAGACAGCAAACAACCCAAATGTCAAAAACATGTGACCCAGGCACCTCGCTGGCTCAGTCGGTAGAACATGCTACTCTTGATCTCAGGGTCGTGAGTTTGAGCCCCACGTTGGGTGTAGAGATTACTTAAACAAACCAACAGACGAGTGTAAACACACGCACGCAGACAGAGCTGTGTGACGGCTCCAGGCAGTGCGGCGCCGTGCACCGTGAGCTTGGGCGGGCTCCCCCCAGATAGGCGGCATCAGTCAGTTTCAGTTGCAAGTGAAAGAAACAAAACACACACAAAATAGTTTTATTGCGTGATTGTGTGATTAAAAAATAGACACACCTCAGATAATTTGTTTAGGGTTATCTTCAAAGATGGTGGGACTTAAAAGCAAGGAAACAGTTGCCTTAAAACTCAGGACAGTGGTGTCCTCAGGTGAACAGCTGTGATGTGGCTATGTCTTGGATGCTGCCTCGTTTTATTTGTTGGTGAGTGATGGCTCCACCAGTGTCGAGTCATAATTGCTTGCTAAAATTATTTCTGTGTTCTATACATTTGTCTGTATATGTTATATGTCCCGATTTTATTTTTATTTTATTTTTAAAAAAATTTTAAAAATTTATTTCTGAGAGAGAGAGACAGAGGCAGTGTGAGCAGGGGAGGGTCAGAGAGAGAGGGAGACACAGAATCCGAAGCAGCTCCAGGCTCTGAGCTGTCAGCACAGAGCCCGACGCGGGGCTCGAACCCATGAACTGTGAGATCGTGACCTGAGCCGAAGTCGGACGCTTAACTGACTGAGCCACCCAGGCGCCCCCCGATTTTATTTTTAAAAGGAATATGCCATTGACAATAGTGTGTATGTACAAAGTCTAGGGATAGACCTGACCAAAGATGTGCACACCCTTTAAAGAAGACCTGGATGAGCGGGTTCACAGTTTGGGTGGAAAGCGTGTCTAATCCTCCTGCCGTAGACCCAGCAGAGGTGCCAACAGGCTGGTTCTGGAGTTTGTGGGGAAGAACGAGGGCTGGGAATAGCCAAGACAGGCCTGAAGAGGAGGTGGGGACTTGGGAAGCGCAGATTGTCCACAGCTGTTGTGCTGAGGACACCTGCGTGCTGGTCGGACTCACGCTGACCCGTAGAGCCATTGGTACACCCAGACACCGCTCCGTCGTGCAGGGAGGGGCTCCGTCGTGCAGGCATCACCAGAGCCTGGCCCTGCAGGCCCCTTGCGCTGAACGACGAGGCTGCGAAAGGAAACGTCTGTGGTCTGTACGCCGCTCTCCCCCACCTGGTTGTTACAGCACCCTCCTTGGCCAAGACTGTTTCAAAACAAAAAGTTAAAAATTTGCAGGTGAAGCTGGGTGCTCAGTAGCAGAGGCCCCATTGGCCTCCCTGGGAGGCGGGTGTGGTCTGTGAGCCCCATGGGGAGGGCCGCTGTGGAGGGAAGGGCGTGGGCCGTGTGGGTCCTGGGGGCTGTGGCATCAAAGGCACCCAGCCATGTAGTGGCGTCCCCCTTCCCTGGAACAACAGCCTCGGGTCACTCCCCCTCGTGCTGGGTGTGCTCTGCTTGGGGTCCTGGGACAGCGGGGCTCCACCCTGCGCCCCAGGACAGCGCCACCACCCTCCAGCCGGCTGCTCCTTACCCTTCTGTCAAGACCGAACGGCCTCACCACCTTCCCTTTGCTGTTCAAGTGCGGTCAGGTCAGGAGGGCTGTCTGCTCGCCCCTCCCCACCCTTTCTCTCACAAGCCCTGCTGCTCACACTTGGCCTGAACCAGCTGGCCCTTCTGTGGCACCCCACGGGCTGGTCCTGCATCCGGCCCCGCAGTGCTCCCTTCTCTCTCTGCCCTCCCTCACCCCTGCGCCCCCCCAGCTCCCTGCCTCCTGCCCCTGAGGTGGCGACTTCCTTGTGTGCCCCCACAGCAGCGCCCTATCCCTTCCTCGAAGACTGACTCCACACTGTGCTGTGCCAGGCGCCCACACCCAGGCGCTGGCCGAGACAGGGACCCAGGACCCATCCAGCCCTCCCCACCAGCTTCCAGAAGCATCTGCTGACCCCGAAAGAGGCCGCGGAGGCTCAGAGCTGCTGGGAGTGCAGAGTGAGTGATGGGGCTCGCGCTCCTCCTCCCAGCGTGGGGACTCTGGTCCTGAGAGAATGAGCCCCGCTGCGTTTCCACCTGGAGGGTCCCAACTTCCCCAGCAGGGCTGAGGAATGACCCCATCACAGGGTTCTGGAGCAGCGGAAAGACCCACAGACATAAAACCCCACACGGCAGAGCGGCCTGTGGCATGTGAAGGGTTGTTAATTTGTGTGGAAACTTGGAAGCAGAGTGAAAATGTGCCAGATGTCAGCCAGACACACCCTGATAGCACACATACGGGCTTTAAAATTGCCTTATTCATGGGGCGTCTGGGTGGCTCAATTGAGTGAGTGTCCAACTCTTGATTTCAGCTCAGGTCATGATCTCAGGGTCATGGGACTGGGCCCTGTGTCAGATTCTGTGCTTAGCGTGGAGCCTGCTTGGGATTCTCTCTCTCCCTCTGCCTCTCTCCCCTGCTTGAGTTCACACACTCTCTCTCTTTCCAAAATAAAAAATAAAAGTTGAATGTCCTTGCTCTGAATAGCTTCGGTTTGCATACATTGTTTTCCAAGTCCTCTTTTACATTTAAAACCTTAGAGGGATGCAAGCTGTGACCCTGGGGTGGGGGGCCCTCTGGGGGCCCCTGGAGGACGTGGCTCAAACCGCGGGGTCCCCTCCCAGCCGGGTCCGCCGTGGAGACAGTGGTGTCCACTCCTGCTGCAGACGGATGGGCAGTTGAGAGCAGCTTGTCCCGGTTCCCGTGGGGCCACCCGAGAGGCGCTTGGCACAGGAGCCCGCAGAGGGCCGGACATTAGTGAGCATGTGGAAAACCAGGGCGTCAGTTTGGCTTGGTTTTCCTGTACGAGTGATGGGATTTCTTGTACTCGGGAGCCGGTGGGTGTGAGAAAGGCTCTGACGCTGGGGCCAGGGTCTACTGCCACCGACAGCGGGGGACGCAGCACACCTCCTGATGGACAGCCGCTTCTCCGCTGCAGCCTCCCTGCCCTGGGCCAGGCTCAGGACCCCCCTGTCCGCCGAAGCCAGCGCTCCCGCTAACACCCCTCTTGCTCTCTCGCAGGCTGGAGTGGGTGGAGATCATCGAGCCGCGCACCCGAGAGCGCATGTATGCCAACCTGGTCACGGGCGAGTGCGTGTGGGACCCTCCTGCCGGCGTCCGCATCAAGCGCACCAGCGAGAACCAGTGGTGGGAACTGTTTGACCCCAACACTTCCCGCTTCTACTATTACAATGCCAGCACCCAGCGCACCGTGTGGCACCGGCCGCAGGACTGCGACATCATCCCTCTGGCCAAGCTGCAGACCCTGAAGCAGAACACCGAGTCACCCCGCGCCTCGGCCGAGAACAGCCCCGGGCGGGGCAGCAGCGTCAGCCGCGAGGGCAGCACCAGCTCCTCCCTGGAGCCCGAGCTGGATGCCGGCGAGAAGGTGCAGGAGCCTTCAGGGAGGGCCAGCCGGCAGGCCGCTTTCGGGGCTCTGAAGGAAGAAAGCAGCAGGTGAGGTGGGCTGGGTGGCGCCCCCTCGAGTGATGGAAGGGGCCTGAACCTCATGCAAACAGCTGCCTGCGCCAGCCGCCACCCTTACCCTCAGAATGCCCTCGTATCCATTTGGCCAGAGCCTCTGTGGGGTGAGGTGGGCCCAAGTGTGTGGGGTGAGGAGGGCCCAGGTCTGTGGGGTAAGGGTGACCCAGGTGTGTGTGATGAGGAGGACCCCGGTGTGTGGGGTGAGGAGGACCCAGGTCTGTGGGGTGAATAAGACCCAGGTCTGTGGGGTGCGGAGGACCAGGTCTGTGGGGTGAGGAGGACCCAGGTGTGTGAGGTGAGGAGGACCCAGGTGTGTGAGGTGAGGAGGACCCAGGTGTGTGAGGTGAGGAGGACCCAGGTGTGTGTGGTGAGGAGGACCCAGGTCTGTGGGGTGAGTAGGACTCAGGTCTGTGGGGTGAGGGTGACCCAGGTCTGTGGGGTGAAGATGACCAGCTCTGTGGGGGTGAGGAGGGCCCAGGTATGTGGGGTAAGGGTGACCCAGGTCTGTGGGGTGAGGAGGACCAGGTGTGTGGGGTGAGGAGGACCCAGGTGTGTGGGGTGAGGAGGACCCAGGTCTGTGGGGTGAATAAGACCCAGGTCTGTGGGGTGAATAAGACCCAGGTGTGTGGGGTGAGGAGGACCCAGGTCTGTGGGGTGAATAAGACCCAGGTCTGTGGGGTGTGGAGGACCAGGTCTGTGGGGTGAGGAGGACCCAGTGTGTGGGGTGAGGAGGACCCAGTGTGTGGGGTGAGGAGGGCCCAGGTCTGTGGGGTGAGGAGAACCCTAGTGTGTGGGTGAGGAAAACCCAGGTCTGTGGGGTGAGGGTGACCCAGGTGTGTGGTGTGAGGAGGACCCAGGTGTGTGGGGTGAGGAGGACTCAGGTCTGTGGGGTGAAGATGACCAGCTCTGTGGGGTGAGGGGGACCCAGGTCTGTGGGGTGAGTAGGACTCAGGTCTGTGGGGTGAAGATGACCAGCTCTGTGGGGTGAGGAGGACCCAGGTGAGTGTGATGAGGAGGACCAGGTCTGTGGGGGTGAGGAGGGCCCAGGTATGTGGGGTAAGGGTGACCTGGGTCTGTGGGGTGAATAAGACACAGGTGTGTGGGGTGAGGAGGACCCAGGTCTGTGGGGGTGAGGAGGACCCAGGTGTGTGTGATGAGGAGGACCCTGGTGTGTGGGGTGAGGAGGACCCAGGTCTGTGGGGTGAGTAGGACTCAGGTCTGTGGGGTGAGGAGGACCAGGTCTGTGGGGTGAGGTGACCCAGGTGTGTGGTGTGAGGAGGACCCAGGTCTGTGGGGTGAGGAGGACTCAGGTCTGTGGGGTGAAGATGACCAGCTCTGTGGGGTGAGGGGGACCCAGGTCTGTGGGGTGAGTAGGACTCAGGTCTGTGGGGTGAAGATGACCAGCTCTGTGGGGTGAGGAGGACCCAGGTGTGTGGTGTGAGGAGGACCCAGGTGTGTGTGATGAGGAGGACCAGGTCTGTGGGGTGAGGAGGACCCAGGTCTGTGGGGTGAGGAGAACCCTAGTGTGGGTGAGGAAAACCCAGGTCTGTGGGGTGAGGAGGACCCAGGTCTGTGGGGTGAAGGTGACCCAGGTGTGTGGTGTGAGGAGGACCCAGGTCTGTGGGGTGAGGAGGACCCAGGTCTGTGGGGTGAATAAGACCCAGGTCTGTGGGGTGCGGAGGACCAGGTCTTTGGGGTGAGGAGGACCAGGTCTTTGGGGTGAGGAGGACCCAGGTCTGTGAGGTGAGGAGGACCCAGGTGTGTGGTGTGAATAGGACCCAGGTCTGTGGGGTAAATAGGACCCAGGTCTGTGGGGGGTGAAGAGGACCCAAGTGTGTGGGGTGAGGAGGACCCAGGCCTGTTCCCCTGCTGGCTGGCCTCTGGCGGGACATGGGTTGCAGGTCTTTCCCAGACCAGTTGTCAGGAGGCATCAGGCTGAGGGTCTTCTGGCTTATGACTGTGAGATTATTGGGTCTGTCCACTGTGGGAAGCATGAATGTAGCGTTAGGACCCAGCAGAAGTGCTGTGTATCCCATGTGCCCCCGGAGCCACACTCAGCAGGCACTGCTTCAGGCCCAGGACTCAGGGAGCCAAGTCCAGAAGCAGTGGCTGGTCAGAAAGGTGCTGGGACGGTGTGTGCCCTGGTGACAATGAGGTGACAAACCAGGGAGAATGTAGGGGTGCAGTATTGGCCTTGGAGGCCAGGCAGGGACAGGGTGGTAACAATGGGGCGGGTAAGGCCAGAGGGGGGCAGGCTGACGTTCACTCAAGAACAGTGGAAACCACAAAGTGACCAGACCTGGTTTATGCACCAGGGGCCATGTTGCTCCTGTGGAAAGGGTGTCCACAGTCGAGGGTGGAAACAGGGCTGGCTGGCAGCCGTTGGCAGGAGCTGGATGCTCATTCCTTTGTGGCGCGGTCAGGTGGGTGTGCTAGCAGATTTGGGGTGCTTTTTGGGGCAGAACAGCTGGCTGTGGGGAAGCTGGATGGCAAGGTGGGGGTCACATACAAGGGTCAGATCAGTGTGGATGATGGCGCTGGGGGCAGAAATTTCCTTCTTTCCGCCCAGGATTCTTCTAACTGGGTTAGGAATTAAATTGACAGAAGACAGATTAACAGGAGAAAAAATAAACAGTTTTATTTGGTGCACACAGAGGTCCAGTAATGAAATTGAGACCCCAAGAAATGACCAAGGCAGTAGTTTTTATACATTTTGGACCAAGAGACAATAAGTTTGTGAGGAATTGATAGGATAAAACCTTTGCAGGGCACCTGAGTGGCTCTGTCGGTTAAGCGTCTGACTCTTGATCTTGGCTCAGGTCATGATCTTACGGTTTGTGGGTTCAAGCTCTGCGTCGGGCTCTGTGCTGACAGCTCGTAGCCTGGAGCCTGCTTCAGATTCTGTGCCTCCCTTTCTCTCTGCCCCTCCCCTCCCCTGTCTCTCTCTCAGAATAAATAAACATTATAAAAATAGAAAAGAGATCTTTGGGAGCTTTACCGGTGAGGAATTCTAAGCAGGATGTGGGTTGAGGCAGTAGATTCATAAAAATGTTAACAAAGTCTCTTTCTCCAGCTTTCTCAGGTGGGAAGTCCCTACCTCTGGTGATAAGGGTGTCTTTTTACTTGTTAGCACAGGGAGGGCGTTTTTCATGTGGGAGGCTTGCTTCCTGCTCTCAGGGGACAGAGGTGTGTCTGATGACCTTGTACCGGGGTTTCCCAAGTACTTTCAGTGCAAAAATAATAGTTTGCATCGTGGCACATTTTGAGGTGGCCTGCCCTGGGCCCCTGCATTGGACACACACCAGAGGTCAGAGGCCAGAGAGACAGTGGCTGGGTGGGCATGAGGAGGTTCAGAGGGGCTTTGGGGGGTTGTCCCCAGAAAGTGGCACTTCCGCTGGTGAGGTTGAGCCCCAGGCATGAGCACTGAGGAGAAAGCAGACGGCTGCAAGGGCTCTGCCTCTGGGTCCCTGTGAGGCCTACGCTGTGTGCAAAGGCCTGAGTTCCCTCAGATCAAGGAGCTCCAACAGCTTCTGGGCTCATCAGATAAAGTCTCAGTTTTATGGAATTGTGGTGCTTTTGAAGTCTTTATCCTATTGGTTGCTGACTCATTTCTGTAATTAGGTAGACAGATTGGATTCTTTTTAGGATTCTGTTCACAAATGTGTCTGTCACCCACACTCGGGGCACCAGCTGGAGAAGCAGACCACCCTTCCCTGCCCTGCACCCTGCTGCCTGGGGGTGGGAGCATCCTTTCCAGGTGGCTTGGATGTTCTGTGGGGATGTGGGGTGACTGGGTCATGTGGGGCTGGCATTTCCACAAGAGACCCTCTTTGGATTTGGAGTAGAGCTGTGTTGAGTTTATGGGTCAGTGTGGGGGACGTGTGCCTCTCTGTTCTTTGTCTTCTCCCATGTTCAGATGGTGTGTGTTGCACTTCTCTCCACGAAGGACTTGCATATCCTTTATGGTTTATTTCCAGGTTCTTTATCTGTTTTATATTTCTTTTTATTTTTTATTTATTTGTTTTTTGAGACGTTTATTTATTTTTGAGAGAGAGTGAAAGTGGATTAGGGACAGAGAGTGGGGGACAGAGGATCCAAAGTGGGCTCTGCGCTGACAGCATCGAGCCCAATGTGGGGCTCGAACTCTCAAACCACAAGATTGTGACCTGAGCCAAAGTCGGATGCTCAACTGCCGAGCTACCCAGGTGTCCCTAAAGTCCTGTCTTGGGGCGCCTGGGTGGCTCAGTCAGTTGAGTGTCTGAACCTTGATTTTGGCTCAGGTCATGATCTCATGGTTTGTGAGATCAAGCCCCGTGTCAGGCTCTGTGCTGACAGTGTAGAGCCTGCTTGGGATTCTCTCTCTCCCTCTCTCTCTCTGCCCCTCATGTACACTTGCGTGTGCACTCATTCTCTCTCTCTTTCAAAGTAAACAAACTTAAAAAATAAAAAAAAGTCTTCTCATCGTTCCTGGTACATACACATAGATTGTTATATATCAGTCTTATTTCTGGACTCTTGCTGATCTAACACCAGGCCTGGCCTCGTCCCAGTGCCCAGGTTGCAGACCTGTACCTGTAGTGCTGTGACACTGCCAGGCTGTGACACCGTCAGGTGCAGAAAGTCCACCTTCTGTTGTCAGGCTCTTTACTGTGAATAGATGTACCATTTTATTGAATATATTTGCTGAGACTATTGATATCAGTGTTACAGGTTGAACTGTGTCTCCTTCCAAGAGATATGATGAAGTCTCAACCCCCAGGACCCCAGGACCGGCCCTTATTTGGAAGTAGGGCTCTTAATGTGTAGTTAGTGGAGTTGTGATGAGGTCACATTAGAGGAGGCGCCTTAATCAGGTAGGACCCGTGTCCTGTTGAGAACAGAGACACGAGGAGAATACCCTTGAAAATGGAGGCAGAGACAGATGGATGCGTCTGTCCCAGGATCCAAAACCCAGGATTGCCAGCACCAGCAAAACCCAGGAGCCGGAGAAAGGCCAGGAATAGTCCCTCAGAGCCTCTGGAAGGAAGCAGCCCTGCCCACAGCTGGAGCTTGGACTTTCAGCCTCCAGAACAGGGAGAGCACGACTTTCTGTTGTTTTAAGCTGCCGGTTAGCGGCGCTTTGTTACAGAGGCCCCGGGGCCCAGCCTCAGTCAGCATTTAATTCTAGGTTTCTTGCATTCCTAGAATACCCACCCGGTCCATGACATTTTCAAAATAGATTCAGATTGCTAACATTTTATTAAGGATTTTCTCCTGTGTTGATATGTAAAACTGGCCCATACTTTCCTTCTTGTGTTTGTCTGCAAGCATTTCCTCTGAAATGACCTGCTCCCAGGCTGTCTGGCAGCACACTCGGACACCACCCGGGCCCGTGGTGGTGTGCACACACTCGCACACCACCCGGGCCCGTGGTGGTGTGCACACACTCGCACACCACCTGGGCCCATGATGGTGTGAAAACGCATTACCTGGGCCTGTGGTGGTGTGGATACACTTTAAATGTGGTGTGAACACATTTAACTACTGACTCCCTGTCTTTAATATGTGCAGCAATATTCAGGTTTTTTGACATCTCGAATCCAATTTTATAGTATTTCTTTTTTTTTATTTTTGAGAGAGGGGGCACAAGTGAGCGAGGGGTCAGAGACAGACAGACAGACAGACACTATCTTGCAGGCTCCACACTGTCAGCACAGAGCCCAATGTGGGGCTTAAACTCATGAACCCTGAGATCACGATCTGAGCCAAAATCAAGAGTCAGACGCTTAACTGACAGAGCCACCTAGGTGTCCCCAATTGTAGATATTTTCTGATTTAAAAAAAAGTTTTTAAGTAATCTCTACAACGAACATGAGACTCAATCTCATGACCCCAAGATTAGGAATCGCACACTTCACTGACTAAACCAGCCAGGTGCCCAGAATATTTTCTGATGTTAATTATGATTTCTTCTTTAACTTGTTCATAACTTAGAAGTGTCCTAATTTACAAAACCGTAGGGTTTTTTTTTTCATTCTTGTTCTTTGTTGCTAACTTAATTTCATTTTGGTCAGAAAGCATGATTTTTGTTTTTATTTTTGTTTTTGAGACTTGCTTTGTGGCTTAAATCCTGAATTTTTGTAAATTATTTTATGACTATTTCAATAATAATTTCTTTTCCATGTTTGTTAGGTCTGGGGTTCTATGATTGTTTGTTAGATCAAGTCTGTTGTTTGTGTTGTTGTTGTTTTTTAAGTTTATTTATTTATTTTGAGGGATAGGGGCAGAGAGAGAGGGGAGAGAGAGAAAGAATCCCAAGCAGGCTCTGCACTGTCAGCACAGAGCCCGATGCAGGGCTTGAACCCACGAACCATGAGATCATGAGCTGAGCCGAAATCAAGAGTCATCCGCTTAACCGACCAAGCCCCCTAGGCGCTCCAGATCAAATCTGTTGTATCAGTCAAGTTTCTTACTGATTTTTTTGTCTGCCTGATAATATCACTTCTGAAGGGGTAGAGTCCCTGGATTGGTAGAATCCGTCTGTTTCTCCTTTAAATCTTCCATCACTGCTTCCTCTGTGTTGAAGCTGTGATTGGTTGCACGTGAATTGAGGACTGTTATGTTTTCCTGGGAATTATTCCTTTAGCTGTTATGTCATCACGTTTTTGCCTTGAGTTTGGCTTTATTTGATCCCAGTGTGGCACTCCGTTTCTGTTAGGTTGGTATCGGCCTCTTAACATAATTCCCCAAACTACAACCCTCTCCTTAAGACTTTGAGTGTGTTTCTTGTAGACAATGTAGAGCTGTTGGGTTTCCTTGTCTCCAGTTCTTTGACTCGACAACTGTCGTTGGTTTGCCATTCTGTTTACTTAGAGCACTGACACAGCAAAAGGCGTCCGTGTGTCATTGTGTCCTCGCAGGTACGTGCCCCTCCCTGCTGCTCTCTCCTCGTCTGGTTGTCACCATGCCACTCCCACGCTCTGCGCCTGGTGTGCGTCTTGCGGGTCCCATGTGCTCTTGGGATGTGTGGGCTGCAGGCTGGGTGCCTTCTTCCTGGGTACTGCTCTTCCGGCTGCTGATGACGCTGTGCCAGCACCTGCCCCTCCGCTGCCTGGGTGGGGGCCCTGGGGTCTGAGCAGCAAGGCCACCGGCGGCCCTGGCACCAGGCTTCAGTTGAGTGGGGGGAAGAGGGCGCGGGAGCGTCTTGCCAGCACTTTGATTTCTGTTTCTTCTTTGCATCTGATTCTTATTTCCTCTTCATGAGTTTGTTGGCCTCTTGAGTTTTCTCTTACGTTTGTTGCTTCTATTTTTTTGCTCATTTTTCCACTGGGGTTGCTGGCTTACTTTCTGTGTTAGTTTGCAGGAGTTCCTACGTCCCTGATATCAATTCCTCATTACTATTAGATGCTTTGAGTATCCTGTCCTTTGTCACCTGACTGCTAACTGGTCCCTGTGTCTTTTTGATGCAGCCAAGTTTATTATTCTTTTGGCCTCGTGGTTTATGCTTCTAATGTTTTATTTAAAAAGTTCTTCCTTGGGGCGCCTGGGTGGCTTAGTCGGTTAAGCGTCCGACTTTCACTTGGGTCATGATCTCGCGGTTCGTGGGTTCGAGCCCCGCGTCGGGCTCTGTGCTGACTGCCAGCTCGGAGCCTGGAGCCTGTTTCAGTCTGTGGCTCTCTCTCTCTGACCCTTCCCTGCTCACGCTGTCTCTCTCTCTCTCTCTCTCTCCTAGAAGTAAATAAAAATGTTAAAAAAAAAAATAAATAAATAAAAATAAAAAATAAAAAGTTCTTCCTTGGGGGCGCCTGGGTGGCTTCGTCGGTTAAGCGTCTGACTTTCGCTTAGGTCATGATCTCACAGTTCGTGGGTTTGAGCCCCGTGTCGGGCTCTGTGCTGACTGCCAGCTCGGAGCCTGGAGCCTATTTCAGAGTCTGTATCTCCCTCTCTCTCTGACCCTCCCTGCTCACGCTGTCTCTCTCTCTCTCCTAGAAAAAAAAAAAAAAACATTAAAAAAATTAAAAAAAAAAAGTTCTTCCTTGGCCTAGATCCAAAGATATTCCCTTTCATGTCTTGCATTCTCCTTATAGTTTTATCTTCACATTGAGAGCTGACTCTGCCTGGAGCCACTTTCCTGAGGGGAGTTGGAGGGAATCACTTTTCATCTCCTAAACTGCCCAACTTTACCCCAGACAACACTCATGCCTGTGTCTGCTCGCATCAGTGCCCTGAGCCCTGGGTGGTGAGGAACCCCCTTCTCCTCTTGATCTTTAAGACTGCCTTAGCAGGGGGCGCCTGGCCAGCTCAGTCGGTTAAGCATCTGACTCTTGATTTCAGCTCAGGTCATGATCCCAGGGTAGCGGGACAGAGCCCCATGTCCGGCTCCATGTCTGACTCTGCGCGGAACGTGGAGACCACTTGACCTCTCTCCCTCCCGTTTGCACTCACGCATGCGCTTGCTCGCACACGCTTTCTCCCCTGCTCCCCTAAAAAAAATAAATAAGACTGTCTCAGCTGACCTTGTGCCTTCCTCCCGTCATACAAATGCTGTGGAAGATCCGAGGGGCCTTCTCACTGGGCCCGTTGACTTGCGTTCTGAGGAGCGCTGGCCCCTGACAGGTAGCTGGTCCCGTGTGTGCAGGGCTTGTCGAGAGATCTACGGTCTCTGGTTCCCCGCCGCGTACTTTCACTGCTGCTGAGTGAGTAGTTCCTAGGTTTGTGTCGCCTTGTGTTTGGCTGTTGCTATTACAGAGAAATATTAGGCTGCCTTTCTCTTTGTTTTCGCCTTTTACTAGGTTAAGTAGATTTGGTTTTATTTTCCCTCTTCTGTCATGTATCATCTTATTCCATGGGACTTTTCTTCACTGATTGTACCTAAAATATTTGTGGGTGTGTGGGACTTCCCAGGGTTCTGCAGCCGGTGTCTGCCCTTGGCCACAAGGTTCCCAACTCCAGATGGCCTTCTTCCTCTTTGGGTTAGCCACTGTGTAGATTTTCCCGATTCATGTTTCCTTGCCCGTGGTTCCTTCCAACTCGTTCTTTAGACTATTTTTGTCTTTCTCCTCTGTAAGAATCTGTTAATGGTAAATTTGCTATCTTGGTTTTGTAGAAAATATACCACGTTTTTCCCTCATTTTTGAGAGTTAACTGAATCCATGCCTGTTAGCCAGGACATTGACTCTGGCTCCTCTCCCCAAGGCTGGCCTCCTGCCCGAGACTGTTCTGGCTCATTACCAGCCACCACTTTGGTTCGTGGCAGGTAAGAGCGATTCTGTGGTGAGGGTCCAGACAGTTTACACAGTGGAATGTCATCTACTAAAAATCTCCTTGTTTTGAGCCAGAAGCAGCTGTGACACAGCTCACAGAGGTATTGGCCTTCTGGGTACCACATCTGCACAAAAGAGCCACCCTTTCTGTGGTGGCTGTGCCACAGGACAGAAACTCACATGCACAACTTCAGTGTGCACACTTATGGACGCACACACACGTGCTCTCACACAACACCCCGCATATAGCTGTCACGGTGCCTCAGTTTAGGGTGCAGATCAGACTGGGTGCAGTGGGACTGCACTGCCTGTATTGGATACATTTTGGGAAGGGCTGCGAGGGCCTCTGGGTGCAGCAGAGCCCTGGGCCCGGAGCAGCCAGGTGTGACTCCTCCCTGTGGCCGCTGCAGCTGGGAGCCTGAGGGGCATTGGCTGCCCCTGAGTCTGGGAGGTGTAGTCTTCAGGCCCTGACCCTACTCCCCGCGAAAGGGGCCCTGGTTGTGGCCCAAGGCCCTGCCCCACCCTGCCACCACCCCCCTGCCCCTAGCTCTTCTCCCAAGCACCACCACGCTCAGCAGCTAGGCTGCCCTGGACCTGGCTATTATTAGGGGAATTTTGTATTAGTCTCCAAGAGTGTGCAATTTATTTAACTTCTGTTATTTATTCTAATCATTATATTGTGTCCAAGGAATAGCATCTGAAATGTTTGCTTTCTAAGATTTATTGGGCTTTTGTGTTATATAAGTGATAATCCAATTTGGAAATATTCTGTGGACACTTGAAAACTAGCGTTCCCAGAGCGCCTCAGTGGCTCAGCTCTGTTGAGTGTCCAACTCCAGCTCAGGTCATGATCTCACAGTTTGAGCCCCACATCGGGCTCTGTGCTGACAGTGCAGAGCCTGTTGGGATTTCTCTCTCTTCTTCTCTGCCCCCCACTGCTTCTGTGCTCTGTCTCTCTCTCTCTCTCTCTCTCTGTCAAAATAAATAAATAAACTTAAAAATAAATAAATTTTAAAAGAAAAAAATAGTTTTCCTAGTTTGAGTATGAAATTCAATGCTCATTTATGCATTTTCACTGTATCAATGACTTATTCTTATTTTTTCATTTTGATGTCACAGGCTGGGCCTTGAGGCCCTGCAGGTGCCTTGCTCTGCCTGTGCGGTTTAGCTCCCTGTGTTTCTGCCCTGTGTTAACTGGTGTGTCGGATTTAATCATGTTACATCTTCAACATTGAATATGCCTTCTGTCATCAAAAAAGGACTTTCCGGGTGCGGGGGTGGGGTTCCTGGTGGCTCACTCAGTTGAGC
Source organism: Proteles cristata cristata (assembly GCA_017311185.1). Classification (NCBI taxonomy): domain Eukaryota; kingdom Metazoa; phylum Chordata; class Mammalia; order Carnivora; family Hyaenidae; genus Proteles; species Proteles cristata. Next base: position 283,147 of record JAESUZ010004130.1, on the reverse strand, counting down.
GTCTGACTCTCAGTTTGGCTCGGGTCAAATCCCAGGATCATGGGTTCAAGAGCGTCCTGTGCCCGGCTCTGAGCTGAATGTGGAGCCCGCTTGAGATTCTCTCTCTCCCTCTGCCCTTCTCCCCCACTCACACTCTTTCTCTCAAATAAAAAATGACTTTCCTTCATGGAATCCCCTTCATATGATGCTCTGGTGTTGCTCTACATCCTTTCTGTTTACTTGTTTGTGTTTGTAGTTTTGCCATTTTTTGTTTTTTTTTTGTTTTCAGCGTCCCAGCTAGCTTTGATTAGGACTCTCCAGAACATCATAGTGTGGATTTTATTATTTGGTCCAGTATAAGATGCTGTCCTTTTAAGCAGGAAGCCCGGGGCCCAGCCTCTGTCACCCCACGTGTGCTCCTGGTAGCTTTAGTGTCCTCGTCGGTCTTCGCGCTCGCTCGGCGTGGAGTGTGTGCTTGGTGTCACTTTTGCTGTAGTTTGAATGGTATCCATCTTTTTTATTCAAGGTTATCATTACAAATTTTTATTCTTGTTGAAAACAAAGAATTTTGTGCTTTTTTTTTTTAACAGTTTATTTATTTTTGAGAGAGATAGAGACAGCATGAGCAGGGGAGGGTCAGAGAGAGAGGGAGACACAGAATCGGAAACAGGCTCCAGCCTCTGAGCTGTCAGCACAGAGCCCGACACGGGGCTCGACCCCACGAACTGTGAGATCATGACCTGAGCGGAAGTCATACGCTTAGCCAACTGAGCCACCCAGGCGCCCTGAATTTTGTGCTTTTTAAGTGTTTATTTATTTATTTAGCGACAGAGCACACATGTGTGAGTCGGGGAGGGACAGAGAGACAGAAGGAGAAAGAATCCCAAGCAGGCTCTGGGCTTGAACCCACCAACCCTGGGATCATGACCTGAGCTGAAATCAAGAGTCCAACACTCAACTGACTTAGCCACCCAGGTGCCCCAAGAATTTTGTGCTTCTTAATCTTTTTTTCCCACTAATTTACTAAAATTCTGAAATTAACCTCAGTCCCATTCATCTCTTTCATTGAGATTTTTCTTACATTGTGCCCCTAATAACAGATCAAGCCTTATGAGACCAGTGACGCTCGACCTGCCCACAGCCCGCCTGACTGCTGCATCTTCCCTGCCATCTGCAGTGGGCGGCAGCTTCTCCCACTGGAGCCTGGAGGTTGGCCTCACTGTCTTCTGACTCCATCAGTTTTGTCTGTTTTTTTGTTTTTAACCTTGGTTGTTGCCAAGAGAGAAAATAACCCAGCCATCCGCCCACTGGGCCTTTGACATAAGTATTACGTACACTTACATTTCCACTTTGATTTTTGAAAGGATGGTCCCCATCCCAGAGGGACAGAAACAGCCCCTCAACAGCTTTGCTTCCTGAGGGTGCATTTTAGGGTGCGGCAGGTGGGGATTTTCCTTTTTCAGATTCAAGGTGGTTTTACTGATCTTTCCCCTTCCCCTTCCTTTCCCCCCTCCCCCCGTTATGAAGATACATAAATTTTCACAAAAGCCATTGAAGTAGTCCAGGAAAGTATAATGAAAAGACAAAATCCTGCTCAATGTTACGATTCTGGCCTCGTTGCTTCTCAGAGGGGAAGCTGACAGGCAGCACCAGCCGTGTGTGAAGCATGCACTTTGATCTGTGTTGGTGTGTGTGCTGTGACCGCACAGGCGTGACGCCGCGTGGGCCGTGACGGTCCCCTTTCCCTCTCCTGTCCACCGCAGCCCTTCTTGCTGCTGCCACGTTCCCAGGGAGCCGCTGGCCGGCCTCGTGTTACAGCGGAGCAGTTTGCATTCTTTAGGTACTTATGTAAATGAAATCAAACAGCAGGTACTCTTTTTTGTCATCTTTCATTCAGTGTAACTGTCTTGAAAGTTGTTACACGTGTCAATAGCTCATTCCCTCTTCAGTGCTGAATAGTACTCCTCTGTGTGAGCCCACAGCCTTGTGATGGCATTTCAGTTGTTCCCAGGTTTGGCTCGTACCAGTAAAGCTGCTGTGAGCAATAACAGGAATATCTGTGCACACGTATGCTTTGGTTTCTCACAGGTAGATGCCCACACATGCTGTGTGGCCCTGCAGTGTGGTGCACAGATATTTACCATTGCTGTGCCCTCCTGATGATGGGTCCTGTTATCATCACACAGTGCTGCCTGGGTGCCTAGTAGTGCTCTTTGCTCCCAAATCTGTTTGTGTTAATACCAGCACTCCAGGTTTCTTTTGAAGTACTAACGTGATATCTCTGTTTCCAACCTTTTTTTAAATTTATTTTTTTTATTTTTTTTATTTTTTTTAATGTTTTTATTTCTGAGAGAAAGAGAGTGGCAGCGTGAGCAGGGGTGGGACAGAGAGAGAGGGAGACACAGAATCCGAAGCAGCTCCAGGCTCTGAGCTGTCAGCACAGAGCCCGACGTGGGGCTCGAACCCACAGACTGTGAGATCGTGACCTGAGCTGAAGTTGGATGCTTAACTGGCTGAGCCACCCAGGCGCCCCTCTGTTTCCAGCCTTTTAACATATTTTTATGCTTTTATTGTGATTTTCTTATAGGCAACATATTGTTGCATCCTGCTTTTTTATTCAAACTGTGCCTTTTAATTGGGAATTTAGACCACTCACATTTAATGTGATTATTTGTATGTTTAGGTTTAGATACGTCATCTTGCTTTTTTTTTTTTTTTTGTCCTATCTGTTCTTTAGATTTTTTTCCCCTTCTTTTGGGTTAATTGAGCAATTTTTTAAATTCAACTTTATGCTTTGCTTTTTACTCTCTGCTATGTTTGTAGTTGTTGTTTGGGAGTTTATAGTGTATATTAACTGATCAGCCCAGGCCTTCAGGCAGTTATAATAGTCCCTGCACCTGTGGTGTGAGAGCCAACAGCACAGTCCAGGATCCCTCCTGGTGCTGTCGTAAGTAAGCTGCCTAATACACGTGTTATTTTTGCTTTAAGCAGCCAATTATGTTTTAAAGAGATTAAAACAAAAAGAAAACATTTCTTATATCAACATCTAGTTACCATCTCCAGTTCTCTTCGTTTATGTTGTAGTTTTTTACGTGGTAGACTTCCTCTGCTTGAAGACTTCACCAAACATTGCTTATAATGTGAATCTGCTGCTAATACCTTCTTTTTTACTTTTGTGTTTTTTAAAAATTATTTCCCTCTCGGGGCGCCTGGGTGGCTTAGTCGGTTAAGCGTCCGACTTTCGCTTAGGTCATGATCTCGCGGTCCGTGGGTTCGCGCCCCGCGTCGGGCTCTGTGCTGACAGCTCAGAGCCTGGAGCCTGTTTCAGTCTGTGACTCCCTCTCTCTCTGACCCTCCCCTGCTCACACTATCTCTCTGTCTCCTAGAAATAAATAAAAATATATATATATAAAAGTATTTCCCTCTCATTTGTGAAGTGTGTCTCTTCTGGGTCTCAAATTCTAGGTGGATGGTGTTCCCATGTTTCCACATTGCCCTCCTCGGCCACGTCACTTCCGGTGAAAGATCTGTCCTCATCCTCACTTTGTGTCTGGACAGAGCGTGTCTTTTCTCTCCGCTTCTTTTAAGATGTTCTCTCTCATGCTGGTTGCAAGCAAATTATGGTTTGGCTTAGTGTAGTTTTCTTTATGTTTCTTGCCCAGGGTTTATGAAGCCTCTTGGACCCAGTTTGGGAAAATGTTTGGCTATTTTTTTTTCAAATACTCTTTTGGTTATCTGCCCAGAGCTCTAGTCATATTAGAGTACACCTCAGCTCACTGATGTTCTTAGATTTTCTTTTTCTTTATTTGCTTTCTTTCCTTTTAATCTTTGTTTTCTCTATGTTTCATTGGATAGCTTGTACTACTATGCTCTCAAATTTGCTAATCTTGGGACACCTAGGTGACTTAGTCGATTGAGTGTCCCACTCTTGATTTTGGCTTAGGTCATCATGTTTCAAGGGCCATGGGATCAAGCCCTGTGTTGGGCTCTGCACTGAGCATGGAACCTACTTGAGATTCTTCCTCTCTTCCTATCTCTTCCCTGCTCATGTGCATACATGTGCATGTGCACACACACTCTCTCACTCAAATAAAAACAAACAAGAACAAAAAAACAAATTTGCTAACCCTTCTTCTGCAGTGCCTATTCCTGCTGTTAAGCCCTTCCAGTGTATTCTCCATTTTAGACATTGCAGGGTTCTCTGGAATGTAGATTGAGTCTTTTATGTATTTCTTCTTGCTACTTAGCATGTTCGGTCTTTTTTTAGCTTTTGAACATATGGAATACAGTTTCAATAACTCTTAACATTCTTGTTACTAATTCTGTCATCTGTGTCAATTCTGGGTCAGTTTTGATTGATTGGATTTTCCCCTCACAGTTCATTTTGAGAGAGGGAGCTCTTGATGTGCTCAGGGAACAGCAGGAAGGCCAGTGTGGCTGCTCAGAGGAATTACAGGCAGTTGCTCTGCCCTACCCTCCAAACCAGTTTTAGGTATTCATCTGTTGTGGCTTCTGATGAGATTTTACATACTTCATCTTTGAAAGTGTCTTTTTACAGTGATGATTGCTGCAAAGGTGTTTATCAAATTCTCTTAGGGGCACCTGGGTAGCTCAGTCAGTTAAGCTTCTGACTTTGGCTCAGGTTATGATCTCCTGGCGTGGGTTTGAGCCCTGTGTCCGGCTCTGTGCTGACAGCTCAGATCCTAGAGCCTGCTTTGGATTCTGTGTCTCCCTCTTCTATCTACCCCTCCCCAGCTCTCTCTCTCTCTTAAAAATAAATAAACATTTTAAAAAATTCTCTTAGATTCTCCTCTTGATATCTGTCTTTTAGTGTGCCCTTACAATGCAGATTAATAACTCCTACTGCAAGTTTCTGGAAGCTCCTAGTTACACAGTAAAGTAGGTGTTGAAATACGGAAATTTCTTCTGCACTGGCACTTACATCAGGTCTGAAAGTCCTGCTGGGACTGTAGTTTAATGCTGGAAAATGTACGTGCTGCAGATTTATGGGAATGGAGATCTTGCTTCTTGTTTTAATTTTTGACAGCCTGGGATGTAGATAAAGCAAGTTGATATTATTTGTGACTCAGACATTTGTTGTCATCAAAATGACTTTACTTCGGTGTAAGTTTCACATATAAATGCTGTTTGCCTTATAATTGTACTTTGAATTCATTAAGAAACATTAAATCTGCCACATATACACACTCAGTCATTCAGTGTTTGATCTTAGTGGTTGAGAGAGGTTTTTCTCATCCAGAAAATTTCAATCTCAGCATCGAGTTTGAAGAAATTGCAGTAAAACTCATCCATTGTGGAACTGCTGTGCGGTAAGGCAGATCAGGGTGTTTAGCTTCTTTTTCTTGTTTTTTCTTCTTGTTTTTTATTTTTTTTTTAATGTTTTATTTATTTCTAGGAGAGAGAGAGACAGCGTGAGCAGGGGAGGGTCAGAGAGAGAGGGAGTCACAGACTGAAACAGGCTCCAGGCTCTGAGCTGGCAGTCGGCACAGAGCCCGACGCGGGGCTCGAACCCACGAACCGCGAGATCATGACCTAAGTGAAAGTCGGACGCTTAACCGACTAAGCCACCCAGGCGCCCCTTCTTCTTCTTTTTTAAATTTAACTTATTTTTTTAATTCACATCCAAGTTAGCATATAGTGCAACAATTATTTCAGGAGTAGATTCCTTACTGCCCCTCACCCATTTAGCCCATCCCCCCTCCCACAGCCCCTCCAGCAACCCTCTGTTCTCTGTATTTAAGAGTCTCTTATATTTTGTCTCCCTCCCTGTTTTCATATTCTTTTTGCTTCTCTTCCCTTATGTTCATCTGTTTTGTGTCTTAAAGTCTTCATGTGAGTGAAGTCATATATTTGTCTTTCTCTGACTAATACCCTCTAGTCCCATCCACGTAGTTGCAGATGGCAGGATTTCATTCTTTTTGATTGCCAAGCAGTACTCCATTGTATGTATATGTGTGTGTGTGTGTGTGTGTGTGTGTGTGTGTACCACATCTCTGTCCATTCATCCGTCACTGGACACTTGGACTCTTTCCACACTCTGGCTATTGTTGATAGTGCTGTTATAAACATTGGGGTGCATGTGCTCCTTCGAATCAGCGCCCCTGTATCCCTTGGCTCCGCACCTAGTAGTGCAATTGCTGGGTCGTAGGGTGGTTCTAATTTCAATTTTTTGAGGAGCCTCCACACTGTTTCCCAGAGTGGCTGCACCAGTTTGCATTCCCACCGGCAGCGCAAGAGAGGTCCTCTTTCCCCGCATCCTCGCCCACATCGGTCGTTGCCTGAGTTGTTAATGTCAGCCATTCTGACAGGTGTGAGGCGGTACCTCGTTGTGGCTTTGATTTGTATTCTCCTGATGATGAGTGAGGGTGAGCCTCTTTTCATGTGTTGGTTGGCCATCTGGATGTCTTCTTTGGAGAGGTGTCTATTCATGTCTTTTCCCATTTCTTCATTGGATTCTTTGTTTTTTGGATGTTGAGTTTGATAAATTCTTTATAGATTTGGACATTAACCTTTTATCTGAGGTGTCATTTGCAAATGTCTTTTCCCATTCCATCGGTTGCCTTTTAGTTTTGCTGATTGTTTCCTTCACTGGGCAGAAGCTTTTTATTTTGGTGAGGTCCCAATAGTTCATTTGCTTCTGTTTTCTTTGCCTCCAGAGACGGGTTGAGTGAGAAGTTGCTGCAGCTGAGGTCAGAGAGGTTTTTGCCTGCTTTCTCCTCAAGGATTTTGATGGCTTCATGTCTTACATTTAGATCTTTCATCCATTTTGAGTTTGTTTTTGTGTCTGGTGTAAAAAGGTGGTCCGGCTCATGTTTGTGCACGTTGCTGTCCAGTTTTCCCAGCACCACTTGCTGAAGAGACTGTCTTTATTCTACTGGATATTCTTTCCTGCTTTGTCAAGGATTAGTTGTCCATATGTTTGTGGGTCCATTTCTGGGTTCTCTGTTCTGTTCATTGATGTGTCTGTGTTTGTGCCATTTAGCTCCTTTTTCTGGTAAAAGTCCATGGAATTGACAGTGGTGAAGTCCAGGAGAGTAGACTTTGGTAACTCATGGCAGATTCCAGTGTGACCCACAGAGCACCTCCTAATAACACAATAAATAGCCATGGCCCTTAAACACTTTACATTTTCATGTGCTTTGTGAGTTTTCTAGCTTAGCCTTTCTCAAATTTGAACATGCCTTTAGTGTGGATAATTGTGACACATCTGAACAATTCAGCTTCAGGTTGTACAGAATTAAGTGTTTTCTCAACTTCTTTGAAAATATCCCAGCTGTAGTTGTTCCACAAAGATGACACATGGAGGCTGATTCCTGCATCACTCCACACTCAACACTGGCTCCTTGGATAAAATAATGTTAGCTCAGAAGTATCCGTAACATCACTGACCATCAAGAGCCCAAGAAAATCTCGTAAATCACGGGACCACGGTTGCTCCCACTGTCCTTGCTCAAGCAGCTGTTCTCGACAGAAGGCTAACAGTCTTCAGCAGGTTTATTTCCTCTGGACACATAACTTTAGTTGCTTCAGTCAACAGGATTTAATTACCTTATCGCCAGTAAACAGCCTTCCTTGCCTGGCTAACAAATGAGCCACCTGGAATCTTTCTTATTTTAAGAGTCTTTCTCATTTTGTGAAGTAATTCTGCTGTGATGAGATTTCCATTTCAGTGTCCGTTTAAACCTTTTCTCCGTGTTGCTTAAGTTGGGATACTGTGACAAGCACTTGACCTACTGGTGCTCACTGGTGATCTTCACAGCAGGCAGGCAGATAACAGGCCGGCTCTTCTCTTGCTGTGGCCAGAAGGGCTGTACTGGCGATAAACACATAACAGACGCTGCTCAGGACGGTGATGTGTGTGGCACTCAGTCCTGTGGAGTTACGGCTGCACCACTGCCCTTTGCGCCATGCCAAGCACTTGGAGCACCACTTCCAGCCTCTGTCGTGATGACTTGAGTCTGCTATTGTTGTGCAAAAGTGGCCACAGACAACATAGAAATGAGTGAGTGGGACTGTGTTCCAGTAACATTTTATTTATGGACACTGAAATTTGAATCTTCTAATTCAAGCATCCACCTTCGGCACAGGTCATGATCTCACAGTTTGTGGGTTCGAGCCCCATGTCAGGCTCTGCAGTAACAGTGTAGAACCTGCTCGGGATTCTCTGTCTCTGTCTCTGTCTCTCTTTCTCTCTCCCCCTCCCTCTCTTTCTCTCAAAATAAGTAAAATACACTTAAAATTTTTTAAATAAAATATAAAAGCCATTGTTAGCTCATAGGTTGTACAAAATAGACAGCAAGCTGGACTTGGCCCAGAGGCTGTAGTTTGCTGACCCCCAACCCAAAGCACATTTCAGGCTTTCCATGTGGCCAACCCAGAGGGCCCTGTGTCATCTGGCTCGAGCTCCCTTCTGTGCCCCCACTCACTGCTCATTGTACCTTAGCATAGAGGCTTCATTTCTGTCCTGGGAGGTGCCACGCTCTTCCCCCTTGAGGCCCCTCTGCCTAGTCTCTTGTTTGCCGTGTTCATTGCCCAAACAGCCCCTCCCAGCGCCGGCTCCATGTCTGGGTCCTGCAGCGGTCTGAGGCTCTGGCTCATTCTGTGTTGGCCCCCACGCTGAGTGTGAGCTCTGGGGCAGCAGAAATGTGTCTGCCTCACCCACCTGTGTCCCTGCCCCAGCCCAGGCCCAGCATGGAGTGCGTCGGCAGCAGTCTGGAGGAGGGGTGACAGCCCTGGGCACCGGTGGCTGGAGTTAGAAATGCAAAGGAAGGGGCGCCCGGGTGGCTTAGTCGGTTAAGCGTCCGACTTTCGCTCAGGTCATGATCTCACGGTTCGTGGGTTCGAGCCCCGCATCAGGCTCTGTGCTGACTGCCAGCTCAGAGCCTGGAGCCTGTTTCAGTCTGTGACTCCTCTCTCTCTGACCCTCCCCTGCTCAGCTCTCTCTCTCTCTCTCTCTCCTAGAAATAAATAAAAAACATTAAAAAAAAAAAAAACACTTAAAAAAATGCAAAGGAAAGTGTCAGGGTCCCTGAAGGCCCAGGGAATGGTGACACCATAGGATTCAAAAGGAGGAGGTCTGGTACCTCCAGGAGGTAAAGGTGGAAGCCTGGTGGTGGAAAACCTGTGTCGGCTTCGGCTTTGAAGAAAGAACTGTGTATAAACCTAGCCTGGCCACAAATGACAAAGCCACAGTGAGCACAGGGTTGTAGCTGCAACTCTGGCCGGTTGCCAGGTGCTCCCAGCCCTGCAGGGCCTCGGTCATCTTTTGGTGGCCATCCGGGAAGAGGAGAGGTGTACCCACTGAGGTCGATAAACATATAGGCATCTTACAGATGTGTTTGTGCATCTGATTCTGCATGTTTCTGGCTTTTTGTTCTGTAGCATGATTACATGTTGGAAAATACCACCAGCATTAGCTCTCCATTTATTCAACTTCTAAAATAACATTTTTATGGGCACCTGGGTAGCTGAGTCAGTTAAGTGTCTGACTTTGGCTCAGGTCCTGATCTCGCGGCTTGTGAGTTTGAGCCCCGCATTGGGCTCTGTGCTGACACCTTGGAGCCTGGAACCTGTTTTGGATTCTGCATCTCCCTTTCTCTCTGCTTTTCCCCAGCATTAAAAAAAATAAAATAACATTTTTATTAGAGAAGCAATGCACATTAGTTGTAGAAAGTACATATAATTACATAGAAGAAAAATTGTAAAGCCCACTTAACGCTGTACTTTTCTGACATTTACCTTTGCAGTTTTGTTTTTTTAAGTTAGTTATTTTGAGAGAGAGTGTGTGTGTGTGTCTGTGTGTGAGTCAGGGAGAGTCAGAGAGAGGGAATCCCACAGAGGCTCAAGGATGTCAGTGCAGAACCTTACGGAGGGCTCCATCTCACAAGCCATGAGAACATGACCTGAGCTGAAATCCAGAGTCAGATGCTTAACCGACTGAGGCACTAGGTGCCCTGCTTCGCAGTTTTAAAAATACATAATATTTCCAAAATTGCATTCTGTTTCTCAGTGTGAACAGTACTGAGCAAATATGAGTTCCCATTGCTAGACACATGATTTGTTCCCAGTGTACTTGCTAAGTATGAAATTTTTAATTCTTGTTTACTAAATTCTTATATATGTTTAGGTCAGTATTTGTACTTTCTGCTGCATTCCAGAATCTGTGTAGTTCTCTACCAGTGCAGTACTGGTTTAATTATTTATCTTTATAATCTCCTAATACACAGATACACGTCTCTCATATCATACAATGTATACCTATCATACAACATTACACTCTCCCTAATACTTTTGGTAGTTTTTCCATTGATTCCTTTACTTTTCCTAAGTTCATAACTAATGACAATTTTATCTCTTTCAAATATTTAAATCTCTTCCTCTTTTTTTTTTTTTTCTTATTGCACTGACTAGCGTTTCCAAAAGTATGACATACTGGTGATGAGAGTACATGTTCTCATTCTGACTTTAATGAGTATGCTTTCAGCCTTTTAGTACTAAATATTATGAAGGCCTTGAGTTAATATGGATATTTTTGATCAAGTTAAGTAAATTTTCTTTTACTTCTGTGTTACAGAGACTTTAAATCATAACTAGACATTAATTTGACCAACTTGTCTTTGAACGTCTCGCAGTATAATCACCCACTAATTTATTTCCCAGATAATGAGTGCCTGGTTTGCTCTACCTCCCCACTCTTAAGAAGCTTATTATCCCCATGAGGGTATTTCTAACCCTGCTTCCTTCTTAGGTCATCTGGTCAAAGTCTCACTAACCCCACCACTGTAGCCTTACAGTAGAGACCCCGGTTCCAAGTCATCCAAGCTCCTAAACCCAAGCTGGAGCTGCTGAAGTCTTATCTGTGCCCCAGCTTCTGGACGGGGCCACAGCAGAGCTGTCCCTGCTGCAGGGAAGGTGGGTCTCCAGTCCATTTTGTCCAAGCCGTGTACAGTGAGGGGGGCTTAGGGTAGAGGAAGTATCCATTTGACCCGGTGAAGGGGATAGCTTTGTGGGCTGGGCACTGGGGTATTCCTGAGAAACTAAAAGAATGACTCTTAACATTCTTAAAAGGGAAAGTTTTTTTTTTTTTTTTTAATGTTTATTTATTTTTGAGAGACAGAGAGAGACAGAGCATGAGCAGAGAAGGGGCAGAAAGGGAGACACAGAATCTGAAGCAGGCTCCAGGCTCTGAGCTGGCAGCACAGAGCCCGATGTGGGGCTTGAACTCATGGACCACGAGATCATGACTCAAGCTGAAGTCGGAGGCTTAACCAACTGAGCCACCCAGGCACCCCTGAAAGGTTTATTATTTTAAATGTACCCTATTTTTAAATTATTGCACTTATGCTCATGTCTTTTTTTCATTTTGTTGTGTTTCAGTTCCTCACCACCGGGAGTGTTCCTTGAGAAGGACTATGAGATTTACCGGGATTATAATGTGGATGGACAACTTCTACACTACAGGTAGAACCCACTATCTCACACTTGACCCTGTCTCCTGACCCAAGGGTGGTTTTCCTGACAGCTCTTAAGTGAGCTGGAGAAGAATCTGGCTCAACAAAAAGCAACGAGCTGGATGTATACAGCACGTGGGGCTCTGTACTAGCCAGAGGAACATGAGGAGAAGCTGTTGGGGCCTTTTGGAGTGGCCCCCAGGCTCATGTGGCAGCTTTCAGGAAGCTGGAAGGAGCTTGTCACTGCCCAGTTTAGAGAGCCATGGAGCCCATTGCTCTTAGCAGAGGAGTGACTCCCTGGGGGCCCCTGAGCATGTGCTCTCCCCCAGAGCCCCAGACCATGCATCTCACAGCGCTTCCCCAGGCCAAGTCAGGAAGATTAGGGTTAATCATAGAGAAGGAAGTGGACGTAGATTGGTCTCTCTTGGTCGTGGGTTGGCCTTGCAGGGTATTGGAAGGTTCTAGAGATGACCCTTAGGACCCAAGGGCACAGCATCTGTCAGGCTGGGCAAGGGCCATCCTCAGCCAACTCATAGCTCCAGGTGGGGTTCTGTACCTCTGGGCGGCCTAGATGCCCTCAGCACAGACCACCAGGAGTGATACCAGTGTTAGTGAGAAATTTGAAGACCTTAGAGGCCTTTTGTGGTTTGTTCAGACATTCTGAAAATCAGTCTTGGAAGTGCTATCTGGGTTTGTTGATATGGAACGGAATCTGAGCCTGTGTGGGCTCACCAGCATGGGTGTGTGACCATGGGTGGGTTTATAGCCCACGTCCTCCTCAGGAAAGCAGGGTGCAGATGGCTGACTTGGTAGGCCCGCAGTTCACCTGTCAGGGCAGGTCCTCAGACTTGGTGCTTCCTATGCATCGAGCACTGTTCTAGTGGGCTGCCTGTCAAAGCCCCCCACACCCTACAGGGTATGTGTGCCTACCTGGGCTTTGGTGGCCCACTGCTGCCCTGGCCCAGCTGTCCTACGTGCCACCTGAGCTGGGTATGGGTATACAACTGGGTATAACAGTTTGTAGTTTTAGGAATGGAGGCACTCACCCAGCCAGAATGAGAAGAATGGGAAACTAACGTTTATGGACAGACTGGGGAAGAGACCCCCTGCTCCACCACGCTGAGCAGGGTCTGTGAGCAGGAGAGAAAGCAGGATGGAGCCTCTCCGGGGTGGCTTGTGCTGCCCACCAAGGTTGTATGCTGGTCTGGGCTCTGAGCAGGGCAGGGACAATGAGGGGATGCCTGGTAGGCCTTCAGCCTGGGCACAGAGGGGCACCTGAAGGGTTACGGGGCAGTTGGAGGGCTGTGTAGTTCAGGTTGCCTTTCAAACAGAACAGAATGGTTTCTTTTTTTTTTTTTTTTTTTTATTTATTTCTAGGAGAGAGAGAGCGTGAGCAGGGGAGGGTCAGAGAGAGAGGAGTCACAGACTGAAACAGGCTCCAGGCTCCGAGCTGGCAGTCAGCACAGAGCCCGACGCGGGGCTCGAACCCACAAACTGCGAGATCATGACCCAAGCGAAAGTCGGACGCTTAACCGACTAAGCCACCCAGGCGCTCCAGAACAGAATGGTTTCTTGTCTGCAGGGGCATGACCATGGCTCTGTGAGTCTCACTCACCAACTTTGGTGCAGAGCTGCAGGTGTTTTGCACACGTGGTAGCCACTTCCTAAGGAGGTGGTAGCAGAGTAATTCCTCTGGCTTTGGTCTTGTGCCGCGCTCTCCTGTCTTCTGCAAGGAGGCTGTGGAGGAGTGCTCTGGGCTGACTGGAGCCATCTCTTCCTGCTCCTGCCCTTTCAACACCTCTTTCCGCCCTGACCGCCTTCCTTCAGCATTTTCGGTGCCATGGAAGGGTATCCTCCTTCTCCTATGGTTTGAAAGCATCACTCAGCAGCCAGATCAAGTGATCGTCCCATTTCATCTAGAGACAGGTGGTGACTCTCTGCCTGGGTACCCTGTCTCCACCCTAGCAAAGTTGATGGGATATTAGGGCACGGGTGAGGACAGTCTTCCTGGGTTTGGGAAGACATAAGGAGATAGGTCTGAGGGCAGGCCAGGGAGGTTAGTCTGGGTAGAAAGGGTGTCCACAGTCAGTGGGGCCTTCTGGCCACTCAGTGGTGAGGGCAGAGAACATAAGTAGACAACAGGGCCTGGAAACTGGATGTCGGGCTTCAGAGAGGGTTCCCAAAAGAAGGACAGACCAGTCGGGGGACAGATGGGTAACAGTGTGGGGCTATGAAAATGCTTGGCCCGAAGATGAGAGGTGAAGCTGCCTGCACAGTGAAGCCTGTTGGAGGTAGGCCCCTCGTGGCTGGTGGGCTACTACTGTCCATGACTGAGGGCCATCTCTGGGCCCTGGAAGCCCATTTTCCCAACTGTGACTTGGAGTCCATGACTCAGCTGCCTGCATGGGCCTCAGGCCTGCATTGACAGTCGAAGGAGAGACTTCAATAGGGGTGCTCCACACATACATACGATGCGGTGGTGGGCTCTGCCCTCAGCCCCGGGGGCATTGTCTGCGTGGTAGAGGGCAAGGCCAGGGGTCTGCCTTTCTCCTGACTAGATAGAAATGCTCTTAGAGCCTGAAACAGATCTGTCCTTTGACCAGCAGACCTCTCGTGTGTTCTTTCCTATAGCACAATCTTTTTCTTTTTTTTTAATTTTTTTTTAACGTTTATTTTTGAGAGAGAGAGAAACAGAATGTGAGCAGGGAAGGGGCAGAGAGAGAAGGAGACACACAATCTGAAGGAAGCTCCAGGCTCTAAGCTGTTACCACAGAGCCTGACGCAGGGCTAGAACTCACAAATTGTGAGATCATGACCTGAGCTGAAGTTGGATGCTTAACCGACTGAGCCACCCAGGTGCCCCATCCTACAGCAGGATCTTGATGGCCCATGACTGACAGGCCACACCATGCCTCCTCGGGCCACAGCCCTCAGCACCCTTTTCCAGGCAAGGATCTTTCTTAACCTTGTAGCCCCTGAGGGGAGCCCGGCACCAGGGATGGGTCACTACCTGCTAAGTGGTGAAAAAAAGTACAAAGATAATGCTTCATGCTCGCTGAGTGTTTCTTATATGTCAGTACTGAGCTAGGGGCTTTATCACATCCACATTATGTTACTTAATTCTCATAAGAACCAATGAGGACTCTGAGTCAGTGATGATAAGTGATGTTCCCAAGCCTCACAACCAGGGAGCAGCAGGCCCAAGTCTAGTCCCAGATCTCTGGAGTCCGAAGCCAGCAACCAGGCACAGAGTTCCCAGGAACGGGAGCCTGCGTCCCGAGGCCTGCTACTGTGTGACTTCTCCTCGGGACAGTGACGCCGAGCTGCTGGGCATTACTGTCAACTGGTGGGGTCAGTTCCTAGCTCTGCTGAGTGGGCCGTGTACCTCGTACCTGCCTCCAGCTCACAGACCCTCACATTCTGTCACATCACTGTCCCTCATTCTCCAAGACCTGCCTCACCCACCCCGTAACTGGTTGTCATGGTCTTGTCCAGAAAAGTCCAGCAGCAGTCAGAGGACAGAAGCAGAGGAGGCAAACTATACAGCTGGTTTAAGACACTTGGGAATTTCACTTTTGGGGCAGTAGATTAACTTCTCTGAGACCAGCCTGTACACAGAGAACAAAATAGAAAAAATTGCCCTAAAGTCTTTAGAGATTTACTAAGGCATGAGGACTTGAGGGCTGAGGAGGGATCAGTGCAACCCAGCACACATAAGGTACCGCCTCTCCCCCAGGACAGTTGAGAAGCCATGCCAACCTTTGAGTGGTCCATGGCTCCAAATGTCAGCATCAGAGTGCACAAAAAAGAGGCCTAGGTAACATTCCACGTGGACTCCTGAAAGGCTACCCCCAGGTAGACCAGCCCTCAAACCTAAACCTAAATTCCAGTCAGTTCAGTCCCACATGGGATTCAGGTTATCTACCCTTTCCCCAGCTGCTTGTCAGAAACAAAAATAAATCCAGAGCCTCAAATTATCTCTACAGTTTTTCATACATAGTCCCCAGGATATCAGTCTAAAATTGTCTATATAGAAAATTGTAAAGAATTAACCAAAAAACTCCTAGAATTGATAAGTGATTATGGCAAGTTTCCAGGATACAAAGTAAGTGTCCAAAAGTCAATTTCTTTCCTATATACTAGCAGTGAATAAGTGGAATTTAAAATTAATACCATTTACATAAAAATGAAATGCATAGATGTAAATCTAACAAGATATGTACAAAATCTGTATGAGGAAAACTACAAAATTCTAATGAAAGAAATAAAAAAAGAACTAAATGGAGAGATATACTATGTTAATGGACAGGAAGAGTCAATATTGTCAAAATGACAGTTCTTCCCAACTTTATCTATAGATTCAGTGCAACCTTAATCAAAACTCCAGCCAGATATTTTGTGGATGTCAACAAATTGATTCTAAAACTTATATGGAAAGGCAAAAGATCCAGAATACCCAACACAGCATTCAAATAGAACAAAGTTGGAGGACCAATACTATTTGATTTCAGGACTTACTATAAAGCTGTCCTAATGAAGACAGTGGGGTATTGGCAAAGAATAGACAAATAGGTCAGCATAACAAAATAGAGAGCCAAGAAATAAACCCACAAAAATATAGTCAGCTGATTTTGATAATGGGGAAAAGTCAATTCAGTGAAGCAAGTGTGGTCTTTCGGCAAACGGAGCTAGAACAACTGAATATAAGAAAATGAATCTAGACACAGATTTTATACCCTGTACAAAAGTTAGCTCAAAATGGATCACACCACTAAATGTAAAACTCAGAACTTACTCATAGAAGATGACATAGGAGAAAACTTAGATGATTTTTGGTATGGTGGTGATTTTTAGATACAATATCAAAGGCACCATCCATGAAAGAAATAATTGATACACTGGACTTCATTAACATTAAAATTTTCTGCTCTGCAAAAGATAGTGTCAGAGAGTGAGAAGACAAGTCACAGCCTGGAACAATATTTGCAAAAGCTACCCATGATAAAGGACTGTTATTTAAAATACACAAATAGGGGCGCCTGGGTGGCTTAGTCAGTTAAGCGTCCGACTTTCACTTAGGTCATGATCTCGCGGTTCGTGGGTTCGAGCCCCGCGTCGGGCTCTGTGCTGACTGCCAGCTCAGAGCCTGGAGCCTGTTTCAGTCTGTGACTCCCTCTCTCTCTGACCCTCCCCTGCTCACGCTGTCTCTCTCTCTCTCTCCTAGAAATAAATTTTAAAAAAAAACATTAAAAAAATAATAAAATAAAAAATAAATTACAATTCTTAAAACATTAGAGAAGATATTATAAAATAAAATAAAATAAAATAAAATACACAAATAACTATTAAAACCCAACAGTAAGGAAATAAACAACCAGAATTTAAAATGGGCCAGTGGGGTGCCTGGGTGGCTGTCGGTTAAGCATCTGACTTTTGATTTCAGCTCAGATCACAATCCCAGGTTTGTGAGATTAAGCACTTCGTCGGACTCTGTGCTGACAATGTGGACCCTGCTTTGGATTCTCTCTCTCTCCCTTTCTCTGCCCCCCCCCGCTTACACTTTTTTTCTCTCTCTCTCCCTCTCTCAAAAATAAATATTTAAAAAATAAATAAATTGGGCCAGAGGCCTTCACAAACACCTTATCAAAGAAGATAAACAGATGGCAGATAAGCATAGAAAAGATGCTCCACATCATATGTTATCTGGGAAATGCAAATTAAGACACCGAGCTTCACCCGCACACCTGCTAGAAGGGCCCAAATCCAGAGCACCCGACAGCCCCAGATACTGGTGAGGACGCGGGGACACAGGGACGCTCATTCGTGGCTGGTGGGAAAGTAGAACGTGGCAGCCACTTTGGAAGACAGTTTGGAGATTTCTTATAAAATTAAACATGTTCTGACCACCTAATCCTGGAGTCATGCTCCTTGCTGAAACCTAAAGGAGATGAAAACTTGTGTCCACATAACAACCTGCACACGGTGTTTATAGCAGCTTCATCCAGAGTCCCCCAAACCCAGGACAGCCCCGGTGTCCTTCAGCAGGTGAATCCGAGTCCCCCAAACCCGGGACAGCCCCGGTGTCCGTCAGCAGGCGAGTCGGAGTCCCCCAGACCCGGGACAGCCCCGGTGTCCGTCAGCGGGCGAGTCGGAGTCCCCCAGGCCCGGGACAGCCCCGGTGTCCATCAGCGGGTGAGTCAGATAAACAACCTGTGGTCCATGTGGACCACGGGATGCTAGTTGGCACTAAGTAGAAACGGGCTGTTGAGCCAGGAAGAGGCAGGAGGGACCCTCGATGCGTGTTCCAAGGTAACAGTAGCCAGTCTGAGAAGGCTACACACGGCATGACACCAAGTCTGCGACATTCTGGAAAAGGCAAAACGTGGAGACGGTAAAAGATGAGAGGGGGCCAGGGGCTGGGGGGACGGGAGGGATGGTCAGCACAGATTCGGGGCAGGGAAACTGCTCCGTGTGACACTCTGACAGTGGGCACACGTCCTTACACGCCTGTCCGAACCCGCAGCACGCATGGGCCGAGAGAGAGCCCTGAGGGAAACTGTGGATGCCAGGTGCTGCCGAGGCGTCCCGATCAAGTATCCATGTACGTTCACCGACTGGGACGCGGGCACCACTCTGCCGGCGATGTTGACAGCTGGGGCGATGGTGCCCGTGGGGGCAGGGGTGCGCGTCAGGTCTCTGTGCTGAACCCGAAAGTGCTTTAGAAAGCAGTTTTTTGGTCAGTGCCTAGGTGCCGAATGTTGTGTGTGAGGGCAGAGTCAAAGGAGGGGAATGTGGTTGAAAAACAGGACCTGAGATGCTAGGGGGTGATAGATGGCCCATCACCCCCTAGGAGCACAAGCAGGTGCTGAACCCAGGAGTGAGGCCTACAGAGAAGTAACCGTATTGAATCCAGAGTTAGACCTCTGGGAGCCACCCTGGCTGTCTCTTGTAGAAATAGCTCCGTGCCCGGTGCTTGGGTGGGACCAGGGCAGAGACACACACACAGAGGCCCTTGTAGGGAGTGTCACGATGGGCACCAGAGGTGGGGCTGGCCTGGGGGAAGCTGTCTGGACAGGAGAGCCCTCTGGAGGGGAAGGCTGCAGGGCTGTATCAGGAGCTATTTGCGGGGCGCTCCCAGGACAGGAGGGCAGCCACTCTAGGCTGCACTGCCTAGGGATCAGGGCCCCAGCAAGGAAGGGTGCACAGGTCTTTTACAAGGAGACCCCCCCCCGCCCAGCCAGTGTGAGGCCCCTGAAGCCTGCAGCTCCCATTTGGGAGGTGAGGAGGACACTGAGAAATGACCAGGCCTCTTGGGTCCTGACCCCAGATATCCATGAGGCCCAGACCAGTAGGTTGTGGGTTCAGGCTGATAGCTGGGCTAGGTTTCCACCTCTCCCCGACAGGTAACCTGGGCCTGTCCCCCCCAGAGCCTCCCCCAGGTAACCTGTGCCTGTTCCCCCATCCAGGACCTCCTCACTTCGGTGGAACTCGGGCACCAAGGAGCGCATGCTCATCAAAGTTGCTGACCGGGAGCCCAGCTTCCTCTCCTCCCAGGGCAATGGCTATGCCCTAGACACACAGTCTGGCAGCCGCTCCCGCAGACCATCTGGCGGACAGCACTCGCCCGGCCTGCAGACGTTCACCCCAGACTCTGATGGCCCCGTCTTCTTCCCTGAACGGAGGCCATCGCCCTTCCTGAAGAGGGCCGAGCTGGGGAGCTGCTCCCCGCTGCTGGCCCAGCCACGCAAGCCTACCAGCGACTCACAGCCCTCCTCCCCTCGCTACGCCTATGAGCCCCCCCTCTACGAGGAGCCCCCTGTGGAGTACCAGGCTCCTATCTATGACGAGCCGCCCATGGACGTCCAGTACGAGGCTGGCGGGGGCTACCAGGCCGGCTCACCCCAGAGGTCTCCAGGCCGCAAGCCAGCACCCTTCCCACAGTCACCCAAGCAGGGCTCCACCTCGCCCTACCAGCAGCTGGTGCTGACCCGGCAGAAGTGCCCCGAGCGTTTCTTGAGCCTGGAGTACAGCCCTGCAGGCAAGGAGTACGTACGGCAGCTGGTATACGTGGAGCAGGCCAGCTCAAGTCCCAAGCTGCGTGCAGGCCCGAGGGCCAAGTATGCACCCAACCCTGGGGGTGGCTCACTGCCCCTGCAGCCCAGCCCCTGCCTGCTGCGGGATCAACGCCTGGGGGTCTCCTCTGGGGACTACAGCAGCATGGAGGGTCCAGAGCTACGGCACGCCCAGCCACCCGTGCAGCTGCCCCAGGCCCAAGATGATGCTATGTCCTGGTCCAGCCAGCAGGACACCATGTCCTCGACAGGCTATTCTCCAGGCACCCGCAAGAGGAAGAGCAGGAACCCCTCTCTGTGCCATGTCCCCAGCGCCTCATCCACTGAAGGCCCAGGGGACCGTGACGTCCTCACTGAGCAGCCCCCGGCCGAGGAGCGGCCCCTGTGTGGGCCCGGCCTGGCCCCAGCGAAACGTGCAGAGGGAAAGACTGGCGAGGCCGAGCCCTTTCTGGCGCAGGCACGGCTGGCCTGGGAGGCGCAGCAGGCCCACTTTCACATGAAGCAGAGGGGCAGCTGGGACTCCCAGCAGGACGGCTCAGGCTACGAGAGTGACGGGGCGCTGCCTCTGCCCCTGCCCGGGCCTGTGGTGCGCGCCTTCAGTGAGGACGAGGCTCTGGCCCAGCAGGAGGGCAAGCACTGGCAGAGGGGCGCCTTGGAGAGGCTCGCTTTCCCCCAGATCCTGCTGGAGAAGAGCATCTCTGTGCAGACCAACCTGGCGTCACCAGAGCCCTACCTTCACCCCTCACAGGTAGGGAGCTGTGGCCGGGGTCCCTGGGCAGAGGGGGGCCAGGTGGCAGTCCCCAGACAAGCTGCGGCACGCGGTTCCTGACAGCATGGGGACAGGCAGTGCGGCTGCATCACCTCTGCTGCTGCTAAGGCCTGGCAAGATGCTGTCAAGTCGGCTGGAGGTCAGAGGCCACGCTCCGACTCCGTCCAGGCCAGGAGTGCAGGGAAGGCAGGGGGACAGCTGCCCAAACACTGAGCCCCTGAGCCTCTGTCCTCCCACCTGTGAAGGGCTCTCAGGTGAGGGGCTGTGCAGGTGGAGTGTCAGGTGCCCTTGCTCAGAGCTCTTCCCCAGTGAGGAGGAAAGGCCGGGTACCTGGTCCAGAGGCCTGGCCTGGCCTGGCTTGTCCTCCCCTGCTCAGCGCCAGATCCCGGTGTCAGGCCCTCTGAGCCCACGTGTATCTTCTGTCTAGGTCATGTGCTGGAGCTTGATGTTCCAGAATTCTGTGTGGGCCAATGTCTTAATTCTCACCTCCTGACCCCTGGTATTTCCCACCAGTCTGCTGTATGAAGCCAAGGCTGAGGGTCTGCCTTGACATCTGCCAGAGCCGGCAATGGCCAGAGGGCCTCCCAGTATTGGGCCCCGCACTTCCACCCCCAGCCCTGCCAGGGAAGAATGCCTTGGGATACCAGCAGGGCTGCCTCAGTGCCCCTCCAGGCTCGAGAGCTCAGAGCAGCATTTCTGCCTGAGCTGAGAAAAGAAAGGGTGTTACCCCAGTGACCCCTCTTACACTTGTGCTGAGGCCATTAGGGAGGCAGGGAGGGGGCTTGGGCAAACCCTCCCTCCCCAGCATCATGGGGACCAGGCCTCCAGTGCAGGCTCCCTTATAGGCCACCCTGCCACTGCACAGCCTCACTCTGCCCATGATCCCATGCAGGGATCTTCGTCGGAAGGGTAAGGCTCTGATGGGGAGGGGCAGGCAGTGCCAGGGACCAGCAGTGACATTTGTATGTCTCTGTGGAACTTTGCATCTGGGAGTTCCCACATCTTGGCAGGGTTGCCCTTGTCATCTGCTTCCCAACTTAAGAGCCCAGAGAACTAGGAGAAGCCAAACAGCAGTGGCAAGGCCAGCAGGAGGCAGCAGCCTCCACCGCCACTGGGGGCAGCATTCCCCAGCTTCTTCCCACCTGGGGCACAGTCAGCCCAGGAAGCCAAGGAAACACACGTATGGCTTCCTCCCGTGCCCAGATGTGCACTGGACACGACCCCCCAACAACAACCCTTAGTTGCAAGAGTAGGGAACACTTCCCGGAGGCCAAGCCCCTGGGGTAAAGGTTGGAAGAAGGGCCTCCCTGGGTCCCCTCCCCAGCCGTGTGTTTATGAGGTGGGTAGAACAAAATGAGGCACAAGCTCCTCCAGCAGCCTCATGTCCCTCTGTCCTTCCTAGTCCGAGGACCTCGGTTCCTGTGCCCAGTTTGAGAGTAGCCGCCAGGCCCGCAGCGTGATGCCCAGCGCTAGCTGCGTGTTCCCCACCTTCACGCTGCGCAAGCCGTCCTCGGAAACTGACATCGAGAACTGGGCCTCCAAGCACTTCAACACACATACCCAGGGCCTCTTCCGGCGGAAGGTGTCCATTGCCAACATGCTGGCCTGGAGCAGTGAGTCCATCAAGAAGCCCATGATTGTGACCAGCGACCGCCATGTGAAGAAGGAGGCTTGTGAGATCTTCAAACTGATCCAGATGTATATGGGCGACCGGCGCGCCAAGGCAGACCCGCTACATGTGGCCCTGGAAATAGCCACCAAGGGCTGGAGCGTGCAAGGCCTGCGGGATGAGCTCTATATCCAGCTGTGCCGGCAGACCACTGAGAACTTCCGCCTCGAGAGCCTGGCTCGTGGCTGGGAGCTCATGGCCATCTGCTTGGCCTTCTTCCCACCCACTCCCAAGTTCCACTCCTACCTGGAGGGCTACATTTACCGGCACATGGACCCCGTCAATGACACCAAAGGTAAGACTCAGTGCACAAGACTCCTTCCCCCCCTCCCCAAGCTCTGCCACCGGCTCAGGTAATGGCTGTGGCAAGCACTTCCTGGTCTGCACTGGCAGCAGGTATGTGGAGGCAGGCACAGCACCTCCAAACAGACACACGTGTCCTCTGGGGGTCATGTCCTAGGTTTCCACTGGGATGTGGCATCCTTGGGGAGCCCCTCCTTGGTACTGAAGCCCTGAGAAGAATCACAGGCAATCCTGGAATAGGGTTCCCAGCCACAGGCCAATAGGTCAGAGAGGAGGAGGCTGGATGAGCACTGGCATCCATGTCTCAGCCAGCGGGCATCCGCTCTGCTGAGGCTTCCATAGCTGGTCACTCTGTTTGATGGGAGAACCATCAGTCAGTCCTATGTGTTTACTATGTTTGCTTTCATCCATGCTGTGGCCTGGAGGGATCACCACCCCAGCAGATTTGGGCGTCTGTTGTGGGTGGGAAGAGACTGGAGGGTCCTGGAGCATGGTCGCTCTAGCTCCTGAGAGTAGGGAGGAGCATGGTGCCCCAGGCCTGTACTGGCTCAGCTCCAGGCCATCAGGGTACTATGAGCTAACTCGGCCCTGACCCACCCCAAAGAATCAAAGTTCAACCAGCATGGGCAGCCACGTGCTGATGACTGCCTGGGGCCACGTGTGGGGCCACATTCTGCCAAGGGATCCCAAAAGCCATGCATTAGGTTTGTTTGGTCCCAGGCCTGGCCTGCTTGGGAGAGAATTCAGGGTCCTGCCAGCCAGATGATGCCAGTGCAGTTGGTGTAAGTCCTAGGCCAGGCAGAGAGAGCATGCGGGCAGGGCCATAGGCAACAGCTGCACCTGCAGCAAGCTATCTACCACCCAGACTGTCGTGAGTATCCACAAGGCATGGCCCGGAGCTAGCCCATGACACACATGTGCACGTACATGCACACACGTGCACTTTCTAGGTCAGATGCCATGGGTTGCTCTTTGGGAGTGACTGTCTACCTTGATCTGGCCAGGGCCTTGCCCCAGCCCGGGCGTGGGGGGCCAGGATGTATGCACGTAGTGGTGGGGGCTGTGGCTGCCAGGGCAGTTGTGAGTCTTAGGGAAGATGGGTCGAACATAGGCACCATTCAGCACATCAGCCATTTGGCGGCAGATGTTAGAAGCCATGAGATTTTCACTGAAGCATGCAGCTTTAGAAGCAGGGTCATTGAACACAGCAGATGGTCCTGCCCAGGTGGCTCCCCCAACATGCAGAACATGCAGCCTGGTAGGCGGCCTGGGGTGACCTGTGTCTGTCAGTCTTCTCTCGCCTTTCTAGGACCACCTTTCTAGGTGGGCCCTCATTAGCTTTGTGGTTCTCTTCAGCCTATTCCACAGAGGCTTTAAAGTATGTGTCCACTGTTCAACACACTGTTCCTCGGGGCCCAGGAAGGGCTTGCTAAGTGAAAAGGTGAGTGAGCAGTGAACAGACAGAGGCCAGAGGTTCCTGGGGCCACTCCAGCCAGCTAGCTAGGGCTCCTGTGTGGAGCTTGAGCTCTGGGCCCTCATCCTGGGATGAGGATGGGGCACTCATCCTGGCAGAGGTTTGTGGGCCTTCATCCTAGTGTCTGCACCATGGGGATAGGGCCGGAGTATATGAGGAAATTGGTGGTCAGCCTGGACATCCATGACTTTGACTTTGAACATCCACCCACACTGAGGGAGGCCCAGGTGGTCTCAGTGTGCCATATGGTCTCGGCCCACAGAGGGATATTGGGTCCCACCAACAGGAGGGACCTTCCGGGCTGTGGGATCTGAACTCATGTGTGACGCAGGGCTGCCCTCCAGCCAGAAACCAGCCCCAGGACCATTCCTAGGTAAGCATCTGCTACACGCTCTGCTCGGTGCTGAACCAGAGGAGAGGACGTGTACTCCCTCCCCGCTGGCTGCTGCTCAGGAAGGCAGGCACTGTCAGCCAAAGAGGATGCAGCCTGTGCTTTGAGAAAGGAAACTGCAGCCTGTCTTGGGGTCACTGGCAAGGGCAGAACTGAGCCTGGCTCCTGAGTGGTGCTGCACCCTGAACTGTGTTGCCCACCTACGCCTCAGAAATCTTTGCTTTAATCTGCCAGCACCCATGTGACATCTGTGTAGTCACACTGTGAGAGACCAAGGCACCAATGCAGTGAACCCCAGCCCGCATGTCTGCTGACCCCCAGCTTAGCCTTGTCTCCTATGTGGTTGTACCTTTGTGCCAGCCACCAGCAGAGTGCTTTCACCACTCGTCTCCTCAGGGCCTGCCTTGCAGATATCTCAGCAGATATCACTGATTGCCACTCTCCCATGTGCTCCACACAGTAGCACCGTGGCGGGGTGCAGACCCTAAGGAGTTTCCTTTACTGTTCATGCACTGAGTAGGACTTAGGGCCTCCAGGTAAAGGTATCAGATTTAACACATACGTTGACTCGGACTCCATCTTCAAATCCTGCTAAATGAACAGGGAAGGACTTTTTTTAATGGAGGAAAAAAAATTTTCAAGAGAATGTAAAATGTAACAGCCACTGTAGAAAACAGTGTGGCAGTTCCACGAAAATTAAAAATAGAATTACCATAGGATCCATTGATTCCATTTCTGGGTATATACCACAAAGAACTGAAAGCAGAGACATGAACAGACACATACTTGTACATTCAGGTTCATGGCAGTCTATTCACAACAGCCAAGAAGTGGAAACAGCTCAAGTGTTCATCAGTGGATAAATAGATAAGATGTGGTCCATCCATAAAATGCTGTATTATTCAGTCTTAAAAAAAGGGGGGGGGAGGATTCTGACACATGTACGACATGGATGAAACTTGAGAACAATATACTCTGTGAAATAAGCCAATTCAATAAAAGATACTGTATGAGTCAACTCAAGAGGTCCCTAGAATATTCAGATTCATAGAAGCAAAGAATGGTGGGTGCCAGGGGCTGAGGGAAGGACAGGTGGAGACTTGTTTAATGCCTACAGAGTTTCCATTTTGAACAGATGAAAAAGTTCTGGAGATGGATGTACAACAGTAATATGCACTTAATGCCACTGAACTGCACAATTAAAAATGGCTATAATGGTAAATTTTATCTTATGCATATTTCACTGCAATAAAAATAATAAAGCCCACAAGGACAAAGAGCGTGAACACTATGTTTTAGAAGCTGAAAAGCACATGAACCAGTGGCAGTAAGCTGACTTGGAAAACCAAGAAATGTGGATCCCAGTCAGACAGTAACAAAGCTAAGAAGCCCAGGCTGGTAGCAAACACTTAAAAGCTCCGCAGTGGATGGAGCCAGCTTCCGGTTTGGAAAAGGCATGGCCTTAAAGCTGAAAACAAAAGGACTAGTTGAAAGTCTGTTTAAGAAATGAAGTAGCTACCATAGGGGTGGCTCAGTTGATTAACCCTTTGACTTTGTCTTGGGTCATGATCACACAGTTCATGAGTTCGAACCCCAGAATGTCCAGGCCTCTGCTGTCAGGCCCTTGGATCCTCTGTCTCCTTCTCTCGCTGCTTCTCCCCAGCTCGTGCATGTGCTCTCTCACAAAAATTTTTTTTAAAAATTTATTTTTAAAGAAAGCAGCTACTATTAGAATAGGTAAGAGCATAGATTTTGGACCCAGAGCATTTGGACTCAAATCCCAGCCACATTTTCAAGATAGGCCATATTCTGAGCTATAAAATAAGTCTCAATAAAAGCTAAAGAAGGTTAATCATATAAGTTGTTCTCTAGTCACAACACAATTAAATTAGCAGTCACTAACACTAAGATATTTGGAAAATCCCTAAATATCTGCAAATTAAAGAGTATATTACTAAACAGCCCAATGGTGAAATAAAAACCTAAGGTGGGCTGGCGCCAGGGTGGCTCAATTGGTTGAGCATCTGACTTTGACTCAGGTCATGATCTCACCGTCTGTGAGTTTGAGCCCTGCGTCAGGCTCTGTGCTTACAGCTCAGAGCCTGGAGTCTGCTTCAAATTCTGTGTCTCCCTTTCTCTCTACCCCTCCCCCACTCATAGTCTGTCTGTCTCTCAAAAATAAATAAACATTAAAAAAATAAAAAAACCTAAATGGATGGGGCGCCTGGGTGGCTTAGTCGGTTAAGCGTCCGACTTTCGCTTAGGTCATGATCTCGCGGTTCGTGGGTTCGAGCCCCGCGTCGGGCTCTGTGCTGACTGCCAGCTCAGAGCCTGGAGCCTGATTCAGTCTGTGACTCCCTCTCTCTCTGACCCTCCCCTGCTCACACTGCTCTCTCTCTCTCTCCTAGAAAAAAAAAAAAAAAAAAAAAAAAAAAAACGGAAATTAGGACGTAATTTGAACTGAAAGAAAATTAAAACAAAACATATATTAATTGTGGGATGCAGCCACAGCCGTTCTTAGAGGGAGATTCATAGCACCGAATACCTGTATTCTAAAATATCTCAAATCAGGAGCGCCTGGGTGGCTTATTTGGTTAAGCGTCCGACTTTCGCTTAGGTCATGATCTCGCGGCTCATGGGTTCGAGCCCCGCATCGGGCTCTGTGCTGACTGCCAGCTCAGAGCCAGGAGCCTGTTTCAGTCTGTGACTCCCTCTCTCTCTGACCCTCCCCTGCTCACGCTGTCTCTCTCTCTCTCTCCTAGAAATAAATAAAACATTAAAAAAATAATAATAAAATAAAATATCTCAAATCAGTGACCTCAGTTTCTAGTTTAATTTTTTTTTTTTTTTTTATTAAAAACTCAGGGCTTGAACTCACAGACAGCAAGGTCATGACCTGAGCCAAAGTTGGATGCTTAACTGACTAAGCCACGCAGGTACCCCTCGGTTTCTACTTTAAGAAACTTAAAAAATAAATAAGTTATACCAAGAGCAAGCAGAAGAAAGAAAATAATGAAGATCAAAGTAGAAATCAATAAAAGTGAAAACAGAAAAACAATGCAGAAAGTCAGTGAAACAAAAGGTAATTCTTTGAGACGATTGATATTTATTTATTTATTTATTATTTATTTCTGAGAGAGAGAGAGAGAGACA
Organism: Proteles cristata cristata; assembly: GCA_017311185.1. Taxonomy (NCBI): domain Eukaryota; kingdom Metazoa; phylum Chordata; class Mammalia; order Carnivora; family Hyaenidae; genus Proteles; species Proteles cristata. Next base: position 255,866 of record JAESUZ010004130.1, on the reverse strand, counting down.
GCGTGAGCAAGGGAAGGTCAGAGAGAGAGGTAGATACAGAATCTGAAGCAGACTCCAGGCTCTGAGCTAGCCTTAAGCACAGAGCCCAACACGGGGTTCAAACCCATGAACCGTGAGATCATGACCTGAGCCGAAGTCGGACACTCAACCAACTGAGTCACCCAGGTGTCCCGAGAAGATTGATAAAATTGATAAATCTCTAGCCAGACTAATCAGGACAAAAAGAAGACATAAGTTACCAATCTCAAGGATGAGAGATGGTATCACTACAGACTTGACATGTAAAAGGATAAGGAAATATTATGAACAACTTTATGCAGTAAATTTGACAGTTAAAAGGATATGGACAGTGGCACCACTGTGCAGCTCAGTGGGTTAAGCATCTGACTTTGGCTCAAGTCATGATATCACAGTTCAGTTCGTGGGTTCAAGCCCCACGACTGGGCTCTGTGCTGACAGCTCTGAGCCTGGAGCCTCCTTAGATTCTGTTTTCCCCTCCTCTGCCCCTCCTCCCCCCCCCTCAAAAATAAACATTAAAAATGTTTTTTAGGGGCGCCTGGGTGGTTTAGTTGGTTAAGCGTCCGACTTTCACTTAGGTCATGATCTCACGGTTCGTGGGTTCGAGCCCCGCGTCGGGCTCTGTGCTGACTGCCAGCTCAGAGCCTGGAGCCTGTTTCAGTCTGTGACTCCCTCTCTCTCTAACCCTCCCCTGTTCACGCTGTCTCTTTCTCTGTCTCTCTCCTAGAAATAAATTAAAAAAACATTTTTAAAAAATGTTTTTTAAAAAGAGGAAATGGGCAGATGTCCTGAAAGACACAAACTACCAAAGATCACTTAATAAGCAACAGACCGAAAAGAAAAAAAAAAAATCCTATATCTATTAAGGAAATTGAATTGTTACTTAAAACCTTCCCACAAAGAAAAAAAAATGTTTAAAAAAAAAAAGGGGGGGGGCGCCTGGGTGGCTTAGTCAGTTAAGCATCCGACTTTCACTTTGGTCATGATCTCTCGGTTCGTGGGTTCGAGCCCCGCGTCGGGCTCTGTGCTGACTGCCAGCTCAGAGCCTGGAGCCTGTTTCAAAGTCTGTGTCTCCCTCTCTCTCTGACCCTCCCCTGCTCACGCTGTCTCTCTCCTAGAAATAAATAAAAATATTAAAAAAAAAAAAAAAACCTTCCCACAAAGAAAAAGTCCCAAATGGCTTCCCTGATAAATTCTACCAAACATTCCATTGTTTGTGTAGCAATTTGTTACAAACCTACTGAGAAGACTGAAGTGGAGGGACTATCTCCTGGTTCATTCTATACCAAAATTACAAAAGGACATTACAAAAAAAGAAAAGCACAGACTGTAGTCCTCCTAAACACAGACCAGAAATGAATGATATTACCAAAGTCAATCCAACGATATATAAAAAGGATAATGCATCTTGAATAAACAGGGTTTATCTGAAAAATGAAAGGTTGGTTTAACGTTAAAATCCCATGTAATTTGCCATAGCAACAGAGTGAAAAAGAAAGACCATGTGATCATCCCAGTAAATGCAGAAAAAGCATTTGGCAAAATCCAACATTTCCATTCCTGATATAAAATCTAAATAAAATAGGAACAGAAGGGAACCTGACAAAAGGCAAGTATTTTTTAAAACCCTTCAGTACCCAAAGAATAGAAAGTAAGTAGTCAAACAGATACCTGAACACCAATATTCATAGCAGCATTATTCATAATAGCCAAAAAGTGGAGACAACCCAGGTGTCCAGCAGGTGAATGGATAAGCAAAATGTGGTTTATTCAATACAACGGAGTATTTTTCAGCCATAAAAAGGAATGAAGCTCCGTTATGTGCTACAACATGGAGGAACCTTGAAAAATTCTTCTAAGTGAAAGGAGCCAGATACAAAACGGCAAATACTGTATAATTCAACCTATATGAAATATCTAAAGAAATTCATAGAGATAGAAAGTATATTTGAGGTTACCAGGAGCTGGGGGAGCATAAATGAGTTTTTGTTTAATTAATGTACAAGGTTTCTGTTTTTGGTGATGCAAGGATTTTAGGAATAAACGTGATGGTTGCATGAAATTGTGAATGGACTTAATACCACTAAATTGTACACTTAAAAATGGGTCTATGGCTACATTTTTATGGTTCTCTTTTACCACAATTAAACAAGAAACACCTCTAGCCAGCGCCACATGTAATGGTAAAAGACTGAATTCTTTCCCTGCAAGATCAAAAACAAGGCAAGAACCTCCAACCCAGTGCACCTACTGTGTATCATGCTGGAGACCTAGCCAGTGCAGTCATGGAAAAGAAGTAAAAGGCATCCAGATTGAAAAGGAAGTGTGCAGTTTTCTTTAATCACATACAACACAATCTTCTATGGGATCTATAAAAATACTACAATAAGTGAGTTTAGCAAGGTTGCAGGACATAAGACCAATATATAAAAATTAATCATGATCCTACATAATAACAATACACTACTAGAAATATTTTTAAAAATTTTTAATGTTTTTTTATTTATTTCTGAGAGAGAGAGACAGCGTGAGCAGGGGAGGGTCAGAGAGAGAGGGAGACACAGAATCTGAAGCAGGCTCCAGGCTCTGAGCTAGCTATCAGCACAGACAGCGAGACACGGGGCTCGAACCCATGAACCGCGAGATCATGCCCTGAGCTGAAGTCAGATGCTCAACCGACTGAGCCACCCAGGCACCCCTAGAAATAAATATTTTAAAAATACCATCTGGGAGCACCTGGCTGGCTCAGTCAGTGTTGTATGTGACTCTTAATCTTGGGGTCATGGGTTTGAGCCCCACATCAGTTATAGAGATCACTTAAAAATAAAATCTGAAAAAAAGGAAAAAAAATCCAAAGTAGCATTTAAAAATATGATAAACTTTGGGATAAATCTGACAAAAGATGACTAAAACTTCTACACTGAAAACTCCCAAACATTGCTGAACGTCAGGAAGGCCTAAGTTAATGGAGAGAAATACCATGTTTATAAATCAGAAGATGCAATAGTGTCAAGATGTAACTTCCACCCAAATTGATACATAGATTAAATCCTAACCAAAATCTTAAAAATTTTTTTTAAATTTAGAAATTAACAGACTGGCTCTAAAATCCATAGAAAATGCAGAGGATCTGGAATAGCCAAAATGACCTTTGAAACAGAAGAGCAAATTTGGAGGACTAATCTTCCTGTACTTCAAGTCTTGTTACAAAGCTGTAGTAGCCAGGAGAATAAGCGGTCAGTGCAAAGGTAGAGAGCAGGTCTGTGGGACGGAACAGAGCCCGTATTAGACCCAGCTAGTTTCACACAGAGATACAAAGGCACTTCCGTGAAGGAAAGGATAGTGCTTTCCTCAAGTGGTGCTGGGACAGGAGGATGTGCAAATGCATAAAAAGATGAGCTTCAACCATACTTTATATTGTATGCCAAAGCTAGCTCAAAATAGATCATAAACCAAAATATAAAACCTAAAACTGAAGGGGTGTCTGGGTACTTAAGTGTCTGACTCTTGGATTCAGCCCAGGTCATGATCTCATGGTTCGGGAGTTCGAGCTCCACATCAGGCTCTACGCTGACAGTGCAGAGCCTGTTTGGGATTCTCTCTCCCCCCACCCCCTGCTCACGCTGTATCGGTCTCAAAATAAATAAATAAACTTTAAATTAAAAAAAAAAAAAGGAAAGTCCTAAACCTAAATTAAAACTACAACAACAAAACCCTGAAACTGTAAAACTAGTACAAAACACAGAAATTTTTTCTTGACTTGGTCTCGAGAATGTTTTTATGTGTGACGCTAAAAGCACTGTCTACAAAAGAGAAAACATTGATACGTTGGACTTGAACAAAATTAAATCTCCTCTTCAGAAGACAGTATTAAGAGAGTAAAAAGATTCAGCAGTTACAGACGAGCAAGAAGAGGCGGCTAGCGGCCCCGTGGTGGCGGATCTCCGTTGGGGGCCTGGTGTGGGGGTATCGGAGGGCTGTGCACATACACGGGCTAGTGTACAGATGCATCTCTCCCAGCTCTGGCAGCACCCCAAAAGCAATGAGCACACCTCACACCCAGATCTTGGTTCTTAATACCATTTTCCATTGCGAGGAACCAGGACTGCTTGGAAAAACAGCGGACTCTAGGGCCGGTGCAGGGAGCGCACAGGGCACAGCGCCCAAACTGAAGAAGTGCTGGCGGGGCCAAGGGAAGCTGCCAGGGTGTGTCTGGACACAGGAGCCAACGGAAAGGGCTCCCAGTGGCCAAAGCTGGAGCAATTGAGGGAAGACGCAGTTATATTGGATTATAACTCAGAGTGAAAAATGATACACCCATAAGCCCTTAGTGATAGAAATAAGTGATAAGGTAGTGATCTCCCATGCAGAAGAATAACAAATAAATACTTTGTGTGAATGGTCCACTGTCAGAGAAGAGCATAACTCTCAACCTTAGTGTGGGATGTGCACGGAGACTCCCTTCTGAAGAGCTCAGGACGGAGGGGGGACGAAGGGGTCCCTGTCAACAGTGGTAAGGTTTTTTTGTGCAGACTGGGAGGCATGCCCAGATCAACCCGGGAAGCCTACTGTGCCACCCAACACCTTCTCCAGCACTAGCTCAGGAGCCTGGGACCCCTGAGCGCAGCCATTTAGGAGCCAGATGGCTGAGCTGGGGGCTCCTCGAGCCAGCCAGAGTGTCAGGAGCTGACTGTGTCTCTTCTCTCGACCAGGGGCACCTTCCCTGCATCTTCCTGCCTACCCCTAGCATGAGTAGAGCCAGCTTTCTGGTTGACCATGCTCAGCAAGGCCCCAGTACCTACCCCGGGCACATGGTCCAGACACATTCCCATACACAGCCACACACACCACATCACTCCTGGACTGGGTTCTCCTCAGCCCCAGCTGGGCATTGGCTATGGTCCTACGTACCTTTAAGGAACCCAGCAGGGCTGCAGTGCCTTCCCAGCTGATGGGGGTCAGCCTCAAGCAGGCCCAGGGGCCTCCTCGCCAGCCACATCGGGACCCGCGTGGGCATGCATTCCTGGGTTTGTGTTCTGTGGTCCTCATGGCTCTGTTTGCTCCCCAGTGACGCAGCATATGAAAGCGCTCCTGGAAAGGAACACTAAGAAGAAGTCCAAGTTGAGAAAGAAACCCAAGCCTTATGTTGAGGAGCCGGATGGTAGGGCCTCTCCCCACAGCCCCTGTGCGCTGTGTCTGCACAGTTCTGCTCTCCAGCCTAGGCCGCCTGGCCTCCTTTCTCTAACCGCTTCTGGGCTGGAAGGGGTGTTGGTGGGGTGGCACTAACCATCAGGCCTGCGGCCTCCTGAGCCAGCCAGAGGCCTCAGGTCACTGAATGGGCTCCTGGGAGAGGCTGCACCTGCCCTGTGCCTTGTCTCCGTGGTGCTCAGGACAATTTCCAACTTGCACGCTGGGCTCTCGGTGGGGAGGGGCGTCAGGACGCGCTGGGCAAGGCCTGCTGGAAGCCCCCCTAGGTGAGTGTTTACTGAGGAAGTGCCCCTGAGGGCCAGTGCCTGTCTAGTCCTGACCTCCAGCCCAGGCCACCCTGGCCTTGCTTCCCTGGAGGGAGCCCATGGATTTTCCAACTTCCGCCAGCAGCCCTGCCCTTCTCCTGGGCCCGGCTCAAGACCCCCACCCCCACCCTACCGCGGTCCAAGCTCCACAGAAGCCCCGTTGACCCAAGACTGTGCCCTCCCGCTGGGAGAGCTGGTGGTCCCACTGCTGCCCTGTCCACTTCCCTTCCTGGCACCAGGGCTCTGGTGCCCTCCCCTCCCCACCCCCGGCACTTCCCCCAGCCTCGATGCACATACCTTGTTCCCCAGACTTGCCCCACTTCTGTTTCTCTGATACTAGTCAACCTCAACACTCCTTCCTCTGGGAAGCTCTCGGGATGCACGCTGCCCTCGGGCCACACCCGTCTGGAACAGGAGTGGATGGCGCTCTGAGCTCCTGCCGGAATCTGCCCAGGAGTCATGTTGCCACAGGGCGGTGGGCCTGGGCTCCTGTGGGCCGGCTGGGGCCAAGCGGGACACTACAGCCCACCATGCTGTTGGGTAGTGAGGAGGGAGCTAGAACCCCTGGGACCCAGCAGTTTCCATGCCAAGAGGTGGCAGTGGCAGGTTCTGGCCAGATCCAGCGACTTCTGAAGCTTAAGGCCAGGGCTCAGGGACACTAAGGCCCCAGGGCAGGCCTGGGTCCCTGGCATAGTAGCATCAACTCAGTTGCTTCTGTCAGCCTCTCTGGGGGCCACCATCTCCCCATGTATAAGACTGGGTACTGTGTGCCCTGGCAAGGCTAGGACAGGTCAGGGTGCCCGAAGCAGAGCACCCCACACCATCGTGAGGGTCTCCTGGATTGGCCATAGGCACTGCACAGCCTCCCAGGCACTCAGCAGACAGCCCACGGTCCTGGCCCGGGGAGCTGTACCCACCACAGCACAGGGTGCAGAGGAGCTCTCTGGGCTCTGGGCCCGCGTGGCCTCAGTCCTGTGCTAGGTGCCATCGGCTCAGCTGTGCACCAGACTCCACTGTCAGCCCTTTATGGGCACGTGTGAGGTAGGTGTCCCTGTCCCCATCCTACAAAGGAAGAAGCTAAGGCCCAGAAAGGCTGCCTTGTGGCCTGGGTTACCAACTGAGAGGTGGCAGCCTCAGGATCTTCAGATCACAGTCTGTTGGAGGTCAGGGTATATCTCTCGATCAGCCCCAAGACTAAGGGCATGAGGCATTTGCTCAAGAGAGGGTAAGTCCTACCCAGTCTGTTGCCTTTCTGCAGAGTGTTCTCTGGACTCCTGGTGGCCAGTGTACAAGCCAAGGTGCCCTTTGCCTTCCAGCTCCCTGAGAGCCTGCCCAGAAAGGCCAGGTTGGCCTGTGGCAGAAGGTTCCAGGTGCTGTGCCCTGAGCTGGCCTATCAGAGGCAGCAGCTAGGATTCTCTGCCAGGGTTTTGTGGATCCCCAGGGACCACAGGGAAACAGATTCTCCAGGGAGAATGAGAAATGTTTGTTTTCACTTTAATTACTCTAAAAAAGAATCCCTTTACCACTTACAATAATAAAACTGTCTTGTGATAACTCAAAAAGATTTTTATAGGCTAAGCCAGTGTTTAGGTTCTTCACATGGAGGTCCAAGGCCCCCCGTGTGCTGGACATCCACGAGAAAGTGCTTCCTTTAGAAGAAGATGGGGCATTTGGATTAGTGACTTGGGTGTAGAGGCCTCCCTCTGGCCGGCACTGGGCAGGTGGGCCCAGTAGAAGGGCCTTCCAGAGAAGGGGCCAGTCCTGAGCCTGGAGGCACAGAGCACAGCCTGTCTGTCTGTCGGTCCTTGGCCCCTTGGCCTGGATGGCTTCTCTGGGCTCAGCCTCACTGTGTATTCTTGGTCTTCTTGCCACTTCTGTTTCCCCTTCCTCCCTGCCCCTTCCTCTCCCCCCTTTCCCCCTACCCCTTCCCATCAGCGGGAAAGATGCTGCACATATTTCAGACCCACCCTGTGTGGGATCTCCTCCTCCACTGCCCCTCCCTCTCCCCACCCTGTGCTTCTCTCTCCTTCCCCTTGTTCCTGTATCTGGAGAACCTCCTGGCCAAGGTTCCTGAGGTTCTTGCCCTCAAAACGCCACCCTAGACCTCACCCCAAGACAACCAGCCAGAACCTCTGCCAGGGCCGAGCTGTAGAAAACTCTGCCAGTGAGGGCAGAGCTGACAAGTGTCCTTCTGTGGTCCTCCCGCTGATGCGCCGGGGACATGGGGCATCCTCTCCACGTTCATCCCCTTTTCCATGGCCACCCATCCCCTCGGCTTTCCGTGACTCCTGCCCACACAGCCCTCGACAGAGAGGGAGGGGCGTTGCAGGCTGAGGCCCCTCCCACAGCTGCACAGCAGCCCTGGCTGGAGGCAGTGCTGCAGGACAGTCCACCCAAAGCCCCCTCCCCAGTGCTGGCCCAAGGCAGAGGGTACTGAGCTCCTCCAGTCCTGCTGCCTGTGGAAATGGCCCTTCTCAGGACCAGCTTGCAAGGGGAGCATGGGAGTTGGAGGCCCTGGGGCCCAGGTCCTGCCTTATCCTGCCTATGACTCCTCAGCGGGAACAAACGTCATTCCCAGCCCACCCTTCATGGCCATGGGGAAGGGTTAGTGGGCTGGCAGAGGAGTCCCTTCCCAAGCTCGCCTCCCTGAGGCGAGGGAAGTCCCTCTGGCCTCTCGATGTGGGTTTCTGCTTTAAAGGACTTAGCCTGGGAGAGTGAGGACCCACTGGCTCGGGCCCCCAGGGCTCTGGCAGAAGCTGCCTCTCTCAGCCTCCGTGCCCCGCACAGCCACCCCCGCCGACCAGAACTTGTTCTCTTCCAGGGGTGGCGGTTAGCACATACGCCAGGTACTGTTACCACAAGCTGCAGAAGGCGGCCCTGACAGGGGCCAAGAAGGTAGGAGCTTCCCCCGGGACAGCCAGGCAGGGGGGGTGGGCTGTGCTGGTGACACCTAGACAGGGTGCAGAAGGAGGCCTTGGCAAGCCACCCTCACGTCCTACTGAACGCTCTACTCGCCTTGAGCCCGGCCTGCACATTTGGCTGGGGGCGTGGGGGGTGTGACAGTTCACAGCACAGAAGGTGCTCCACAGAGACCACCTAGGCAGGCGGCCAGGGACGGCCTCGGGCAGAGGCTGCACTCCAAGCTCAGGAGCCACTGCAGGCAAAGGGGTGTGTGACTAGGCCAGGGCGGCAGGGCAGCAGCTGCTCCAGGCCCACCACCGGCAGGCTGGTGCGGTGAGGGGCCGAGGAGAGGCACAGCACGTGGACAGGCTAAGAGCCCACACTTCCCAGAAGGGACCCTCCCCCACCCCGGGCAGACTGCCTCTGGATCCAGGGGAGGCCAAGCCTTGAACTGCAGGGTGGGCTCAGAAGACTGCCCTGTGTCCCTTCACTCACCCACCTGACTGTGATGGTCCAAGAGCCCAGACCCACCACTGGCAGTTGGGCAGGTGGTCCCAGTAGTGTCCTCCCAAACCACTTCCCTGGCCCCCGTTCTGCTGCTGGGGTCTTTTACTGCCTGGCAGAGCTTGACAGCCACACCCCTCGCACAACCTCTCATCTTCCCTGCCCTGAGCCCACATTTTGTGGCACCTGTAGAGGGGCCTCAGTCACACCAAACACCTGGGCCTTGTTCCCTGGTCTTAGGATGTGTGGCCCTTGGCCATCTTCCCCTTTTATCCACTGCCTCCCTTTCAGCCTACCTCCCCTACCAGGAAGCCCTCAGGCCCTCCTAGGCTATTGAAGGCAGCTGTCCCAGAGCCTGGCCACTCCTTCCCTCCTCTCCCTCCTAATGCACTTCTCCAGGGCTGGCTCTAGAAGCTGCTGCCTGTCCCACCTCAGGCTTCTCCCCCTCACCTCTACCCCAGCGTGGTCTCCCATGGTCCAGGTCGGCCAGCCTGGTCCTTCCACGGTCACAGGCAGCTCTCATTCCAGGAGTCCTTCCCATCTTCCCCCTGAGTGACCAACAGAGGCCACCTGAAGATTTGGGACATTGTAGGTGGCCCAGCAGGATGCCCCTCCCCCAGTGATTTGGGCACAGGGAATTGGGGGTACCCCTAGCTCTGACTAGGCAGATGTCTGGAGTTACCTGGGATGAGAGAAGACAGGAGAGGGGAGGGTGGCTGAGCCAGAGGCAGCCCTGGGAGGGTACCAGGCAGAGGGCAGGCAGGGAGCAGGGCGGTGGAGCTGCACCGAGGCACAGAGCTGGGCTGTCTTTGCAGGGGCTGAAGAAGCCCAACGTGGAGGAGATCCGGCACGCCAAGAACGCCGTGTTCAGCCCGTCCATGTTTGGCAGTGCGCTGCAGGAGGTCATGAGCATGCAGAAGGAGCGTTACCCTGACCGGCAGCTGCCCTGGGTACAGACACGTCTATCTGAGGAGGTGCTAGCGCTCAACGGTGACCAGACGGAAGGCATCTTCAGGTGCCCCGCAACCTGGGCCCTGGGTGTGGGGGCCTCGGGCGGCTCCACTGTGTGTCTCAGGCAGGCAGGAGCCATCAGGCACTGGGACCACTTGGCCTACCTCCGTGCCTCAGCCCTGGGGTTTTGGGGCCAGGAGACCCATGCCCCTGCCTGGGAGTAGCCAGAGAGGCCCCCCCACAGGAAGCCGTCATCTGCGTGGGGAAGACACACTGGAGCAAATGGAAGGCCACTATGTAGCCTGGAGAGGCAGGGCAGGGCCCTGTCTTTAGGAGGCAAGTCAGAGTCATCCCCCTGAACGGCAGCAAGCCTGAACTTAGGCAGGAGGGCCAGCCAGAGACAGTGCCTGTGCAGAAATGGCCACCAGGGCCCTGCCCAGAGGGCACTTGGACAGCCACCACAGGCAGGGCCTAAGACCGGAGCCTGGAAAGACGGCACAGCAGGCAGATGGCGCTCGCCCCTGAAGAGGGATGACAGCCCCAGCCCTGTGGGGAATGAACGGCACAAGTCCCAAGAGGACAGCTGGGGAAACTGAGGCCTGTGGGTTTGATCCTCAGTGGCCTTGGCGATAATGGCGTTTGCATGGGGGTGGCTAGCAGAGAGGAGAGGGACAGCAGTCAGCATGCATAGGGCAGGGGCTCCAAGCCACCTCTCTCGCTGGTGGAAAAGAAGCCAAGCAAACGGGGAGGGGCCCGATGAAGGATAAGACAGATTCCAACGCCGTGAGACCCACCGTGTACTCCGCAGGGTCCCTGGGGACATTGATGAGGTGAACGCCCTGAAGCTACAGGTAGACCAGTGGAAGGTGCCCACAGGCTTGGAGGACCCCCACGTCCCTGGTAAGCCCCCCTCCCTCCAGGGGCCGGAGCGGGACCCGTTGGAACAGTTGGCCTCCCACTTGTTCCCCCGGTGATGCCGTGGCTCCCGGTCCGTTTCCAGCACAGACACCCCCTGCCCATCAGAGTCTCCCCCGGGGCCTCGTGCCGGCCTGGCCCGCAGCCCTCCTGCATTCCCTGCACAGCCCCGCAGGCCTTCAGGGTCCGGGGCGCGTCTGGTCACGCCGTTTGCCTCCCCTCCCCCACACATCCTCTGCCGCGCCCTTGCTCCCACTCCAAGGCTGCCCCGCCCAGGGGTGCCCCGCGCAGCAGGCTGGGCTGAGCACCCCACCCCGCCCCCGCCCCCCGCGCTGTGTCCGCAGCGTCGCTGCTGAAGCTGTGGTATCGGGAGCTGGAGGAGCCTCTGATCCCGCACGAGTTCTACGAGCAGTGCATCGCGCACTATGAGAGCCCTGAGGCCGCCGTGGCCGTGGTGCACGCGCTGCCCCGCATCAACCGCCTGGTGCTGTGCTACCTCATCCGCTTCCTTCAGGTACGCGGCGGGGCACGCCCCGCCCCCGCCCCGGGCGCGCTCCGCGCCGGCGCCGCGCCCACCTTCCTCTCCCCTCCGCGCAGGTGTTCGTGCAGCCCGCCAACGTGGCCATCACCAAGATGGACGTCAGCAACCTGGCCATGGTCATGGCGCCCAACTGCCTGCGCTGCCGGTCGGATGACCCGCGCGTCATCTTCGAGAACACTCGCAAGGAGATGTCGTTCCTACGCGTGCTCATTCAGCACCTGGACACCAGCTTCATGGAGGGCGTGCTATAGCACGTGGGCCCCAAGGACCGAGGGCGGGGACAGAGCCGACGCCCGGGTGCGCCCGGGCAGGGGAGCACGCGGGGAGGGGGGAGGGAACGCCCCAGCCGCGGAGGCAGCATGCCAGGCCCCGCCCATGCCCGCCCCAGCCCAGGAAGCCCCCATCTCTCCCCCCAGGCCCTTGGTCTGAGGTCGCAGCCAGGGCAGAGGGGCTGTGGGAAGGGCGTCGCTGTCCGCCCCCCTCCCGTCCCGCGGCCTCGTGGCCAGTTCCGTGGGCACCGCCCCCGCCCACCGCCGGCCGGTCAGCCCCGAGAAAGTGCCTTCTGTTTCCTGGAGCCAAGTGACACTGCCCCTCACGGCCGGCGCCGGAGAGCACATGCCACCCTCCCCTGGGGTGAGCTGCCTCGCTGGGGCTCCTGTGCTCAGCCTGGCCCTGGCCTGGACCCTGCCCGGCTGCCCCTCTTTCCTCTGCTCGCCCCCTTCTCCTCCGTTTCCTTACTGGCCGCAGTCTCCTCCTGCCCCCCTCCCTTCCACCACCTGTGGCCTCCAACGGGGAGACTGCGCAGGAATTTGGGGACCCCAGGGCACTGGGCTGTCCCATCACCAGAGCAGGACTGGCAGGCTCTCTCTGGGTGCGGAGGAGCCCCCAAACCAAAGTCCTCTGGGGTGGGGGGCAGGGTTGGGCAGGCATTCTTGGGGCGGGGTGGGGGAGGGGCAAGAGTATTTTTTCTTCGTGTATAAATTCAGAATCTCCCCAGCACACCAACCCGCCTGTGTATAGAGATATAGAGGGAAAGATAGAAGAACTAAATTTGCTAATGACATAGTTTTAACCCAAATGCTATTTATCTCTGAGCCGTCCTAGCCTGTCCTCTGCAGAGCAAGTTGATCTCACTCCTTCATTTTCTTCGCCACTTTCTTGGCTTCTGACCAAAAACCAAACCCTGCCCCGTCCCCATCTGGGACCTGCAGTTGAAGAGAGGGAAGGAACCGCAAGCTGGGGAACCAGGGAGCGCCCAGGATTGCCCTTCCTCAAGGCCAGAGCTGGGGTAGGAAGTACCTAGACTCTCAGTTTGTACATTTTCCATTTTGGAATTTTGAGTTCCAATTGTAAAACTTAATTTCTCCCCAGTTTATATATATATATATCTATATATATATTTTTTAGAGTTGAGTTTTTATTTATTAAAAACAAAAAAGCCCAGCCCTTGCCGTGGCCCGGCTGTCCCCTGAGGCAGCGTCCTCAGTCGGTGGTCTCCGGGCCAGAGGTGGGTGGCCCGGCCACAGACTCTCGCTCTGACGCATGGACTCAAGAGGTGACAACACTTTGTGTGAATAAAGTACATACGGACACTTGAGAGCCATGGTCACTTCCTGTCGCTGCCTCTTCTTCCGGTCGCCAGAGGGCTGCAGGGGCTGGTTTGGGGGTCGGGCAGCCCACTACATAAGCCAGCCTGTTGCTGGCACAGTCACCTGGGTAGACAGGCCAGGAGGGCAGGATTGGGCGTGAGGGGAGGGCTGCAAGCAAGGCTGTTTCTTGGGAATGAGGGCCAGGTGATGGGCCAGGGAAGAGGCACCAGGTGGGTGTTGGGCCACCTGGGGCATGTATCTAAAGGCCTGACCGTTTGCACAGGGAGTGGGCTTTTTGTGACCCGCCCTACCCTCAATCTGCTATAGGCTTCTAGGCAGAGTGTTGATTCAGAAATTGATCGAAAACGCAGACTGCTCCGCCGAGCTGGCTTTCTGCGCAGTAGGCAGAGGCACGTGTCGGCGGCCAGCCTCCGAGGGCGGAGGGGCGGACCCTGAACTCCCGTCAGGGCCCCGTCCCCAGCCCGTCTCGCGTGCGCACCCTGCCGTCGGGCGTTCTCGCCCGCCATCCCTTCCGCGTAAGGACGGCAGGGCAGGCCAGAAAAGGAACAGCATCGGGGCCGCCCGCTGTCCTGGTATCCCGTGCGACCTGGGAAAGCGACCTCCGCGACAGCTGCCGGAACCCAAAGTGTGAGGCCGCAGTCGCCGGGGGAAGCGTGTTCACGCAGCGCCAGTCCCGCGTGACCGGCCCGCCGCTTCCGGCACGGGAGGACGATGTGGAGGGCACGCAAGGCGCCCCGGACCTGCGCCGTTATCTTGGCGCGGTCCCCGGGGACCCGGGCCTGCGGTGGGAGCAGGGGCGTCTCCTACACGCAAGGCCAAACCCCAGAGCCCCAGACGCGAGAGTACTTTTATTATGTGGATCATCAGGGCCAGGTGGGCCGGGAGCGGGGCCGGAGGGAGCGCACCAGTAAGAGGTGGGGCCAGAGAGAAGGCACCGTTGGAGGGGCGGGGCCGGGTGGGTGGGCGGAGTCTCTAAGGCGCTTAAACTCGACAGCGGAGGTGGGACCGAGAGTTGGACAGCCTGGGGCGCCCAATCTCAGGCCGAGAGAGGTCGGTCCCCCCAGCAGCCAACCAGCCACGTGTTGCTGAGCTCTGCATCGCCAGATCCTGCCCGACCTCGCGGTCCCCAGCTTCGGGCCACCCTGCCTCTTGCAAGCCCTGGCAGGGTCATCATCCAGCATATCCGGGAGGAAGCAAGTCGGGGAGGAGGTGGCACATCTAATTAGAAACTTTTAAAGAGGAAGGGAGAGGTACAGCGAAGGCATGGCAGCTCAGGAACCCTCACGCCCCGGTGTGCGGGATAGATGCGGGAATGTCGGCAGGGCGCCCAGGTTTACTTGCCACTCGCCTCTCTGCACACGATGCGCACAGACGCGCAGGGAAAGTGGACCCTGGCCCCGGCTCAGACCTGCCCAAGCCTCCCTGCCCTGGGGCTGACTGTGTCGGGCTTCTAACTGGGACTCATGGGCCACGGCCCGCCCCTCTGTCTGCAGCTTTTCCTGGATGACTCCAAAATGAAGAACTTCATCACCTGCTTCAAAGGTACTGCTGCAACCTCTTCCCCACTTTCATTATCCTTTCGGCAAGGCCCTGGTGGGCTCCGCTCCAAACCTGCCGACTGGCCCGTCTGAAGCAGAGGACTGGGCGTCCTGTGCTCAGGAGTCCTGCTCTCTAGAGGCCAAGGTGTTGTAGTGACAGCGCCCGTGGCGTTGCCCAGGGCGCGCCGATTGCCTGGGGGAGTAGGGCCCCGGGTAGACTGGCATGGTAAGCAACCGTGTCCTTCTCCTCCAGACTCACAGTTCCTGGTCACCTTCTTCTCCCGCCTGAGACCCAACCGCAGCGGTCGCTACGAGGCCTCTTTCCCTTACCTCTCGCTCTGCGGCAGGGAGCGCAATTTCCTGCGCTGCGAAGACCGGCCCGTGGTCTTCACGCACCTGCTGGCCTCGGGCCCCGGGCCCCCGCGTCTCTCCTATTGCGGCGGCGGTGAGGCCCTGGCGGTGCCCTTCGAGCCAGCGCGTCTGCTGCCGCTGGCCGCCAACGGGCGACTCTACCACCCCGCGCCAGAGCGGGCGGGCGGCGTGGGCCTGGTGCGCTCGGCCCTAGCCTTCGAGCTTAGCGCCTGCTTCGAGTACCCGCCCGGCGCGCCCGCGCTGCCCTCCCACGTGCGTTGGCAAGGCCACCGCCTCGCCCTCACCATGGACCTGGCCCCGCTGCTGCTCGCCGCCTCGCGGCCCTGAGCCGCAAGCGTGGAGGGACGGCTGGCGGCCGCGGGTGCCCCTGGCCGCACCAAGGTCCCGCCGCGCTCTCCCCTCATCCCAGCTGTCCATGCCGCGCATCGCTGCGCACGCGCCACCCAAAGAGCGCGCCGGCCGAGTGCGCGTGCGCGGCAGAGGTGCACCGCGGCCCCGCTGTACGGGCGCTGTCCGAGGTGCTGCCGCGGCCTCGAACGCGAGGCGGGGCGGGGTCGCGGGCCCTTCTACTTCCTTCCCTCCTCCCAACACCTCGGGCCTGGGGCGTCCTTTGGTTCAGCCCTCGCTCACCGGGCAGGCCCCGGCGGCGCGGGGGCTTCAGTACGCGTGCGCGAGCGGCGCCCGCCCCTCCCCCGCCCGGCACTGCTCGGTGGGCCTGGGCGCCGCGGGCACAGCGGGGGAGCCGCGCCGCGGGAGCGTCAGGTGAGGGAGCGCCCGACCCGAGGTCAGTGGGCATGGGGGCGGGATCGGGGGCCTTCCCGGCTCTGACCCCAGCACGCATCGAGAAGGGGAGGCGACCTGGCCGGGACCACGCCCTGCCCTGAACTGGCCCGGGACAGACCCACACTGGAGGGGGTGCAGGTGACACCGTGGGGATCGAGGCACGCGACCTAGGCTTCGCATTGCTCCCCGAGGGGGTCGCAGGGCTTCTCCGCCCCTCCAGTCCCCGCACAGATGGGCGCCCTGGAGACGGCGACAGCCATCACAGAATCCTGTGTGCGACGCCCCGCCCCCTGACCAACCGGATTAGAGGGCTATCGGCTGGGTAAAAGGATTTCTAGGCCGGCCTCCTCTGCTCTTCCCGCCTGGGCCCTCATCCCTGCTCAGGCCGGCCCTTTTATTCCAATCAGCGTCTAGGGGGTGTCCCTGTGAACGGTGCCTTGAATCCTGAGGCGGAAGCCAAGAAGCCCCTCTACTTAAGAGTACTGGCTGCTGGAGGCTGATTGGGCAAGACCTGAACCAGCCCTTATGCTCAGGAAATGGAGCCCAGGATATGCCTTCAGGTTCATGGGGTTCACACATCCTGAGACACCTGGGAACTGCCTCTGCCTGGGCCAAAGCTATTCCATTAAAACTTTTGCTGTGCCTATCTCATTTCTAGTGACTTTAAATAATCATGCGAGTTACAATCTAGAGCAAGATTCGAACAGACATCAAGGGCACTTGGTACCTTTCCACATGACTCACTCTTGCTAACAGGGAGACTTGGAAAACAGGCAGGTGTTCAGAGTGGGGACCATTTGAGGAAGGCCTGGAGGCTGCATGACAGCACACCCTCCTCTTTGCTGTCCCTGGCTCCAGATTAGCTTCTCAGCCCACGTCCCCACCTTTAAAACTGCACTCATTGTGCCTGGAACTAGACGCAGGTCTTCTCATCCTTCTAGGATCCCCAGTGCATGTGCATAAATCCCCAGCACACTATATATTCCTTTATAATCAAGGAGGTCACTGCTCCCAGAGCCCACTCGGGAACTACCTCAGAAACCCAGTTGGTGGCCCAAGGCACCTCTTTCCCAACCCAGCTGTTCCACGACCCCACCTGCACCTTTCTGGGAGCCAACAGAGAGAACATAGGCCAAGACTTCTGAACTGACTTTCCCATTGTGTGTCACATCCCCCAATTCTCTAACAAGTTCCTCAGAAATAACCCTAATTCTGTTTAAAGTGTTCCACCCTCCCTCACACCCAGAAGGGCTGGGCAAGCTATGTTTGCGTTTTCCTGTGGCTGGTGGCTCCCAAGGTCAGTTCTACCCATGTTCCCCAGCAAGATACATCAGGTGGGTCCCAGGGTTAGGAGACAGAGCATGGCTTCTGGGGATAAAAGGACTAGGCTTAATGCTGGGTCAGGGTCAGGTGATGACAAGGACACTTGTGGTGAGGGACCTCGGGCTTCTTTTAGGCACAAAACTGCTCTGGGCTCTGCTTTTGGACATCTCCATGTGAACAAGGGGAAATGTCTTCCTAGGGCCTCTTCCCCTTCTAGCCTGTGCTTGGGTAACTGGGCTTCATCACCTACATGTTCCCAAGCCCACACGTTGCATCAGACTCTTGTACCTACGAGTCAAGGAGTGGCTAGTTGCTAGAATCTAGAGGGAAGCCTGATCCAGACATCCACGTGCATGAAGGCAAAACCCCCTTTCAGTGCCAGATGGAAGCAGATGGGAAGAGAAGGGGGCTGGGGTGGGGTGGGCTCTCCCCACATGGCCAGTTGTGGTAAGACTAAGAACTCTGGAAATTCTAAATCGGAACCTGATGCACCAAATCTTCAGGACTGTGCTTTCGTAAAGGAAGAAAACCAACTTTTTTGTTTTTGTTGTTATCGGTTGCTTGAACTGATTTGTAACTTTTCAGAAATTAGACACAGGGTGTGGGCCTCCATCCATGTTCTTCGCTGGCTCTCAAGTGTTAGGGGCAGGCCTGCCAACCTGTGTTTCAGGAGGCACCTCACATCCAAGGTGAACTGTAAGGAGGCCCGTCAGGAGATTGCAGCTCCGTGGCCCGCGGCCGGTCCCGCGGGAGATGGCCCCGGGGGCGCCCACATCGCTGCTGCTGTGGCTGCTGTGGCTTCCTGGCTTCCCGCCCCGCGCTGCCGGCTGCCCAGCCGCCTGCCGCTGCTACAGCGCCACGGTGGAGTGCGGCGCCCTGCGGCTTCGCGTCGTCCCGCCCGGAATTCCACCCGGGACGCAGGTGGGCACCGCTTGGGGCCACGGGGCCGCAGGCTAGAGGTGCCCGCGACACGGAGGGAGGGGTGTGTGAATGTCCCCGTGGGTGCTGGAGACTCCCTCAGCGGGGTAAACACCCTCCCCCATTCCCTCCGGCCCGCAGACGCTGTTCCTGCAGGACAACAGCATCGCGCGCCTGGAACCGGGCGTACTGGCGCCTCTCGCCGCGCTGCGCCGGCTCTACCTGCACAACAACAGCCTGCGCGCCCTGGAGCCAGGCGCCTTCCGCGCGCAGCCACGCCTGCTGGAGCTAGCGCTCACCGGCAACCGGCTGCGCGCCTTGCGCGTCGGCGCTTTCGCGGGCCTGGCCCAGCTGCGTGCACTCTACCTGGCTGGTAACCAGCTAGTGCAGCTGCTGGATTTCACCTTCCTGCACCTGCCGGTGAGGGGGGGAGGTGGGCAAGGGTCCTCCGATTCCTGCCCTGTGGGGCTAGAGTTGTGAAAGGGAGAAAAGTCTACCCAGTCTAGCCTGGTAAGAAGGGGACCTGTCCCCCAGGGCCCCTTCCTCTCATGATGTGCTGTCTGTCCTTCTTCAGCGCCTGCAGGAGCTGCACCTGCAGGAAAACAGCATTGAGCTGCTGGAGGACCAGGCCCTGGCCGGGCTCTCCTCCCTAGCACTGCTGGACCTCAGCAGAAACCACCTGGGCACCATCAGTCGTGAGGCCCTACAGCCCCTGGCCAGCCTGCAGGTCCTGCGCCTCACAGGTACCTCCTGGGGGAAGGGGTCTCCTGCAAGGGTACCTTCCCTGGCCACGGTGGTGGCAGGGGGAAGCACGCCCAGGTGTGAAGTGGGCTCTGATGGCAGTGGCTCTGAATCGCAGACCATCCGGGAGCGGCCTGGAGGGTCATCCCGTCACCATCACCTGCACCCATGGGAGGCTGAGAGGAATGGGGGTGCTGGAAGGGTCACAGCTCAGGGACCTTGCCTAAAGAAGACAGAAAAGGTAGAAATGTCTCGAAAGAGTTGAGAGACTTGCACACTTTGGGGCTAGTAGGGGGCAGACGGGCAGAAACTGGAAAGATGCAGCTAGGGCTGGCATTTCCAGGACACAGCACCGGAAGGCAAGGCTGACAGGACGTGCAAGGGCTTAGTGCTGTGAGATGCCTATGGGGACACCGCGTTCCCCCGCAAGTAATGGGACTTGCTGCAGGGAAAGCCTTCAAAGGAACAGAGGCTTTCTTAGAAATTAGTGAACAGGATCGTGCAGCACAGAACTGCGGGTGGAGGGAGCTCGAGGTCAGAGAAGAGGTGGCAGGGGCCCCTCTCAGGGAGGTGGGAAAGGGGTTCCAGTTCTGGCCAGCAGAAGCCCAACTGCAGAGGCGGCTCTGGGACCATCGCTGAGCTACCCGCCCGCCTCTGCTCTGCCCACAGAGAATCCATGGCGCTGTGACTGTGCCCTGCACTGGCTGGGAGCCTGGATCAAGGAAGGGGGCCAGCGACTGCTCAGCTCCAGGGACAAGAACATCATGTGCGCAGAGCCCCCGCGCCTGGCACTTCAAAGTCTCCTGGACATATCTGGCAGTAGCCTCATCTGTATCCCGCCCTCTGTACACGTGGAGCCGCTGGAGGTGACGGCCAACCTGGGTGAGGACCTGCGGGTTGCCTGCCAGGCTTCCGGCTACCCGCAGCCGCTGGTGACCTGGAGAAAGGTGGCCCAGCCTCGCGAAGGGCAGCCACGGGCCCAGGTCCAGCCAGAAGGTGGGGCACCGCGCCCAGGAGGGCCCGGCGCCTCTGACACAGGCAGCGGCATGCTCTTCCTCACCAACATCACCCTGGCCCACGCTGGCAAATACGAGTGCGAGGCCTCCAACGCCGGCGGCGCCGCCCGCGTGCCCTTCCAGCTCCTGGTCAACTTGTCCCAGCAGCAGCAGCTGCAGCTGGCGCCCGTGCCGCCGCCGGCCGCCGGCCCCGTCAGCCACGAGCCCCTGCAAGAGGCCGGCAGCATGGCCTTCCGCGCCCTGGGCTTGGCCACCCAGACGGCCATCGCGGCCGCCATCGCGCTCCTCACGCTCACGGCGCTGCTGCTGGCGACCATGATCTGCCGCCGCCGGCGCAAGAGGAAAAAGGCGCCCGGACCGCCGGGGGAGGGCGCGCTATTCGTCAACGACTATTCGGACGGGCCCTGCACCTTCGCGCAGCTCGAGGAGCTCCGCGACGAGCGAGGCCACGAGATGTTCGTCATCGACCGTTCCAAGCCGCTCTTCGCCGAGGGCCCAACGGAGGCGGCCGACGGCGCGGCAACCGGGCCGGCGCCGGGCCTCCCGTTGCAGCCGCCAGCTGCCTACGAGATCCACTGCTGAAGAGCGCGGCCCAGAGGGGCGGGCGGCGGGCGGGCGCGCGCTGATGACGTAGTCTTCGCGGGTTGGCAGGCCCGCGGGCTCGGCCCGCGCATGCTCCAGCGCAGTCAGTAAAGAAAGGGTAGAAGCGGCGCAGTGTGCGGCGAGCCGTGTGTGCGATCTGGGGATCCGAGGGCGGGGCGCAGGCACCTGCGGACCCCCCAGCTCTGCGAACAGAAGCCCTCAGGGGTGAAGGGACGGTGGCCGAGGAGGCTCCCCACACCCCTACTTAGGAAGCCCTCCAGAAAAGATCCCTCCCAGCATCACCCTAACCGCTCGCTCTGCAGGTGGCCCGCCAGCCTGCTGGAGGACCTGGGACCTCCCAGGGTGGGAGGGGCGAAGGGCCGGTGGGACGCCCAGGGAAGGGGAAGGCTGACAGCTGACTGAAACACAGCTGTTACCCAGTGGCTACGCTGGAGGGGGCAGCAGAGCCAGTGACATGTCATTCTGACCAATTAGGACAGAAAAAAACACCACAAATTTAAGTTCCAAACACACTGCACATTTGTACCTTAATGACACCCTCTGGCTCCAAAGCCCAGTCAGGTGGTCTCCTGGCCAGGGCAGAGAGAACCATGAAGGGCCCCAGGTGGGGACCCAACCCCCTTAAAGCAGGTCCCTGTTCCAACTTCAACCTCAGAGCAGTCTGTTCTTGGCAAGGGCCCAGACAGAACACCCTCTCTTGGCTCACAGCTGGGACCCCCAGAAACATTCCAAAGAGAGGACCAGAACACCAGAGGGCACACAAGTGCACCCAAACCGAGCCTGGCTTCAGGCCTGGAATCCAGCCCTCAAGCCCACAGTCAGCCAGTCAGGGGAACAGGTACGGTGCAAACCTGGCATGGTGTTGTGCAAAGCACAGGAAGGCTCGAAGTTCCCCGGAAGCAAGGAAACCAGAGACCAGCGCCTCTGTGTCAGGCCTCCAACAGGGTCCCAGCAAAGGCTCTGTCTACGTAAGGCAGGGTAGGGTCTCCAGCAGCCCTGACCACCAGGACAGCCTGGAGGTCATAGGCTGAAGTAGTCCGCGGCCAGGCGCCCATAAATGTCTGTGGTCCAGAGCACATGAGCACGGCCTGAGGCCAGTAGCAGCTGGTGCAACTCCGCCTCCACACGAGCAAACTTCTCCTCATTGATGGAAGCTTCCAGCAGGACAGAGGCAGGCGGTGGCCAGGGCAAACCCTCATAGCAGTCCACAGGGAAGGGGTGCACCACTGTGCGTAGCTCAGCTTGCACTACTGAATCCCGTAGGAGCTCCTTGAGGCCTGCCATGGACAGGGGGTTGCCATAGAGACCGAGGTAGCGGAGGCTGGTACAACGCGTCAACACAGGGAGCGTGGCCAGCAGCTGGGTATCAGCAAGCTGGCACTCAGTCAGCTCGAGATGCATCAGTGTGGCGGCCGCCGCCTGCAGGAGACCCTGGAAAGGCTCCAGCTGACTGCCGGACAGGTCGTTGCCACTAAGGTCCAACTTCTTGAGGTGGACAGCATGGGGGCTCCGTGCCAGGAAGCGCAGATCCTCAGGCAACAGGGCACAGAAGGCCAGCTCCAGGCTCTCCAAGGGGCTCTGCAGGGTGCTATAGGGGACACAGAGTCACAACCAGGTAGGGCCAGGGGAGGGTCTCGAGGAGAGGGGAAAAGGACAGGGCAGTAGTTGGGCTTGCTCACCTGAGTAGCTGGTCCAGCCTTCCTGAGAGAAGAGAGGAGCCCATGCTGAGCTCTCGCAGACAACTGAAGCGGCCCATCTGGGCCAGGAAGTAACGAAAGTTGTCCTCGCCATCCACAGAGGGCTGCCTCGAGTCCCCATGTACATAGTGCAGCCGCAGGCTGGCCAGGTGCTGGAATCGGGCCACGTGTGGGATGATAACAGACAGGCCACGCAGGCCCAAGTTGTTAAAGCGCAGGTCCACGCGGCGCAGGCAGCCAGCGTCCAGCAGCTGCAGCAAGGCCACGGTGTTGCGCATGGGCAGGTCCTCAGCCCGCAGGTCCCGGCAGCAGAGCCGCAGGGGACTGCCCACGCTGCTCCGGAGCGCCTCCCGCAGGAACGCATAAGAAGCCCGGTTCACCCGCAGGTCCACTCGAACCTCCACAGGAACGGGGGCCGGCCCAGGATCCGCAGTCCCGCCCTGCTGCTGTGCTATGCAGGTGCGGGCCACAGCTGCTGTGCAGTCCCACATGCTCATGGTGCCAGGGTCCTGCTCCACGCCGTCATCCAGGAGGCCCGTCATGTCCAGCACCCGCAGGGCATGCTTCCTGGGAGCACGGGTAGGCTGAGGCAGGAGACAAGGAAGCAGAGCCCACACCCACTCCCAGCCACCTCGGGACAGAAGCAACATGCCTGTTTCTGCACGGGGCTCTTGCACTGGCACGGAACCTCACAGGGGACCCTCTCTGCACCCCCCAGGCCTGAGAGCCCCTCGGTTGCACCCATACCTGCAGAGAGGCTGTGTGCCAGCCTCGGTCTCTGGGGTGTGGAGCCGGGCTGTCAGCCCCAGGATCACAGCCTGCATGCTCTCTGTGCTGGGGCGCTCTTGCAGCAAGGCCCGGCTGCAGTGAGCACATTCCTGCAGCAGCTGCTGGAAGCTGAGCAGTGGGAAGGGCCATGTGTGCACCAGCTCGCGAAGCACAACAGTCTTCTTGTCCATGAAGGCCACCTTGAACAGCAGGGGGAAGAGCTCTCGAGGCAGCAGGGGTAGGGCCTGGCAGGCAGCTGGCTGGCACTGGAGCACCTGCCGAGTGCTCAGGAACACAAGCGTGTGCATGGCGCCGGGCCAGGCAGGAAGCCACCTGCAGGGAAGGGCCCTTCAGCGGGGAGGACAGACCCCAGGCCACCGCCCAGCCATAGCCTCCTCCATCACTGGTAGTGGGAAAAGCCAGCGTGGTGCTTGGACCGAGCTGGCGCTCAATGGAGGACTGAGGCACCAAAAAGCAAGTGTTAGGTGCCTAACAATGGGCTCAACTAAATGGAAACCGGAACGAGGCCACCTCCCAGTCTCCTACCTCCAGAAGCATGGTGCCTCTTTAGGAAAACATAGCCATCAAACGTTACGTAAATAGCACAGCACCAAAAATGACCAGTTGCCCCGGTGTGCTTTTGATGGCTATTGATTGCTCTGTAGCCCCCCCCCACCCCCACATCTGTACTTCAGGCCTCCCAAATCACAAAGCTAATCAGAGATCCTCTTTTCTTCAAAAGTAGAATAAAGCTCACAAAGCACACAAACACTAGAGAGAGTAAGATACTCCCAAGGGGCTGGAACCCGCCCCACCCTCTTCCAAGTCTGAACTGGAAGCACTGATGCAGCTTAAAATACCAGCATAGGTAAAGAAAGAAAGTGGAACCCAGAGAACGTGACAGTCTGAGTAACCCGAGTCTTCAGCATGACCCTCAATCCTAACTACTATGGTCCAGTAGGACTGGCAAACATGGAGGTCCTTGCAGATTTACAGAAAAACAGAAAGCAAACCTCATCTGCAAAGTCCTTGCCACCTGTCTAAACATCTCTTTTCCCTAGAGAACCACAGTGAGAGACGAACTCTCATACCCATGGGCTTCATAAGGCCCCAGGTCAGGAATTGCTCAGATAGGTAGAGGCAGCAGAAGGGGTCTCCAAGTTAACAAGGGGCATGCAAAAAAGGCCTGAGATCCTGGGCGGGGGGGCTGGATATAAGCTCTGTTACTGACTTCAACAGCACCTGCAGTCAGTGGACTCACTACAGGCCAAACATCTCATCCTCAAAACTGCTTCCCAGTCATCCCCCCAGAAACAGATTAGAAAATTAAGATCTAAACCTTGCCCGACCAAGGTCACAGCCTGGGCGATGAGCTCTGGGAAGAGGGAGCAGGCTGGCCCCAGAGTCCCTGCTCTTCCGGACCTCATACACAACGAAAGTCCTTAGGGCACTGGTTCTTGAGAAGCCCCGAACGCCAACCCTCGGCCTTGCTCTGCCTGTAGACAATTCTCGCGAGGACGACTCATACCTCGCTGTGACAGGACAGACCAACCAAGCACCTGTCACGAGAGGAAACGAAAGCAGCCAGTGTGGTCACCGTGGGAGGAGTCTCCGTGTCGTGGCTGCAGCCCCCTCCCGCCAGCTCCCCGCGTTTGGCCCCAGACGCCCGCGCCCGGCTCCTCCCCGGCTCGAGCCGAGGGACGCCCTCAATGCGACGCCCTCCTCCTCCCGCACAGGATCTGCCTCTCGAAACCGGTGCGTCGCCCCCCGGGGCCCTAGGTCGCTCTGCCCGACGCAGGGCTCCAGGTCCTTCCCCACCCCACGAACAAACCGCCCGACTCCCGCTCCCGCCTCCCGGGCGGCGCCGCCCCGAGAGCCCACGCCTGCTTCGTGCGGCCAGGCAGGGCCGGGGACGCACGCCGCCCCGCTCCATCCCCAGCCGGCCGCCCGCGCTCACCGGCCCCACAGCCGCTACGACCACCACCGGCCCCGCCTCACGGTCCGCCGCGCCCCGCCCAGCGCCTCCGCGCACCGCGATGACGTTACCGCCACCCATTGGTCTCTCCACGAGGATCCCACTGATTGGCTGCCCCGGCAGCGGCTCCCCAGCCGCCCCGCCTCCGACCCTGCGGGGCGCCCCCATTGGCTGGCGGCCGGCGTCGCCCTCGCGGCGGGAGATTCGCGGGGCCCGAGGCTGCGGGGCGCGCGCCATGGAGCGGCTGCGGGACGTGCGGGAGCGGCTGCAGTCTTGGGAGCGCGCGTTCCGGCGGCGGCGCGGGCGGCGGCCGGGCCAGGTGCGGGCTGTCCGGGGGCGGGGGACTGAGGGTGAGGCCTCCGGTTGACCCGCTTCCTTCACAGGAGGATGTGGAGGCGGCGCCTGAGGAGACCCGTGGTGAGCGCTCGGACGCTGGGCGGAACGAGGGGCGCTGGGTGGGTGGGGGGAGCGGCGGCCCCCCGTGCGGCGGCCCCCGTGCGGCGGCCCCCAGTGACCCTTCGCACCCCTCCCCAAGCGCTCTACCGGGAGTACCGCGCCCTGAAGGAGGCCCTGGGCCAGGCGGGAGGCATCGGACCCCGCAGCCCCGAGCAGTCGCTTCCCGCGCCGGCAGAGGAGGTACCCTGGCCTTGCCGCCCCAGCCTCGCGGCCAGGTTCCTACGTGGCAGAGCCCAGAGGAGCCGTGACCGAGCTTCCGTGGGGCACAGCACGTGGGGGGAGTACTGGACATGGTGGAGCAGGGCCAGGGGCTGGGGAAGGGGGATGGAGACGCCTCCGCCCCGCACGCCAGCCCTTCTCCGACTTGGACTCCCGCTGCCTCTTCTCGCAGGTGCTGGAGCCCAGCTGCTGGGGGCCCCACTTGAATCGGGCTGCGACCCAGAGTCCTCATCCTCCTCCTCTTTCTGCGCCAAGCCCTCCGGGGTCTGTGCGGGTCTACGGGGAGAGGCTTAAGGCCAACCTAAAGGGCACCGTGCAGGTGAGAGTTGAGAGGCGGGCAGGCCGGGCGTCCGCCCTGCATCCAGAGCCCCTCTCCACCCAGAGGCCCTCCCTTGTTAACGCTCGCCCGCATGTGCTCCTGTACAGTCGCGTGCGCGCTCCTCCGGCGCTAGTCAGGCAGAAACTCCCGGGAGGAGTTCGGAGCCAACCTCAGGGTGGAGATTTGGGCGGGTTTCAGAGTCCGCGGCAGCCCCAGACCTGAGTTCCTGCTTGTTGGCCTGTCCCCCGACGCCTCCCCGCACCCCCCGCACCTCCCCCCCCCACCCCCCGCATCCAGGCTGGGCCCACCCTGAGCCGCATCCCCCGGACTCCACGGAGACCCTCATCCAAGATGCCCACCCCAGGGCCACCAGATGCAGGGGCTGCCCTCGTCTCTCCAGAAGAAGTCAGTGAAGCGCTCCTCCAGCCTCCTGGGCCCCAGCTGAGGCCAGGCCGCCTCCAGCAGCTACAGGCATCCCTGAGCCTGCGACTGGGCTCCCTAGACCCTGGCTGGCTAGAGCGGTGTGACGAGGGGGCTGCACATCTTCTGGGGGCTTCCAAGGCCTGCCAGCCTAACTTGGCTGTAGCGCAGTCACAGCCTCTGGTTTCGGGTGTCCCATCTGTCCTTGGTCCCAGCAGTAGCCCTGAGGCTCAAGCCCTACAGACAGCTGGAGTCCGTGCAGAGAGCCCCCAACCTGGCAATGGTCAAGGGAAGAAGCAGAGACAGAATAGGGAGCCAGAGGGGAGCCCTGCACAGGCCCAGCGAGACAGTGGCCAAACAGGAGCCCTGCCTGAGGAAACTGAGACTGTAGGACATACAGAAGACTCTTCGGGGAAACCCCTGTGGGCACAGCTCCCCAGTGGCGCCACAGCGTCCAGGTACCACAGCTTCAGCCTCCCAGGAGGGTCACCGTAGGTCCAGCCAGGTTGGGGCAGGATCGGGGCACGGCCCACTCGTACATCCCTTCTAGAGCAGCTGTGCGGAGCAGAGGTAATTACGTGCGGCTCAACATGAAGCAGAAACGCTACGTGCGGGGCTCAGCTCTCCGTGGAAGGCTCCTCCGCAAGCAGGTGAGGTGTTGGCAGGCACTCCCTTCACCCCCACTGCCTCTTGCCATGTGACCCTCTTTTATGGCCCACAGATGTGGAAGCAGAAGTGGCAGAAGAAAGGGGAGCATTTTGGAGGTGGTCAGCCCACAGACACAGTCAAGAATTCTTGCTTCCGGTGTGGGCAGCTAGGCCACTGGTCATCCCAGTGCCCCCAACCAGGTGAGACCTCTGCTCTGGGTGGTGGGTTGGGCTGAGGTGTTTGGAGAGGACTTGTACTCTTGGGAGGAGTTGGGGGAGCACCTGTAGCTCAATTAAAAGATTCTACCTACGGCTCCTACCTGACTTAGAGCGTACCCTGGCCCCCCGGAAGCAAGGTGGTGAGGATGAAGATGACACACAGATGCTGCCCACTTTGGAGGAAGTAGTCCAGAGGACAGGCACTACTAGACTCCCTGGTGAATGAAGGGGTGGAGGGCAGGCTGTACCTAGCTGTGTTTTTGCTAGAACGACCCCAGCCCAGCCTGGAGTTCCCACACCAGCCTTTTCTGTCTGTGCCCAGTGAGTGAGGAAGATCCAGATCGCGCTGGGTCTGAGCCGTTGGCCACCATGGACCAGCCTGTGCCCCAGGCGCCCTGCCTGCCCCCTGCTGTGCCACCACTTTACCCACCAGGGCCCTCTGGGCAAGTGGCAGGTGAACAGATGCTTTCCAGCTGAGAGCCTTTCCTGGGGAGTGGGGGCAACTTGAGGCCATGCTGGCCAACGCCTGTGTCCACAGAGACGCCGGCTGAGGTGTTCCAGGCCCTGGAGCAGCTAGGGCACCGTGCCTTCCGTCCTGGGCAGGAGCACGTGGTCATGCGGATCCTCTCTGGTGAGCTTGGCTGCTGGGCGATGAGGCAGGGCCAAGGCCTGGCCTCAGGATAGCACACTGACCCCTCTTCCCACCAGGCATATCTACACTGCTGGTGTTGCCCACTGGTGCTGGCAAGTCCTTGTGCTACCAGCTCCCTGCACTGCTTTATGCTCGGCGGAGCCCCTGCCTTACGCTGGTCATCTCTCCCCTCCTATCTCTCATGGATGACCAGGTGCGCAGACAGGACCCCTCGGGCACATGCAGAAGGTAGAAACCGGTGCCCGTGGCTCTTCTGACCCTTTTGGGCTGCTGCCTGTTACCTGACCAGAGCTGTAAAAAGCTCAGCTGTTCTCAACCTGCTAGCTCTGTCCACAGCCCCAGGCCTGGCAATGCCCCAAGGGCACAGGACACGGCTGGCCACACCTGGGTCCACCCCAAAAAGGAACAGCACTAGGAAAGGGAGATGTCCCCAGCGGGGCCTGTCTGCTCTTGGCACTCCTGAGCCAACGCTCACAGGGGGGTCGGAATCCTTTGTCACAGGATCTGTGGGCTGGACTCTTTCTCCCTAGGGGGCCCAAGTTGAAGATGGCAGCAGCTATCAGGCCGAGCACCACTGAGAGTCTGTTTGAGGAAGAGCTGAGGAAGGGTGGCTTGCAACTGGTTTTCCTTTGGTTTCCACAGGTGTCTGGCCTGCCCCCATGCCTGAAGGCAGCCTGCATCCATTCAGGCATGACCAAGAAGCAGCGGGACTCCACCCTGAAGAAGGTGAGGGAGGGGCCTTACATAGCAAGATGGGCAGGGACAGAAGGCAGGCCCTCGATGATGCTCCTGACCTTGCCATCCTCAGGTTCAAGCAGCCCAAGTGCATGTTCTGATGCTGTCACCCGAGGCGCTGGTTGGGGCCGGGGCAGCGACCTCTGGCTGCTTCCCTCAGCTGCCTCCAGTTGCCTTTGCCTGTGTTGATGAGGCCCATTGCCTATCCCAGTGGTCCCACAACTTCCGGCCCTGCTACCTTCGTGTCTGCAAGGTGAGCCTTCCTTGGGGTGCAAGCAAATGGGCCAGGGAGGGCGCGTGGGGCATTTTCATCGGCTTCTCTTCTGCACAGGTGCTGCGGGAACACATGGGCGTCCGCTGCTTTCTGGGTCTTACAGCCACAGCTACACGCAGCACCTCAAGAGACGTGGCCCGGCATCTAGGCATGGCTGAGGAGCTTATCGTCAGAGGGCCAGTCACCATCCCCGCCAACCTGTACCTGTCTGTGTCCACGGACAAGGACCCAGACCAGGTGGGTGGATACACCCAGGCCCGGCAGGGGCACTGCCTTCTGACAGTCCGTGCTGACAGCTGCCACCCACCAGGCTCTGGTCACACTGCTGCAGAGTGACCGTTTTCGTGACCTGAACTCTGTCATCATCTACTGCAACAGGCGTGACGACACGGAGCGCGTTGCGGTGCTGCTCCGCACCTGCCTGCGTGAGGCCTGGGACCCGGGGCCTAGAGGGGCGGTCAGCAGGGCTGTGCCCCAAGGACCTGCCCCAGAAACGCGTTCCGCCCACTGTCTGTCTCCCTGCAGGCCAGGTCCCCGGAACTGTGGCTGAAGCCTACCACGCCGGCATGTGTGGCCGGGAGCGGCGGCGGGTGCAGAGGGCCTTCGTGGAGGGCCGGCTGCGGGTGGTAGTGGCCACCGTGGCCCTCGGGATGGGCCTGGACTGGCCAGGAGTGAGGGCCGTGCTGCACCTGGGGATGCCCCCGAGCTTTGAGAGCTATGTGCAGGCTGTGGGCCGGGCCGGACGGGACGGCCAGCCCGCCCACTGCCACCTCTTCCTACAGCCCCAGGTTCTTACCTGCTCCACTTGAGCTCAGCCCACCCCCCCACCCCCCCCACCCCCCCCGCCCCACGTCCACAGCTGTTCTGTTGCAGGGTCAGGACCTGCAGGAGTTACGTAGACATGTGTATGCCGAAGGCACCGACTTCCTCGCTGTAAAGAAGCTGGTACAGTGCTCCTTCCCACCCTGTACCTGCACCCGCGCCCGCGCCCAACGGCCCCCAGAGCAGGAGGGAGCCAAGAGCCAAGAGAGGCCTGTGGCAGTGTCCCCAAGGGAGGCTGAGCAACCCAGCAGCAAACGCACAGCCCAGTGCCTGGGTCATGAGCGGGCACTCCCAGTACAGCCACTGGTGCAGGCCCTGGACATGCCTGAGGAGGGTGAGGAACTGGGGCAGGGGCGGGTCTGTCCCCACGTCCCTGCATTCCCTAAACCCTGCTCTGCCTCCAGCCATTGAGACCCTGCTGTGCTACATGGAGCTACACCCACAGCACTGGCTGGAGCTGCTGGCACCCACCTATGCCCACTGTCACCTGCGCTGTCCTGGGGGCCTCCCTCAGCTCCAGGCCCTGGCCCACAGGTGAGCACACATCCCACCCCAGGCTGGGGCCAGGGACACAGGACCAGGGCTGATCACATGTCCCTTTCCCTGGGACAGGTGTCCTCCACTGGCTGCCTGGTTAGCCCAGCGGCCACCTGAGAACACAGGTGAAGGAAGCTATTCTGTAGAGTTTGATGTGGTTAAGCTGGCAGACTCGATGGGCTGGAAGCTGGCCCCTGCAAAGCAGGCTCTCCGTCAGCTGCAGTGGGACCCAGAGCACAGGACAGGTGAGCCCCAGCCCCGCTTGCCGCCAGCCCCGCTTGCCCCCCTCCCACTTGCGTCTGACGAGCTCTCTGGCAGGTGCACTTCGGGACACAGGGGTGCTGGTGGAGTTCCAGGACCTCGCCTTCTGTCTGCACAGCCCTGGAGACCTGACAGCCCATGAGAAGGACCAGATCTGTGACTTCCTATGTGGCCGAGTGCAAGCCCGTGAGCAGGAGGCCCTGGCCCGCCTGCGCCGTACCTTCCAGGCCTTTCACAGGTGCAGGAAAGGTGGGCGGGGTGTGAGGCCACCTCCCCTTCCCCCCAGGTGAACAGCACTGACAGATTCCTCTCACCCCAGCGTAGCGTTCCCCAGCTGCGGGCCCTGCTTGGAGCAGCCTGATGAGGAGCGCAGTGCCAGGCTCAAGGCCCTGCTCAGCGGCTACTTCGAGGAGGAAGGGCCAGGAGGCACAGAAGACCAGCAGGGCCCAGAGCCAGGCCAGGCCAGGGTGAGTGCCAGCCCCTCCTGGGGGGCTGAAGAGAGGATACAGGTCTACAGTGAGTCAGGCAGGAACGTGCATGCCTGTGCTCACACTGTTACATGCCTGCCACCCACAGATCCAGCACTGGGAGGGCCAGGTTCGCCAGGACATCCGCCACCTCCTGTCCTCGTGGCCAGACCAGCAGTTCTCAGGCAGGGCTGTGGCCCGTATCTTCCATGGCATCGGTGAGGGCCTGGGAGCGGGAGCCTGGGCTCGGACATGGCCAGGGGCTAGGGGCCACGGGCTAGAGACCCGGTCTGGCTCAGAGTCCTCAGGGCTGTGTCTCCCATTCCACCACAGGAAGTCCCTGCTATCCAGCCCAGGTTTACGGCCGGGACCGGCGTTTCTGGAGAAAACACCTGCATCTGAGCTTCCACGCCCTGACACGTTTAGCCACAGAGGAGATCCTGCTATGGGGCCGCTGACCACCCTGCCACGGGCGGGCCCTGTTCCCCCATGTCACAGGCCCGCACAGGGGACTGCATGGCCACGGTGTGAAGAGAGTCAGGTGTGGCAGTTCCTCAGGGAAAAGAGAAGGGACGTTGGTGGCCAAGACAGTGACTGACTACCTGGGCAAAGCCCACAACCAGAAGTGGGGCAAAGAGGCCCCAAAATATGGAATAAAAAATGCTCAAGACATTCTTAGGAACCCTCTTTTTTTATGGGGCAGCCCCCACAGTCTGAGGACAGCCTTGCCTGTCACACATCCCAGACAGCTAGGCCATGAGCACGCTCAGCTTTATTAGGTGGGCTGGCCATCCAGCTCAGGCCAGGGC
This sequence comes from Proteles cristata cristata, assembly GCA_017311185.1. NCBI lineage: Eukaryota > Metazoa > Chordata > Mammalia > Carnivora > Hyaenidae > Proteles > Proteles cristata. The sequence goes on along the minus strand of JAESUZ010004130.1, from coordinate 224,342 downwards.
ACTGGGTGCCAGACCCAGATACAGAACGGGCATGCCTGAGAGAGCAAGGAAGAAGGAGAAACAGATACGCGACCCCAGGCTGTCAGCCAGAGCTCCAGCCAGTGAGCCCAGGAACAACTTCCCCAGCAGCTCCAGAGTGGCCAGGAGGCTGTAGTGTGTGGCCTGCGGGGGTGGGGTAGGGTGTGAGATCAAATGAGGCCTTGCTTGGATCCCAGCCCTGCAGCCCCTGGGCCACCTGGCCACACCGTCTTACCTGCAGGGCACTGGGTGCCAGCCGAGTGCAGTGCATCATCAGGGTGAACGTGGTGGTTGTAACCAGGCCTCCCAGGAAGTGCTGCAGACACAGACTCAGCAAGGCTGCCCCTGGGAAGGCCAAGATCAGTAGTGCCCAGGACTCTCTGGACTCCTCCCCTCCCATGGCCAGCCCCTCACCTCTCAGGACTGTGCTGCCATCCAGCCTGACTCCTGGGGTGTCCAGGTGGAAGAGCAGGGTGGTCTGGCAGGCCAGACCACCCAGACGGAACCGAAGCACAGACCTCAGCAAAGGCAGTGGTTGCCTAAGGTGGGGAGACGGGCAGGTCAGGCAATGTGGGGCCAGGCAGGTGTGAGCAGGTGGGGAGGGGGGGCGGGCTGAGGAGGGCTCACCAGTGCCTGGCCAGCAGGGCCCCGCCCAGGGACGAGCCTACAATGGAGCAGACGACAGCGCCCACGCCGTTCCACAGGCCCAGCTCTGGCGTGGAGATGCCGCGGTCCAGCAGGAAGAGTGGGAACAAGCTGCTGGCACCCTGCTCACCTGCAGAGAACGCGAGCAGGCAGCTGCCCACCTCCCTTCACCTGGGGCCTCAGTTGCCCTCCCTAGCCAGGCCCCTGCCCTGCCCCCATCCTGGGCCACAGGTGCCAGGAGACAGCTGGGACTGGGCATCAGCCAAGCTTAGGGTCAGCATGAAGCAGCATCTGAGAAACCCAAGGGGCTGTGGCTGGAGCTCACAGAAGCCATGCAGCCAGAGCTGGAGAAGTACTAGAGGCAAAGCCCAGCTGTGGAGTCAGGCGGGGTTCCGGCCTGCGGTCAATACTCCAGAAGGTGGTCATGAAACGCGTTCCAGGGCTCCTAGGGGTCCACCTGCAGGCTGCCACCCCTGCTGTTGCCTGACTCAAAGCCTCACTTACCCAGTTTGTAAGTGAGCACAAGGCCTGCTGTCCACAGAGTACCAGGCACAGCCAGCAAGTCGTGCAGGAGGTGCAGGGCACGGAGGGGTCGTTCTGAGGGCGGAGATGCAGGCAGCTGTTGCAGGGCTGGCGCAGCCCAGACTAGGGCAGTCGCCAGCCAGTAGACAGCAGCCAGGAGCAGAAAGAGCCGGGGCCAGGAGAGGGTGGGCACAAGGGCCAACAGCCCGCCTCCCGCCAGCACTGCCCCTAGCTTATAAGCGACCACCTGCACCGTGTTACCAGGCCCTAGTTCGGCTGGCTCCAAGAGCTGTACGGCCAGCGTGTCCAGGGCCACGTCCTGCACAGCAGCACCCAGGTTCAGCAGCAGAAGCAGCCCTGCCACGGTGACAGGCAGCTCAGCCTGGCCTGCTTCTGCAGGAGGCAGGGCTGCCAGCAGCCCACACACCAGGCCCAGAGCAGCCGTGCTGAGCGTCAGCCAGGCCCTAAGGGAGCCCCGCGTGTCCACCAGTGGGGCCCACACGAGTTTAAACAGCCATGGCAGGTACAGCACCTTGGCCAGCCCCACGCGTGTCAGGGAGAGGCCACGTGCCCGCAGCAGCAACGGCAGCAGGCCGGACTGCAGCCCATAGGGCAAGCCTTGCACCAGGTAGAGGCCGGCCAGCGGCAGGAGCTTCCCGTGCATGGCCAGGAGCGTGGGGAGCCCTAGGGCGAGGGCTGGGGGTCAGGGGGCTGGGCCTGGGATCTGCTTTTCTGGGGCCAGGTTCAAGGCCAGGTCAGAGCCTGGAGTGGAATCAGAGGTCCGGCTCGGAGCAAGGGCAGGCAAAGCAGTTCCGGGTGGGGTCCGGTCCGGTCAGGATGAAGTCAGGGATCACACGGCGGCATGGCTGTTGGGCTAGGCCAGTCAGGTCAGGGCCGTGGAGGCTGACGTCGGGACAAGAAGCCTCGGATCCGGAGGCGGCCCACACTCCATAGACGGCTCTCTACGCAGCCGCGAGACGCGGCGGCCACAGAGCTGGAGGAGCGGGCCAGAGCGCCAGCCGCCCTCTGGCGCCCCCAGTGGCTACTCCGAGTGCGGCCAGGGAGCCGTGAGCACGCACCGCGGGCAGTCGGGCTGGCGTTGAGTCAGCGGCCCATACCGGTCCTTCCCAAGACGATCGGTTCCGGCTCCCAGACCCCCTGGACCCACCCTCTAACTCTCTAGAAGTGCTTGCTCTTCCTTGGTGTCTCACCTGGAGCCTGGTCGCTGCAGTGTCCACCGGGTCCTTCCAGCGGCCCCCACTGTTTACTCCTGTTTACTTCCGCTGCTGGAACCCTCACCTCCTTGCGGCTGTGATTCAGTGCCCTCCCCTAGCCAGTGGCCACACTGGCCGCGAAAGGCAGGTTTGTGTGAAAGGTCTCAGCGGGAGGGATGCAGCCAGCTGCTCCCCGCGATGCCCTCGAGCGTCCAGTGACAAGGCCTGGAGACACAGGGCCCAAGTCCTGCCTGCCTGACTCTGCCAGGCTCTGTGGAGGGAACGGCCCATCCAAGGCTTTCATGCCGACTCTCCCCTGCCCAGAGCGGCATCTCACGGGGCTCCTGAGGCCCAGTGGAGGTAGTGAGTGTGGCCCAGGGTCAGGAACCACCTCCAGAACAGACAGAGCTGGAGCGCTAGCGTTGTCTCCCTTCAGCCAGCCCAACCCTGAGAGCAACAGCTGGCTCAGCCACCCTGAGTGGGTCTCCTGTTACTTCGACCAGTTTCCTCATCTGTTCAAAGGGGCCTGCCATCCCTCCCGGAGAAGAATGCAGTGACCCACAGAGTGTGCACACCACAGACACTAGTCCTTCTGCCAGTGGCAGGGACCGAGGGCTGCATGCCCGCCCAGGCTTGGATCTCCCCAGGATGCCCCTGCGTCAGCATTATACGAGCTCTGTTTCCCGCCCCTGCCCTTGGGCGCTTGGTCTTGGAGCCCCCCCCTCCCCCCAGCACCCCCCTTAACTGCCTCCTGGCTCCAGGACTGCATTTGCACTAGGATAGCACATCTTACACTTCAAACCCAATATAAAGCAAGACTCACTTGTTCATTCTTCCTCCCCTCCCCTCTCTTGCTCTCCAGCAGCCTCAGGCCATCTGCCCATTTAGGAGGAAAATCAGGACTGCCTCCCTTGAATGGTGCCCACCCATCCAGCCAACTTCAGCCTACAGCTCAGCAAGTTCCCTGTGGTGCCAGGAGAGAGGGGGACAGTGTAAGGGGAGCCAGGCCAGGGGACACACCTTTCTGTGTTTTCCTTAGGCTACTTTTTTTGATGCGGCCACCCTGGACTCAGTTCCCATGTCTTTTTTGTCCAGCCTTATCACCAACCCTAAAGGAAAGGCTTAGTGCCTTCCTTCACATCTCTTACTCTTCCTAATTGTTATGTGAGGTTTGCCACCCCGCCTCAGGACCAGAGACCAGAGTGGAAATGCAGCGCATGAGAGGAACTGCATCTGTTGTAAGGTCACTTCCTCTGGGAGGCCTCCTGACCACTTCTCCTGAAGGCTGACAAATGTCCCACCCCGCGCTGGCTCTCCAGAACCCCAGCTCAGCAAGCAACTCAGGAGTGGACAAAGGCAGGGGAGGCTCGTACAGGTGGGCACACCTGAAGTCGTCAGGCTGCTTCATAGCTTTATTAGGGGCCTGTAGAAAGGCAGGGGCCCAGCCCCACAGGCAGCAGGAGCAAGTCCTGAGGCCTCCAGAGACCCCCAGGGCCCTGGGCATGGTAAGTCCACGGTCGGCCCTGCCGGCCCAGCCTGGACCCAAAGTGGGGAACGGGGTGGTTAGGAGTACTCTCTGGTGAACTTGGCGTGGAATTGGCGCAGCTTCTCCAGCAGAGGTCGCAGCTTCTCCAAGGGGGGCAGAATGGTCATCCTAAAAAGGAGAGGGAGGTAAGCAAAGGTGTTGGGGGCTGCGGGGATGAGCCGCGCGGGGCCGCGCCTCACCGGAAGTGGTAGGTGCCTTCCCTCTGCCCGAAGCCACTCCCGGGCACCACGCAGATGCCGGTCTCCTCCAGAAGGCGCATGCAGAAGAACATATCGGGAGCCAGGCCGAGCTCCTGAGGGCGGGCGGAGGGGGCGGAGCGGTCAGGGCTGGGCGCCCAGATTCCGCCCTCCCCCTGGGGCCGGGCCCCGCCCCCCCCGCCGCCCGCCCCCCAGTCGGGGCCCCGCCCCGCAAGCCGCCCCCACCCCCGCCGCCCCCCAGTCGGGGCGCCCCGCCAGGCCGCCCACCAGCCGGGGCCCCACCCCCGCCGCCCCCAGTCGGGCCCCACCCCGCCGCCCCCAGTCAGGGGCCCTGGACCTGAGCGCGCTGCACCGCGCGCGGAGGCAGATGCACGCGAGGGAAGGAGTACATGGCGCCCTGCACCGGGTTGCAGCGGATGCCTGGAGCCTCGTTGAAAACCTGTTCCGTGAGCTTGGCCTTCGCCGCCAGCTCGGCCAACACAGCCTGTCTCTCCTGCGGCAGCGGAGGGTGGGCCGATCAGGCTCGGACGGGCGGCGCCCTCCCCGCCCCCGCCCCCCGGGCCCTTCCCGCTCACCGCCTGGAACTGCGCGAAGGAGGGGTCCGAGGGTGCGGGCGGGCTGACCACCACGTCCAGCAGGACCTGGCCCGGCACGGGCGGGCACAGCCGAACGCTCATCAGCTTCTGCATCTGCTGTTGCACCGCGGGGTCCATGTTCACCACCTCCACGTAGCCGCCGCGGAACCCGCACCTGCGAGGCGAGGGCTGTTGTCCAGGCAGGGCCGGCGGGGAAGGGGGGAGGCCAGCCGAGGACGGAGGCCGCGACCCCCGCCCGCCCGGCCTGCACGCACTCTCCCATGTAGCCTTTGGAGACCGAGTGGAAGGAGGCGAGCTCCTGCTGCGCCGCGTAAGGCGGCCCCATCTCCGTGAGCACCTTCTTGAACGAGTGGAACTGCGAGCCCTCCGCGTACACGTTGTCTTGGTACACCTGGGCGGGCGGGCGGGCGGGCGGGCGTCACGGGGGCAGCCGCTGCCGCCCTCCGACCCCAGGCCCCAGGCGAGCCCCTGCCAGCACCTCATCCGCCATCAGGAAGAGGCGCTCCTCGAAGGCAAAGCGAATCACGGCCTCGATGCACTCGCGGGTTTGCACCTGCCCTGGGGCGCGGGAGAGGCAGCGTGTCCGGGTCAGACTCGGGAGCTGCGCTCAGCGGGGCGGGAGGGCAGCCTGACCCCGGCGGGGGGGCGCGGGGGGCAGGCGGCGCACCTGTGGGGTTGCCAGGGTTGATAACGCAGAGCGCGCGAGGGCAGCAACGGTCTCGCGCCTGGGCGAGGGCGCGCCGCAGCTCGGCCACGTCGAGCGCCCACGCGCGCTCCTCGTCCAGGTAGTAGTCCACCTGCACCGCGCTGAGCTCGGCCAGCGCGGCCGAGTAGAGCGGGTACTGAGGGATGGGGATGAGCACACCCGTGCGCGTGCGACTCTCTCCCGCCACCAACAACTTCAGCACCGTCTGCGGGCCGGATGGAGAGGGGATGGGCAGGCAAGGTTGGTGAGGTCAGGGACCGCACCTGCCCCCCGCCCGCCCGGAACCAGCGCTCGGGCGCCAGGAAGAGCGGGGTCTTTCCGGCCGTGCAGAAAGAGCCCCGGTGTCCTGCCTTGGCCCTGGCCTACCACGATGGCGTCGCTGGCACCAGTGGACAGGTAAATGTTATTGGGGTCCGCGGGAATGCCTCCGTCGCGCCGCTCGATGTACCGCGCCACATCCTCCCGGATCAGCTGGATGCCCGAGCTGATGCTGTAGGCCCCTGAGCCGGGAGGCGGGGCAGAACGGGGAGCGGGTGGACACGTGAGGTCCCCTCGCAGCCCTCCCTCAGATCTCCGCCCCTTCCAGGCGGGCAGGCAGGTCCACCCCTCCCCCAGGACAGCCTCCCTCCAGCTTCTGCTCCTCCCTGGGCCTTTGGCTGGTTGGGGCACTGGCACTTACCCAGGCTGTGTCCCCCGCACGCCTGCAAGATGCGCTCAGCCCTTCTCTTGGCGTCCTCGGGGAAGTGTGGGCTGTTCAGGAGATCAGGGTGGACGCAGAGGGCCAGGACCTGGGAGGGGCGAATGCTGAGGCCGGAGCACGTGGGCCTATTGGGGAGGAGCGCCGGGGCAATGGCGAGCCGGCCTCACCTGTCGCAGGAAGGTGATGGGCTTCTGCCCCATGGCCTGTGCATCCCCGATGTTGGCGCGAATGACCTCAGTGAAGGGCTTCTTTACCCCCTAAAAGGGAGGGGGCACAGGCAGTTGAGAACGGGGCCTTCATCTCCTTGTCCTACATGACTCGGGGAAGGAATGGGGCTGACTCAGCCGCCCAGGTGGAGCCTGGAGGGCAGCGGTGGGGCCGAGCCATACCTGACGCAGCTCCTGCTCCAGCTCGAGCGCGCGCAGCACGATGGGACCTCGCACTGCATACTCCACCTTCCGAACACACGGGTTCATGGTGTCCAGCGTCAGCACCTTCTCCTTCAGCCCGTTCATTGCAACCTGGCTGTGGTCAGCTGCCCTCAAGGCCATGACCCTACTCAGACCAGGCACGAAGGTCAGGATGTGGCAGGATTCAGAAGTGGGGATAAGGGTAGCTGGGTCTGGGCTCAGTGAGCTGGGGCTGGGAAGAGGGAGCCGGGGTATGGGGACTCAAGGTAAAGGGCACCCTCTTCAATGCAGCCTGCTATCCCCACTGAAAGGGACAGAAGAGGCTGAAGAAGGAGCTGGGGCCGCTGGGCCCCGCCCCACCAGTCTGGGCACAGTTCTGCCCCAGGGAGCCATAGGGAGTGCATGAGGAGGCAGGCGGGGCTTGGGGCGAGGCCCAGTGCCCGCCCAGTGTCCCCATGACGGGAGCAGGAGACCTACATGGGGGGTAGGGACAGACAGAAGGTTCAAGAAGCCCTAAGGGACTGGGCCTGGGAGAGTGGGGGATGTGTGCTGAGTGCCCTGAGGGGTTGGCAGGGCTGGACAGGGCTAAACCCCAAGGGGAGATGGAGCTGGGACCTCTCGAGATTTACCCCACCAGGGCTCTGCCAAGGCTGAGCCCTCGCAGGCCCCCATCTTTGCTTGGGCCAACAGGCCTATCTCCCAGGTAACTGAGCCGGAATTCTCCCCTATAGAATCCTGGGGGTTACCGGGGGAGGGGAGCGAAAGCTCAGGTGCGGGCTTCCATCTGGCCCCTCCTGGGCTGGCAACCATGGCCCATAGGGTGCAAGAGCCCTGTGGTTGGACCTTGGTCCCAGATCAGCAGCTGGTAGAGGCCAGAGTCTCTGGGCTGGGGTGTTGGAGCGGGGGGCAGGGCAGCTCTGGGCCTTTGGAGGCCCTCGGACACCTGGGACACCTCGTCTGCTCTTGGTTGCTGTCCTGCCCTTTAACCAGGCCCCAGCCTAGAGCCGCCCTTGGGTCCACACCAGAGGCAAGTTAACCTGAGCTCCCCTTCCCTGTTAATCCTGATTGGTAGAGACAGTGGGAAGCAAACAGTGATAGGCCCTCAGAGCCCCACCTCCCCAGGCCCTGAAGGGAACTGATAGGCCATGCCCAGGGGTGGCTACCCCAGCTGCTGACATCTGACAAGGTCAAGGAGCCAGCCCTCTGAGAAGGGCTGTGGGCAGCTGGTCAGGCCTGAGGTCAGCCCGGGCTCCTCAGCTCCTGCTGGCTCGAAAGGAAAGAACAGGATCCCCAGACAGCCAGCTGGGTCTCTCCTCACACCTCTCGGCTCTGAGCTACCCTGGCCCCCCGGTGCACACGCCTGCCCCTCTAGGACCAGCCCCGGTGGAGCCAGCCTGCTCCCGCGCCTGGCAGCAAGGTCCAAGTGGCAGCTGTGTTAGCAGGTGGACCCTGGCAGCAGCACCACCCCACACACTAAATTTAACCTGCAGCCTGCCCGCTGCCCCTCCCAGCCCTGCTGAGGACACCCCCCAACCACTGATGCTAAGGAAAGGGAGGGCCCTGCAGACACCAGGCTGACTCGGTCAGTATCCACTGCAGAGGAGAAGGTGACCTGAGCCCGTGTCACCCAGCACTGGCGGCCATGCAAAGCTCCCCACCACGGATGGACAGATGAGCTGGGAGTGCCCTCTGCGCTCCCACTCGAGGCCCCTAAAGGGCCCCCGTCACCCTGACAGATCATGCCCAGTCGGCTCAGAATCTGGGCGGCCAACCACCGCCCCCCTTTGCCAGCCCAGGCAGAGGCTGGCGGCCAGGTCCCGGGATCAGGGCTACAGGCCAGGAACAGGGGACTCATCCCCCAGGGAGGTTTCTGACTCTGGCCTTGTACCGATTCTCCCCTCTGGCTGGTGGCTCAAGAGTCTTGTGGAAACCCCCCTGCCCTTCCGAGCCAGGATCCCTGCCCCTCTGGCATGGATACCCCCAGCCGTGGACCCTCCCACACCCCACCCCACCCCCACTACCCCCGCCTCAAGGAATGTCCTTCCAAAGCTCCCTGCTCCTCTCAGGGAAGTAAAGAGTTACAGAGGAGCCTCCAGGAGGCCGGGAGGTGGGGAGGAGGGTGCAGCACAGGCCAGGCTCCTCGCCCAGTGGCCGTGGGCCTCACCCCCACGCAGGGCCAGGCAGCCACAAGCACCTACAGGCCCCGAACAGGGACGGGCACACCCAGGACCAGCAACACAGCAGCTCCCCACCCTCGGGACAGCGGCCCGGCTGACACACACAACGAGGCAGGTGGCAAAACAGCCCTTTATCAAGTCACAGGATGAAACTAGGTTTCTGCAGCCAGGAGCCCCCAGGATGGCTTCTGCCACAGGTTTAGCCCTGAGCGAAGATGCTGGCATCCTAGATGCAGGAGACAGGGAGGGCCCTGCACCGACTGCCCCCACCCCCCCCGCAGCAGCAGCACCGGGTAGGCACCGGGGTCTCTGGAGTGGAGGCAGCCCCCGGCTGGGCCAGGCGACGGGACCTTGGCCGCTCTCAGGGCCAGCCCCTCACATGAGCAGGCAGCACGGCCTCTTCTCCGTGGGGGCCTCCTCTGAGGGCGCAGTAAGCTTAAGCAGGGGCGGATCTCCGCCAGCCCTGGTGCTGCGCTCTGGCTGGGGGGTCTCCGCGTCCACAGGCAGGCCAGGCTCCGGGGCCACGGGCCCCTCAGGCGGGGGGCGCTGCAGCTTGGCGGCAGCTCGCTGGCGCTTCAGCTCCGCTAGGGTGTGGTGGGCCTTGGCCCGGACCAGGGTGTCTGGCGCCGTGCTGTCCAGGGGGTTGAGCTGGTAGGAGACACTCCGGTCCAGCCGTTTGGAGTACAGGTGTCGCCCTGGGGTGCCTCCAACTTGGCCATTGTGTGGCCTGGCCAACTCAGGCTCCTCCTCCTGTGGGGGAAGCATGGGCCCCAGAGGCCATCAGGAAGGCCTTCTCTGGCCTCCGGTGGCCTTGGGCCCCAGTGTGCATGGTGGGCAGCCGCCCCCCTGTGGCGCACCAGCCCAGGCTAGGGACACAGGGTCACTGCTCCCACCGAGTCCAGAGGCACGGATGTCACCACCCAGAGAGGGCGGGGCCTGGGCCCACAGCCGGCATTGCTGGAGGAGGACGGCGCACGGCTTACCTCACTGCACGTGGGTTGCAGCTCTGCGTCTGTCTGGCCGTCTTCATCCTCCTCGGGTGGCTCTGGGCTGGTAGGCGGGGGCTGTTGCCACACGATGGCCTCCTGGGCGTGCTCCCTGCGGTAGAGGCTGGTGCGCTGGGTCAGGCTCACCCTCCTCACCACCTTCCTGGGGGGTGGTCGGGAAAAGGATGTCACGTGCCCCGCAGACTGCCCGGAGCTCCAACTGGCACCTGAGCACTGTCGGGGGAGCAGGGGCGGGGGTGGGAGGGCTGCCAGCAGGGGGTAGGACACCGGGGTCAACTGCGGGTGCTCACCCCCGGCTGCCCGCGCTTGAAGTGCGGCGGCGCAGCAGAGACCGCTGGCGGCCTTGGGCGCGCAGGAGCGCGTCGTGCTTGTGCTTTAGCTCCAGCAGCTTGGTCCGCACCTCCTCGTCCCCGCACACGTCTGAGGAGAAGTGGGTGTCACCGGTGCCCTTTCACCCACCCTCTACAGCTGGCGGAGGCGGCCCCGGCTCACCGAGAGGTGTCTCATCCATCAGAGACTTCCCGTTCAGGTCGGCCCCGTGTGCCACGAGCAGCTCCACCAGGTGCACCTGAGGGCCGGCGAGCCCAGGATGCTGAAGGCCTCAGAGCCAGGAGCCACCAGCCCAGGCCCAGCTGCCCACCCTCCCCCCCAGGCCCAGCGCTCACCTGGCCCCAGTAGGCGGCCGCATGCAGCGGCTCCCAGCCGTCCTGGTCCTTGGCGCTCAGGCTGGCTCGGTGCTGCAGCAGCAGGGTGGCCGCCTCACTGAACCCGTTAGCAGCGGCGATGTGGAGCTGCAGGCACATCGCCCAGACCTGAGTCCCTGCCGCGCCCCTCCAGCAGCAACCTCCCGACCTGCAACCCACGTGGCCCCATCATCACCAGCGTGGCCCCGTGGTCCTGGGGGGCATCAATGTTGGCCCCTGCCTGCAGCAGGCTTCGGATGTCATCCAGCATGTGCAGCTCCGGCAAGGCCCGGGCTTCCTCGATGCCGTCCTGGGTAATGCCTGCAAGGCAGCAGGCTCAGAGCAGGCACCACGGTGCCCGTGCACCCTGGCGGGCGGGCGGGGCCACACTCACCGCGGTCAGCCATGGCCGTCTCAAGGCAGTCCAGCGTCCGCTCATCCTCACACAGGTCATACGGCATGTTCCCATCGGTGTTGACGGCCAGAAGGTCGGCGCCACTGCAAGAAGCGTGGGCAAGGGCTCTGTTCACAATGCTTCTCCTCCATGGAGGCCTCAGGCCTGCCCTCTGCAGAGGCCCTTGGCCTGGGGCTGCTCTCCAGGACAGTGTGGGCCGAATGTAGAGAAGGCCTGGACCCCCGGTGCCCCTGGGACCATCTAGTTGTCCCTCACCTCTGGATCCCGGACTCAAGCCGGGCAGGCCATCCCCCGGGTTCTACCCATCTGCCACTGTCCACGTACACAGTGAGTCCACCGACCAGGAGGGACTGCCAGGGCTCGAGGAGCCTCAGGGAGCAAAAGACACAGGGATGAGAGCCCGGGTGACAGAGAAAACCGCAGGGACAGGGCTCAAGCTAGAACGTGACCCCGGGAAACACAGGGCGCTGAAGGCGAGCCCGGAACACAAAGGTGGGTGCTCACTGTGGAGAGGAGCAGAGCAGGGGTGGGGGCTGTCTGTGTGCACCCACCCCTCCTGCTCTGAGGCATCTGTGTGTGGAGGGGAGAGCCTGCCCACACACCCACCGCCAGCACCCGCCCCACTCCGAGGACAGCCTGAGCCCCTGAACATCTGTCCCACTACAGGGCTCAGAGTTGAGGGGCCATGTGCGTGGGGGGGCCTCCTGGACCCTGGTGAAGCAGACCCCCCTTCCTGTTCACCAAGGCCTCTGCCCTGCTCCGACCTCCTCGTTGAAGGCCCCACCTGTCCTTGCCATTGCCACCCGCATCATTTTGCCCAGAGTGGCATTTCTCTGGGAAGACCCCAGGGACGACCAGACCTAGAGGCCAAGGCCTGCCCCCAAGGAATTCCCAAACCCCTAAGAATGCGTGGCCGGGGGATGTGCCCAGGCTGACAGCCTGGCGGGCAGACAACAACACTGCCCCGAGCACATGCTTGTCCCCTTGGTGTCGCAGAGTCTGCAGCCTCAGCCCAGGCCCTGATCTCCACACCAGCATGAAGTCAGGGTAAGCGAGCCCGAGGGGGACACAAGAGGCCAAGGGCCGAGCATGCTTCCTGCGGAGGAGACAACAGGCTTGGGTCTCAGGATGAACTACCGTCTGCAGGGAAGGCCCTGCCTCCCTGGCCCAGATGCGGCCCCTCCCCAACTCTGGCCACCCCAGCGGTACCTACTGGGCAATGAGCAGCTCTGCCAGGTGCAGGTGGCCACAGGTGGCCGCAGCATGCAGGGGTGTCCAGCTTTCGCTGTCGCGGGCATTGACCTTGGCCCCGGCGTCCAGGAGCTGCTGCACCATCTCCCGGAAGTCATCGATGCAGCTCTAGGAAGCACGCGGCCTGAGTGCCAGAGCCCCGGCCAGTGCCCCTTCCCCTCCCATCCCACCCTCAGCGTGGCTGACCTGGTGCAGGGCCGTCAGGCCGTCCTCATTGGCCAGGTCAGGGCTGACCCCGCTCTCGAGGAACTGGCGGACTGCGAGAAGGGGGGCAGGAAGCACGGTCAGGACGCAGGGCTAGGGGTCCTGCCCAGCTAACATGATTTAGTCCAGGTACTGGACGCCTGGGCTGACGGCTGTGCCGCAGTCGGGAGCAGAGGGTGGTGAGGAAGACAGAGGTGTGGGTGGCAAGAGGGACACGGAGCTCAGGCTGAGGGCTCAAGAGCCGGGGCACTGGCTGTCGCCCCCAGGTGGGCACACACTGCAGCCCTCTGCTCCCAGGATCCAGTGGGATACACCCCTCCCGATTCAGGTCGCTTGGGCCCTCAGGCTCCCGTGTGGGAGCGGGCACCCTGCCCAGCTGCAGCCTGCAGTGTGGGTCCCGGGCGTCCAGGCCCACCCCCTCCAGGGTGTCCCTCAGCAGAGCTGGTCCCCGTCCTCATTTAGTGGTCCCCTCTGGGACGCAGCCCATCACCAAGGTCATCCAGGACCTCCTTGCTGGCCTGACCCTCCCAGACACACCTCCTTCCCACAGTTCCCTGAGCCTGGGCCGGTGGCACACCCACCACGCCCTCCTCTGCCTCCCCTGCCTTGAGGTACTGCCCACCTCTCCTTGCCCTCTGCCCTGGAGGAAGGCAGGACAAGCCTTTAGGAGCCCCTCAGGGAGAGCAGAAGGGCTGTGAGCAGTAGGGTGCAGGGGAGGAGTGAGGAGCCTGCTGAAAAGCTGAGGCCTGTCATCTAACCAGGGAGGTCCTGATGGGGAGGAAGAAGTCAAGGACAGCGCCAAGGCTGGTGTCAGTGGGGACCCTTGCCCCGCGCTCTGACCTGCTGAGGTGGCGCTGCCGTCCTCCTTACAAGGGTGGAGACAGAGGACCTCTCCTGGTCACCGTCCAGTGCCCCGGCCAGAGGCAGTGAAGACAAGCCACTCCCGGCCCACCCAAGCCAGGCCCTGGGCATTGCTCCAGGCCCCTGTGGGCCCCCCAGAGCCCCTGTCCAGTCCCATCAGCCTCACCCCTGCAGCAGCTCGCCGGTGCACTGCCCCATCACTGGCGAGCCTCGGGCGGCCGACCCCTTAGAGCAGGCGACGAGGAAGCCAGGCCAGCCCCAGGGCCCCCGCAGGACGGCCTCCACAGCTCTCTCCGGGGCTGCGGGGCACAGGGCCTGCCCTCAGGCTCAGCTACACTCACCTTCCTCCAGGTCATTTCGGGCAGCAGCCTCCAGGAGCGAGACGCCGGGCGGGAAGAGGACCCGCTTCTGTGGCCTGTCGCTCGCTGCCTCCTCCCACGGCCGAGGCTGCTCCGGGTGGCCCTTCTTGCCCTGGGCCCCCTTCTCGGCCTGGGCCCACATCTTCACCTGCTGGGCACGGCGCTTCTGGGCGTGCTTCAGCCGCTCCTGCGTGCTCATCCTGCCCACTAGGGGCATCTCTGCCAGCAGCTCCAGGTGCTCGGCCATGACGGGGGCCGCCTGCCCGGGGGGCTGCTCGGGGCACCAGATGGAGGAGCACCGGGGCCAGACTGGGCCTGCGGGGCGGGGCAGCGGGCTGGACCGGCACCCTGGGGGGCATCCCCTCCCCAAAGCTCAGTGGTGCCCTCTGCCCCTGGCAAGGCTGGGTCACGAGGCCCCACACCGTGACCAGGCCCGGGCAGAAAGGGCAGGGTGGGAGGGCACCTGCGGCCTGCCTCTCCAGAGCCCTGGCGCCTCGGCTGCTCGACGGGCAGGGCCTCACCTGCCTCTTGGGGTCAGGGTGCACAGCCTGTAGGAAGCAGCCCAGGACCTGGCCAGCCTCGGTCCAGGGTCTGAAGCTAATTACCTAGATAACAGAGTTGCAGCGTCCTGGTACTTCGATGAGGCTGAAGGGAGGGCAGGGCCAATGGGCAGAGGCCCCTAGGAGTTCCAGAAGCCCCCTCACCTTCCAGGCCTCAGGAGCCTGGGTGGAGGCTGGGAGCAGTCATGACCTGGCCTCCCCTCCCCTCCCCTCCCCTTTTGGTCTTCCAGGGTCAGTAGTTGGTGCCAACAGCAAGGTGGGGCCAGAGGGCGGGCCCCACGGCCACAGAGAGGCCAGCGCAGGGCGCGCCCTCAGAGTCCTGGGGTCTCGGGCCCCAGTGCCCAGGATTGAGACTATAAGCAGCCAGGGCACCGAGGGCACAGCAGGCCTGGTGACTACATCTTTAGAAGAGCCTCCTTTCAGAAGAGCAGTAGATCAGAAGGCAGGCAGCAGGTGGCATCCACCAGCCTGTGGAGGAGGAACAGGAAACAAACACATCAAGGCCAGCTCCAGGTGGGGCAGGCCAGCAGGAGGGCACTAGCCCTGCCCTGTCCCAGCCGCCGGCGCACGACAGCGCTCCTGGCGGGGGGGGCTCACTCGGAGTTCCCAGGAAGGGCAGCGCAGCTGAGCACAGAGAGCAAGGAGGGCTGTGCTAGCAGCCAGGACGGGTCTTCCCCACAAGGCTGCCCCTCCAGGGAGTTGTTCTCCGCAAGTCTCTCAAGGCCCCATGCTCCGGTCCCCATGGCCACGCTGACCTATCCGTCCCAGGCTGGACTGCACAAGGTCACCTTCTCCTTGGGCTCTCCTGGAAGGTCCTGAAGGCTGTGCAGGCTACGAACAAGGGAGAGCACCCGTCCTCTTTGAGATTCTCCTTCCCTCCTGGCCACTCACAGCCCTCTCCCCTCATGCTCCCCCCCGCCCCCCAAGGAAGCAGGCCATCCCCATACACTTGGCCACACGGTGTGACCTTTACCTCTCTGGGCCTTCCAGGGAAGCTGACCTGAAGAGCGCACCCCAGAGACCATCGTCAAGGAGCAAGGCAGGGGAGGGCCCACAGAGGGTGTGGATGATGCCCCACCCGCAAGGAAGGGCCCCCTACAGGCCTCACAGGGCTGCAGGGGCCACTGTCACTTTTCAAAGCCGAGGACAGGCACCACTCCCAGAGCCACCACCCGGCTGCTAAGTTCAGCAAGATTTAGAAGACGTCAACATGCCATCACGCCATAGACACAAAGAGATGCTGACGCCCATGTCCTACAGAAAGCCAAGAGGAGCAACTAGCTGTTCAAACTGAATACACGTCTTCTGGCTTATTCATTCTGAAGACCACCCATGAGAACTCATCACGGAGCAGCATCTGGAGAGCACCCCCTTCCCCCAACCAAGTCACAACGGAAGAACCCTGGCAGCTTACACAGACCCCCAGCCACCAACTCTGGTGGCCCAGCCTCCTGAAGCCCTGGGTGTGTGGGGGCCCTCTAGCAGCACTCCTGGCTGTTAGATGCCCGAGGGCAGTCTCTGTCTCCCCAGGCAGGTCCTCAGGCTGAAGACTACCTCCTGGGAGCCCCAAGTGACCCTAAGGTGAGCCCGGGAGTCCCGGGAAACGCCGCAGTGGGTGCTGGATCCCAGGACAGTCTCCCTCAAAGGGTTGACACAGTGCCCAGCCTGGCCCCCCCCAGGCTCAGGCCTGTGCTTTCTGGCTCCCAGCCACAGTCCAGGAACAGCCACCACAAGGAGAAGAGTTGACCCTCAGCTGAGCCCCCAAGGCCAGGATGGCTCCGGGAGACTCACAGAATAGCCACTAGGCCACACCCACACCCAGGGCATAGGGGTGGTGGTGAGCAAGGCCTCTCCTGCCTTGTCTACAAATCGTCCCCAACGTCTCCCTGGAATGTCAGTGATAATCTGGGTGATTTTTTTCCAGGTCTCAGCTCTGTGCCCAGGTAAGCCGCACAAGAGTGTGGGACTGAGATGGGGCACCCTTCAGCCCGCACCACTGTGCCATCCCCAAAGACTGTGCTGAAGGCATGGGACCCAGAGCCCAGCCCAGCATGAACGGACCCACGCTGGCCTGAGAGTCTCCGCAGCCTTGCCACACCCACCCCCACAGCCCTCCAGTGGGCCCATGTCATTTTCCCCACTTGCTAAACAAGGAAACTGAGGCCATGCCTACACCCAGAGTCCCCTGCTGACCACTCCACCCCTTCACTCCTTTCAGCATCTGTGTGAGGATTAGAGACGGTGGCTTTACTCACCCATGGCCTTGTTCAGAGAGGGGAAGAGATCAGGAGTGGGGACTGGAGGGGCCCCTCGGGCTGCATCAGGCCCAAGCCTCCCCACCTGCCTTCCCTCTGGTTTTGGGGGCTTCCCATCCTCCACATGTGAAGTTGTGTCTGGCTTCCAATAGCTTACACTCAAAAGAATTGGTTTTATTTGTGGCATTACCTACAAATGAAGCAGCTTCCTGGGCCAGCAGAGTCTGGGTGCTGGACACTGGACACCAGACACTAGGGCAGTCTTAGTCCAGCCTGTCTCTTCCACCCGAGGACAAGCTTGTTGGGGGCTCACTCCCTGTCCATCACCTTAGCCACGTGCAGGCACCTATAAAGCGGGCCCTTGGTCAGTGTCCAGAAAGGGCTGAGGGAACCAGGCCTGGCACAGCTCCGTGCAGCTAAGGAGTGGACATGCTCAGCCCGAGGGGCCGCACGGGCCTACACCGTCCAGTCAGGGAAACACCTAAACCGTAAGAGCACCAGGCTCTCAAGAGGCTTCCCAGCCCACCTCGAGGGAGAGCAGGGCGCTCCTCACGACGGCACATGGCTGGTGTGCGTGCTCTGGTCACTCAGCAAGCTCTCTTCACTCCCACCCCCCTGGCTCCTCTCGGCTCTGCGCCGGGGAGGGGGCCAAGGGGCCAAGAGGGGACTGAAGACAGCCCCGCCCTCGCAGAGGAGCAGGACGTGGGTCAGTAAGGCCCAGACGCCCACGAGAAGGAAGCCTTCTCGGGGAGCTCTCAGGAGGAGGCCCCAGCCCCGCAGCCCCTGCTCGGGCCCAGCGGCCGGGAGCTGGCTCCTCACTGACGCCCAGATGGGCGGGTGCGGGACGTTGAATGAGCAGAGCAGCCGCCCCCCAAGGAGCGCTCACCAGCAATCCGGCCAGGCCCCTGCTGCAACAGCCTTTATGACAGAAAACACTGGAAATGACCTACCTGTCTACCAAAGGGTCTAATTAAACAAGAGTCTGAGGGGTTTGGGAAGAAGCTTCCTGTGCCCCATCGTGGAGAGGTCACTAAGAAATAGTGTTTGTTCAGTGAAGAAAAAAGGCACAGAACCTGTACACAATACGGTACCTTTTATGTAAAAAATGAATAAAATAAAAATATATTTATATGTATGTAAGAAACAAGAAAGACACACAAAAAAACGACTGAAAGTGGTCACGGGGGGTGCAGAGGGTTAGACGTGCACTTTGGGTCATTTCTGTTGGACTTTTTTTTTTTTAATGTTTTATTTATTTCTAGGAGAGAGGAAGACAGCGTGAACGGGGAGGGTCAGAGAGAGAGGGAGTCACAGACTGAAACAGGCTCCAGGCTCCGAGCTGGCAGTCAGCACAGGGCCCGACGCGGGGCTCGAACCCACGAACCGTGAGATCATGACCTAAGCGAAAGTCGGACGCTTAACCGACTAAGCCACCCAGGCGCCCCTCTGTTGGACTTTTGAGCCACGCGAGGTAAACAGCTCCCAAGCACCTGAAGTGCTCCGTTCCTGTTTCGGGAGAGCAGGTGTAAGCGCCCCTGCTAGCGCTCAGGTCAGCCCGGGAAGGGACAGCACTGGGCACAGTCTGCCCCGGGGGCATCTCTGTCCCCAGCTGAGGAGCGGCCTCAGCCCACAGGCTGCAGGAGCCACAGGAGCTGGCACAGAAAGAAGTCATGTGATCAGATGGGGGTGAGGGGGGGCTTCGCAGAAGAGCCCCCAGGACCCGCACACTTGCCCAGGAGGGACTGGACGGGAGAAGACCCGGGTGAGCGTGGGACGGGTTGTCAGATGCAGGGGCAGGGCCCGTGAGGGGCACGCGGAGGAGGGAGGGCCCGAGGAGTGGGTGTGAGCAGCGTCCGGGGAGAACCAGCACCAGGCAGCGCGGGACAGAGCGTCCAGGAGCGAGGGGTCGGCAGATGCGCGTGGGAGGACCGGGAGCCACACAGCGCTAACGGGGGGAGCTGCCTCAACACGCAGCCACGGAGGGCAGGACCCACCTCCCTCCTCACACCAAAATCAACTCCAGACGCATCAGAGACACAGCCTAAGGGAAAGGAACGCCACGGGAGTACAAGAAGGAAGAATGGAAGAGCATCTGTGTGATCCCAGCAAAGGGGAAAGCCTTTCTAAACTGGACACAAAACCCAAAAACAAAAAAAAGAAAACCGATAAATCCAGTTGCACTAGATCTTCAAAATGTCTGCAAACAAAGCAAATCAAAGCAAAACCTCCGGGGGTCCCTGGGGGGTCAGCTGGTCAGGCACCCAGCTCTTCACCTGGGCTTAGGTCATGATCTCACAGCTAGTGAGCTTGAGTCCCGCATTGGGCTCCGTGCTGACGACTCAGAGCCGGCTTGTAATTGTCTCTCTCTGCCCCTCTCCCGCTCTTGCACACACTCTCTCTCAAAATAAACTTAAAAAAAAAAAAAAAAAACCCTACAAAACCAGAAAACAGACGGTCAGCTGGCCAAAACATTTACAATAAACATGACAAAGTGGTCTTCAAGTCAGTCGTGATGGGGCAAAGTGCAAGACAGCTCACGGGACAAAGGACACAGATCCCATGGGAAACACCCAGATACTCAGCTCCCTAATAATTAACAGTAGGACTCAGCCTGGGCAGCCCGCGTGGCCAGGGCACAGAGGCCAAGGGTGCACCCGAGGCATCTAGGGACCTGTAAAAGGCCTGAGACCAAACATGCTATTTCAAGATACTGTCCTCAGACACGCCCGCCACGGCACAGGCTCCTGCCCTCGGACGCGCCCGCCACCACAGGGTCCTGCCCTCGGACGCGCCCGCCACGGCACAGGCTCCTGCCCTCGGACGCACCCGCCACGGCACACGCTCCTGCCCCTGGACGCGCCCGCCACGGCACAGGCTCCTGCCTCGGACGCGCCCGCCACGGCACACGCTCCTGCCTCGACGCGCCCGCCACCACAGGCTCCTGCCCTCGGACGCGCTCTCCCGCCACCACAGGCTCCTGCCCTCGGACGCGCTCGCCACGGCACAGGCCTCTGCCCTCGGACGCGCCTGCCACCACAGGCTCCTGCCTCGGACGCGCCCGCCACCACAGGCCGGCTCCTCGACGCGCCCCCGCCACCACAGGCTCCTGCCCTCGGACGCGCCCCGCCACCACAGGCCTCCTCGCCCCTCGGACGCGCCCGCCACCACAGGGTCCGCCCTCGGACGCGCCCGCCACCACAGGCCTGCCCTCGGACGCGCCCGCCACCACAGGTTCCTGCCGGACGCGCCCGCCACCACAGGGTCCTGCCCTCGGACGCGCCCGCCACGCACAGGCTCCTGCCCTCGGACGCGCCCGCCACCACAGGCTCCTGCCCTGGACGCGCCCCCGCCACAGGTTCCTGCCCCCGACGCGCCGCTCGCACTCTGCCTCGACGCGCCCGCCACCACAGGCTCCTGCGCGCCGGACGCGCCCCCACAGGCCCTGCCCGGGACGCCCGCCACCACAGGCTCCTGCCCTCGGACGCGCCCGCCACGGCACACGCCACCACAGGGTCGACGCGCCCGCCACCACAGGCTCCTGCCCTCGACGCGCCCGCCACCACAGGGTCCTGCCCTCGGACGCGCCCGCCACCACAGGCTCCTGCCCTCGGACGCGCCCGCCACGGCACAGGCTCCTGCCCTCGGACGCGCCCGCCACCGCAAAGGGCCCTGCTCGGGAGAGAGAAGGACGAGGAGACCACTGCCAGCTCAGCAGAGGACCCCTGGGAGAACTGGGAAGGAAATGGTGAAGGCTTCACCTCCTGAGACCTCGGACGAGACAGGAAGGAGAGAGAGACGGGCTTGATGAGGGAGCAACATCAGGGAGGGGCTTCTGACCCTGCTCTCAGTGCCCCGGTCCTGAAACCCTTCCCAACGACGGCCTCAGCCATGTTTCTGGGGCTTCACTCTCCCTTGGGAGCCCCAGGTCCCCCTCTATCTACCTAGCTCCCTTCCTGCCAGGCTTCTCTCTCCATCTCAGCCCCCTCCCCACTCCTCTCCTTAAGAGTCCTAGCCGGGGGGCTCCTGGGGGACTCAGCCAGTTAAGCATCTGACTTCGGCTCACGTCATGATCTCACAGTTCATGGGTTCGAGCCCCGCGTCGGGCTCTGTGCTGGCAGCTCAGAGCCGGGAGCTGCTTCGGATTCTGTGTCTCCCTCTCTCTCTGACCCTCCCCTGCCCACACTGCCCCCCCCCCTCAGAAATAAATAAAACATTAAAAAAAAAAGAGTCCTCGTTGATGGGAGCCATCTGCTGTGCCAGCCACCCACACCAGCCCTTGCTGTGGACACCGCCCCCTCTCCGCACCAGGTCTGAATTCCTGGTGGTCTCAATACTCTCGCGACCACCTTCAACGCCCTGCCCCTCAGTGTCGCTCTTCTTTCTGCCAATGACCTCATCCTCTACCCCAACTGTGTCCTCAACCCTGTCACCACCAGGAACTGTCCTCCTAACCCCCACTCCAGCGTTTCAGCTCAACACCCCCTTCTCAGACCATCACCTGCCCCAGCTCAGTCCTGCTGGCCCCAGTGCTCAAGAGGCCCCATGTCCTCACCTTCAGCTTCAAGCTGTAGTCAACCATCACACGCTCTCAAGCCCTCCTGACTTACAGCCGCGGATGGGAACCCAGGCCTGCCCAGTACCAGCCCCAGCTCTGAAGGAGCCAGCAGAGCCACGGCCTAAAGAGCACACCTCAGACGAGTGCAGGGCCCACTCTGTAGAGGCGCTTTTAGGCAGCAGGCTTGAGCAATGGAAACCTGAGTAAGCAGAGGGGCTCACAGCGACCCCCCACGGGGCTGAATACAAACAGGCCCATCAGACGACCCACCTCAAAGTAGCCACGGGCCCTAGCTGACCCGTGGGCTACCGACAACCTGGCAGTTACCAAGAAGGAAAATTCTATAGTTTCCACACCCCCTCACTCCCCGACTTGGCTACAGCTCCTACCCCCTCCCTCCTGACAGTCTCTGCTGGCCTGCCCCCTGCTCCCTGGAGGGTGTTCAGTAAACTTCTGTCTCCCTTGTCCTGTCTTGGATGAACTCTGTCACCATCCAGGTGACCAGCCTCCACCCAATTGGGTCGTCTCACATGTGGGGTCCCCATCGGTCAGGAGACCCCACACACAATGGCACTAATTCTTCCAGAGATCTCACAGCTTCGCTTGCCTCTCCTCCCTTATCTTCTTGTTCAGCTGCTGCTATCTGTAGAGATACCCACCTAGTCCGACAACCCACCTGCCACCGGCCCCCAGCACACCGCTTCATCCCGCTGCAAAGACCCGGACCCGTGCACGCAGGACCCTCCGGGACCCGTCTTCCAACACCAGCTCACTCCTGCCTCCGGGTCCTGTCCATCAGCATGGAGATTATCTCAACCGAATTCAAAAAACAGCAAGCCAGCTGGACAAGACAAAGACGTCTGTATCACTACTAGTCACATCTGTACTAAACTTCTCACCAGTGCGACTGGGTATAAAAAAGAAATAAGTGGAATAAGGATAGGAATAAGAAAAAACTCATTTTTTGCAAATGACACTGTGTAGGATAAAAACCTGAAAGATCCTTCTCTTTTTTTAAATGTTTATTTATTTTGAGAGAGAACCAGAGCATGCACAAGCAGGGGGAGGGGCGGAGAGGGAGAGAGAGAATCCAAGCAGGCTCCATGCTGTCAGTGCAGAGTCCGATGTGGGACTCGATCTCACGAACTGTGAGATCCTGAACCTAAGCTGAAATCAAGAGACAGAAGCTCAACAGATTGAGCCCCCAAGACTCCCTGAAAGAGCCTTTAGAAAAACTATTAAAATTAATTAGAACAGAACATTATTGGTAAACACAAGATTCATGTAAAAAATAATTGTATTGGGGTGTCTGGGTGACTCAGTCAGTTGAGCATCCGACTCTTGATTTCAGCTCAGGTCATAATCCCAGGGTCATGGATGGAGCCTCTTGTCAAGGCTCCATGCTTGAGATTCTCTCTCTCTCTCTCTCTCTCTCTCCTCTCCCCCACCTGCTCTGGCCCCCTCTCCCCCTTGCACTCTCTAAAATAAAATTAAAAAAAGAAAATGGGCAAAAGGTATGAACAGCATCTCACTGAAGGTAATATACAGATGGCAAAGAAGCCCATGAGAAGATCTTCAGCAGCATTAGCCATCAGGAAAATGCAAACTAAAACCACAGTGAGATATCACCGCATATCTATCAGAATGGCAAGGGTGTAAAGAAAATGGGTCTCAAACCCTGCTGACGGGCATGGAAAATGGCACAGCCATTCTGGAAAACAGTTCGGCAGATTCTTAAAAGAAGTAAATGTGTGCTTACCGGAGGACCCAGCAGCTGCAACCTTGGGCATTTGTTCCAGAGAAATGAACATTCAAGTTTACACAAACACCTGAACGTGAACTTCATAGCAACTTGATTCATAATAGCCCCAAACTGGAGACATCCCAGTCCTTCAATGCGTGAATGGTTAACCAAACTCTGTTCTACCCACATCATGGAACACTCTTCAGCAATGAAGAGGGCCCAGCTACGGATACACACAACTTGGGTGCGTCTCAAGGGCACTGGGCGCCTCTCCAACAGTCAAACCTCATGTGGTCCCAGTGATGAAATATCCTTGATATGGTCAGATCTTAGGGTGGGGGGTGGGGGCTGAGGAAGAGGATGGCCATGGCTGACCAGGGAGCACAGAGTCTGTGTCGTGGAGCCGCTCTGCACCTTGATTCTGGTGGTCACACAAACCTACGTGTGTGACAAGACTGGGCAGAAGTAAACACACATGTGTGTGCAAACGTGTGCAGCTGCATATAAAACTGGGAAAATCAGTGTGGATGCCGAATGTCCTTAAGGGACTGGGGATGTGTGCAAGTAGGTCTGTCTCTCTGAACTATTTCTTACAACTGAATGTAAACCTGCATTGATCTCAAAATAATGTTTAAAAATAAAAAGTGAAAGAAATCTTCCACCAAACAGGGAAATGGACCGAAGACCTTCCATGGCCACCTCACATCATCCACGGAAGGTGGCCCCTGGCCATCAGCCACCAGGGAGACATGTATCCCAAGTCACTCCCTCAAGAGCTGAGACCAGTGCTGGGGAAGGCGCAGAGGCGGTGTGGCGGTCCCAGAACGGTATCCACAGCCTTCAACAGCCACCCTGCTGCAGGCACTGCCCTAAAAGAAGCATGTCCGGGTTCCACACTGAACCTGCTCCAGGGGTGTAATTTTACAGGGCATTCCCAGGACAGCTGGACAACTGGGACACCAGGCTGTGGGCTCAAATGCTCAGTCGATGTCCAGCTCCCTGAAGCTTCAGGAAAAGCATGCTCAAGGGTCAAGGGTACATGGCTCCCCGAGCACATGGGCAATGGGGACCCCAGGGTCATCCGGGCAGAATGGAAAGCTTGGCTGCCACATAACACTCACCTGTCACAGCATCAGAATGACTTTCAGAGACCTGCCCTATGAGGCTGGGGGTTATTCTCCTCACTTGCGGCCCAAGGCACCAGGGAATTCTGAGGGGAGGGGCCACGTCCACACTGTTCCACAGGTCACCTGTCATTCTGGGCTCACAAGGACTTCAAAGCCAACACAGGAATAGGGCTGATGGCCTCCTATTCCAGAAGGGTCAGAAGGGTCCTTCCTCCATGCCCTGATCACTCAGATTGACACACGCTTGTTCCCCTGTCCGTCTGCCTGTCTCCCACCACAGGCTCTCAGGGACCCATTACGGGCAGCCCCTTGGTGGAAGTGACTCCAATTCTGCCTGCGCTACTGCCTGGGGCCTGGAACCTCCTCTGGTCCCTCTGCCTCCCCTGGTCCCAGCCTCCGCCTCCCAGACTCCGCTCACAGGAGAACTCCAGGAAGGGAATGTCTGCTCTGGGAAAGTCCTCGGCACTAGCTAGCCCCCACCATGGTTCAATGACCCTGCCAGCACAATGGTTACCAAGGCAGACCCGGGCTCCAGAAAGCCCACATCCCCTGCTCATTCACTCATTTCTTCCACAAGCAGCAGGCACAGCTCCTGCCCCTCCAGGCAGACATTCAAGGAAAGGGCAGGAGATGACTGACCGCCTACAAGGTGCCGGCTCATAGGCAGGAAGGAGCAAGCGGTCTGAGTGAAGGGTCAGCGTAAAGGCCCAGCGGGAAGACACAGGGGGAGTTCGAGAACTGGGACTCAGGCAACAGCAGGAGCGGGGAAGCCCATGGCAGGGCCGGACCCTCCCGCCGGGGAGGGGAGGGGAGGGGAGGGGCGGGGAGGGGAGGGGAGGTCCCGAGAGGCAAGGCCCGTGCTACCCATGGGCCCTGGCTCCCACTGGGTGTGCATCTTTCACAGGCTCCTCCCCCTGTTCTGCTCCCAGCCGGGGTTCCAACCTGTCTCCACAAGGCAGCCCCAGGGCACTGGAAATGGCAACCTGAACCCCCTCTCCTCTGCATGAAACACCCCCAGGGTCCTGACAGCCCCGCGGAAGTCCAGACCCAGACCCGCAGCCCAGGCCCGGGGCCTGCCCAGGCGTCTGCCCCACCACTCAGCAGCCGCGTGCGTCACAGCAGCGGGGCCCCTTCCCACGAAGCGCGGCCGGCCTGGACCTCCTGGGAGTCGGGCCTGCCTGGGCCTGGGCCAGACAGGCTTCCACACGTTCCCCCTATGCTGGTCCCCTTTCCAAAGTCTTTCCTCACTGTGAAGTGTGATACAAATACAGAAAGTGCCTAACACGCATGGAAGGTGGAACCACAGACCCACGTGAGCAACCCCCCAGGACGGGGCCCTCCCTCGCTCTCCCTGCGCTCCCTGCGTCACCTGCAGTTTTCCTACCCATGTGTGCAAGCACACCATCCACACACGGGGCACCGACGCGTCCACTCGGAGCTCTGCGGCTCTAAGGTTTTGGCTTCTATGACTGCAACAGTCCATCACAGGACCGTACAGGATCCAATTCGTTTTTCTTCCATATTGACATCCAACTGTCCCAGCACCGTTTGTTTAAAAGCTGCTTCTCTGCGCACAGCTCCGCGGTGCCACCTTGGACACAGAGCAAGTTCCCACCTATCTGCGGCTGCTCTAGAGCCTCGCCTCCGCTCCACTCGCCCATCTGCTGGTCCCGGAGCCTGCGTGAGGTGCGCCACGAGCTGCGGCCCTGTAACCCGTCTCCTCTGGCTCCCCAGCCTCCCGTCAAGGCCTCGCTCACCTGGTCTCAGCTTCCTCTGAGACTTTCACAAAGGGCCTGCGTCCTTTCTCACGGTCTCCATGCCCCTCCTCAGGCCCCCCTCCCCTCCTATGACACAGGCCTGTAGAGCCAGACGAAATGTGAGCTCTCCAGGATTCTGATCTACAAAATGAAATTTCACTCAGCTCAGTCACAAGCGCCAGGTGAAAATCCTGGGGGCTCCTGGGACAGAGGCCCCAGGGCCAGAGCAGGCTCCACACACAGGTAGGGGCCACAGAGAGCTCTGCAGCACAGCCTGGGGCTGGAGTGTGCGCGGCCTCGGGCTCCAAGCCTCCGTCTTCCTTTGTGTCGCCCTTTGCCACCCAGCCCCAGAATAAACTGAATAAACGGATACCAAGGCGACTTCAAGACTTGGCTGGAGGCATCTGCACTTGAAAAGAAACTCAGTAAGGACTGAAGAGGAAAGCTAGTTCTTGGCTAGGAGAGAGAAAGGGCTTCCGGATGCTCTGGTCCAGGTCACCTGGAGGCCAGCACACCCTCCAGCCCCGCAGCCACACTGTCCCATTTAGCCTCAGTGAGCCCAGTCGCTCCAGTGGGCCAGGACCCCATCATGAAGATTTGGGAAGTGAAGTCTGTCAGATACAAGGTCGAAACCACAACGGTGTAACCCTGGGTCTGCTTGGACTCAAACCTGTCTCCCCAACAGACGACGACCCTTGTGCCACAGAAGCAGTGGTAAGGAGAGCTGGGGCGTGGGGGGCTGGATGAGGCTTGGGGGCCACACAGCCTTAGAAGAAGAGATGTGCGGATCTCCATGACCAACCGAGCACACACATACCCACAGTGAGACACCCCCCCTCCCCCCCGTAAACCTGGTGGGAGAACTGGTGTCAGAAGGGCGGGAGTTCGTGATTAGTACACAGACTCCTGGAAGTTGGAGGCAAGAGTGGTGAACAGAGAGGACGGCAGGGGGTCCACGCAACAGCGGAGGCCAGAAAAGCTCACGGGCGGGAAGCGGGGGCAGGTGACACATGAAACAGCAGAACCCCCGTGAGCCTGAAGCTAGGACCTGGGTGACGGGTATGCAGACGAGAAAGCACAGTTCTGCATCCAGCCCAAATGCAAACACAAAGACTGACATTCTTTCTAACTTTGGAAACACAGGATTATGAGCAACGTAACAATGTAACTTCTATCACACTTGCCTTGTAAAGGGGGGGGCACATTCTGCCTCAGGACACACACACAAAAGAACTGAGGACAGGGACTCAGATATCTGTGCACCAATGTTCACAGCAACGTTATTCACAATAGCTAAAAAGCAGAAACAAGTCAAATGTCCACTGACAAAGGAAAAGACAAACTGTGGTCCATACACACAAGGAGATACGCGGTCATAAAAAAGAAGGAAAATCTGACGCATGCTACAAATGTCTCCACTAAAGGACAGGTAGGCTTCCACTCACAGGAAGCGCCGGCATAGGTGATTCACAGACACAGAAAGAATGGTGGTCGTCAGGGGCTGGTGGACAGGGGTGGGAACGATTTACAAAGGTTCCAGAAATGGATATTGACGATGGCCGCACACTATTGCATATGCACTTAATATTATCGAATTGTACCTAAAAACGGTTACAGTGTTAAATTTTACGTTACTTACATTGTACCGCAATTAAGAGAAAAAAGTAGGGGTTCCTGGGTGGTCGAGTTGGTTAAGCATCCAACTTTGGCTCAGGTCATGATCTCATGGTTCATGAGTTCAAGCCCCACATTGGATTCTGTGCTGTCAGCGTGGAGCCCACTTCAGATGCTCTGTCTTCCTCTGTCTGCTCTCCCCCTGCCTGCGTGCCCTCTCTGTCTTCCTTCTCAAAACACTTATTTATTTTGAGAGCGTGTGCAGTGTGAGTAGGGTAGGGACAGAGAGAGGGAGGCAGAGGACCCGAAGCGGGGCTCGAACTCAACAGCTGTGGGACCATGACCTGAGCCCAAATCAAGACCGGGCCTCTTAACCCACTGAGCACCCAGGTGCCCCACATAAAAAAAAAAAAAATCAAACAAACAAGCAAACAAACAAAGTAAAAGGCATGGGGGGCTAGAGGAAGAGGAGGAAAAGGAGGCAGCTCCAAACCAGCGCCTGCAGGCGCCTCGCCAGGCTGCTGAGACTGCTCTCGGGGACGGAGGTGCCTGCGGCGGGCAATCACCAGAGCTGCCTGTTTTCCATGCTCGTGTGACTGGCAGAGACGCTGGGATTTCTACCCGAGACAGCTGAGGCCTCCTGAGGGACGAACCGAGAGAAGCAGCTCACTTAACACTTGTAAGATAACAATTCCGTCACCCTGGCTCCGGAGAACCCAGATTCTCGGCTTGGAAGAAAAAAGATACAAACGTAACAGTAAGGAGGTAAAGTAAAATTCCTGTGGTCCTGAATATGACCTGGAAGTAGCCACATAAACTTGTGATGTGGGGGTGCCTGGGTGATTCAGTTAAGCCTGAACCTCTTGATTTTGGCTCCAGAGACGATCTCACGGTTTGTAAGATGGAGCCCCCGTTGGGCTCTGTGCTGAAAGCATGAAGCCTGCTTGGGATTCTTCTCTCCCTTTCTCTCTGCCCCTCCCCTGCATGGATGCTCTCTCTCAAAATAAATAAAAACTTAAAAAAAAAAAAAACACTTCTCCTTTTACAAATAGATACAAAAATATTTACAGAGAGAATAACATGTTTGAGATTTGCTTCAAAATAACATCAGAGGTTCAGGTGAAACAGAACGGCCACGGCTGGGAACGGCCAGAGCTGCGGTTGGGCGGTGAGTGTGGGGCAGCTATGTCCTACCCAGTCACACAGGCGTTTGAGATTTTCCAATAATAAAAGCTAAAAAAAAATTTTTTTTATTTCACCAGGGTAGACCACATGCTGGGACATAACCCATGACTCAGCAGATTTATAAGGAATGAAAGCACAGGGTATGTTTACCAACCACAATGGAATTAAATTAGAAATCAATAACAAAAATATATCTGGAAAAACTCCCAAATATTTGGAAGCTGAAAAGCGTATTTCTTTTTTTTTAAAAATTTTTTTAATGTTTTATTTATTTATCGGAGAGAGAGAGAGAAACAGCGCGAGCAGGGGAGGATCAGAGAGAGAGGGAGTCACAGACTCTGAAACAGTCTCCAGGCTCTGAGCTGGCAGTCAGCACAGAGCCCGACGCGGGGCTCGAACACACGAACCGCGAGATCATGACCCAAGCGAAAGTCGAACGCTTAACCGACTAAGCCACCCAGGCGCCCCTGAAAAGCGTATTTCTAAGTAACCTACAGGCTAAGGTACAAATCAAAATGGAAATTACAACATATTTTGAGCTGAATGATAAATGTAAACATATTAAAATATGTGAGATGCACTTAAAGCAGTGCTTGGAAGGAAATGTTTACCTTTGAATGCTTAAATAAGAAGGTCAAGTCAATGATCTAAGTGTCCACTTAAGAAGCTAGAAAGGGGCGCCTGGGTGGCTTAGTCGGTTAAGCGTCCGACTTTCGCTTAGGTCATGATCTCGCGGTTCGTGGGTTCGAGCCCCGCGTCGGGCTCTGTGCTGACTGCCAGCTCAGGGCCTGGAGCCCGTTTCAGTCTGTGACTCCCTCTCTCTCTGACCCTCCCCTGCTCACGCTGTCTCTCTCTCTCTCTTGGAAATAAAAATAATAATAATAATAATAATACCCACCAATTTATTTATGACTAGCTTCAAAAATCCTTTTAACATTATTATCAAGTTGAATCCAGCAATACATTAAAAAAATAAAACGTCATGACCAAGTGGGGTATATTTCAAGAACAAAAAGTTTAACATTTTAAAAATCAAAATACAATCAAATCAATAAAAGTAGAGAATGCATTTGGCAAAATCCAACATCTGATCATGATAAAAAAAAAAAAAACAGGCACTTTGGGGCACCTGGGTGGCTCAGTCAGTTGAGCATCTAACTCTTGACTTCAGCTCAAGTCATGATCCCAGGGTTGTGGACTCAAGCCTTTCATCGGGCTCTGCACTGAGCATGGAGCCTGCTTAAGATTCTCTCTCCCTCTCCCCCGCCACTGCACTTTTTTTATAGAATTACACAAACAAACAAAACTTTGAAAACTAGAGATAGAAGGAAGATTCCTCAGCTCAATCATGCCTAATGGGAAAAAAACAAATACTTTCCTCCTAGGATCAGGGACACCAATCCTGTGCAACCTTGTCGTAGAGGGTCCAAGACAGTGCACTAAGGTAAGAAATAAAGAGAATGCAGATTGGAAAGGAAGACATAAAACTCTTTAGATTCAGAAAGCATGTAGAAAGGTATGCAGATGTGTAGAAAACCCTTAGGAGGGGCACCAGGGCTCAGTCAGTTAAGCAGCTGACTCTTGGGCTTCAGCTCAGGTCATGATCTCACAGTTTGTGGGTTCAAGCCCCAAGTCAGTCTCTACACTGAGAGCACACAGCCTGTTTGGGATTCTCTCTCTCTACCCGCCCCCCCCCTCATGCTCTGTCTCTCAAAATAAATAAATAAACTTAAAAAAAAAATCCTTAGGAATCTACGACAGAGGTACTAGAATAAATAAGTATACTTACCAAGGTTGTGAAATACAAGGACAATGTGTCAAAATTAACTGTATGTCTGTATTAGCAACGGGCAACTGGAAAGTGTAAAATGTTCATTATCACTTACAAAATTAATATCACAAAGTATGGAATACTTTGACACCCCCTTGAAAAGGTAGAGCCTAAACACTTCTCCTTCAGTATGGGTTGGATTTAATTACTCACTTCTCACTTCTTTTTAAATTTTACTTATTTATTTTGAGAGAGACAGAGCGTGAGTGGGACAGTGGCAGAAAGAGAAAGAGAGAGAGAGAGAGAGAGAGAGAGAGAACCCCAAGCAGGCTCTACACTGTCAGTGCAGAACCCAATGTGGGGCTCAAACTCACAAACCTCGGGATCATGACCTGAGACGAAGTCAAGACACTCAACCAGGAGCCTCTAGATGTTCACTTCTAACAAACAGAAAACAAAAGCAGAGGGGCGCCTGGGTGGCTCAGTCGGTTAAGCGTCCGACTTTCGCTTAGGTCATGATCTCGCGGTTCGTGGGTTCGAGCCCCGCGTCGGGCTCTGTGCTGACTGCCAGCTCGGAGCCTGGAGCCTGTTTCAGAGTCTGTGACTCCCTCTCTCTCTGACCTCCCCTGCTCACGCTGTCTCTCTCTCTCTCTCTCCTAGAAATAAATAAAACATTAAAAAAAATTTTTTAAAAAGAAAACAAAAGCAGAAATGGCAGCGGATAACTTCAGAGATTAGGTCATAAAAGGTCATGAAGCCTCCTGCTTGCCCTCTCTTGGATCTCTGATGCTGGAGGAAACTAGCGGGTATACTGTGAGACACTTAAGCACCTATGGAAAAGCCGCGGGTGAGAGCTGGTGACGGCCAGCCTGTAAGTAGACCCTCTGGCCCAGTCCAACCCTCAGCTGATGCAGCCCTGGCTATATTAATGCAAACACATGAGACCTTGAACGGGAACCACCTAGCTAAGCCATTTTTGAATTCTTGACCTACAGAAATTGTTAGAAAATAAATGCTTATTGTTTTAACCCACTGTGTTTTAGGGTAATGTGATATACAGCAGCAATAGAGAACACAGTATAAAAATTAACAAAATCAAACCTGATTTAGAATGGAGCCTGGCGGCCAGCAGAGGGAGCTCTCGTGTCAATTACCCACTCAACAGGGACCTTCAGGCCACTACTGCCTAGGCTACACTTCACTGCCCACTAGGAGGGCTTTTAGTTGCCACCAGCCCCTCCCCACGCCCCCTTTCCTCTGTAAAGAGCCTTGCTCTCCTGTGCTCTGCAGACCTGCCTGGGCTTTTGACAGAGCTTGCTTGTCCCGGGTTGCAATTCCCTGCTATTCCCAAATAAACCCATTTTTACTAATAAAATAAGTGGCAGTTTTATCTTTAAGGTTAATATTACTTGGTGATCACAAGTGAGACCCGGAAGACCCCTGACAATCCTGAGGCTGTCGAGCAAGCTGGTGCTCGTACCCACAGAGCCAATGGAGCTCAGTGCTTTCGTATCCACCCCAAAGCGTGAGGGGAAGTTTTCTCCTGGACTCCAAGCTCTGCTCTCTGTTAGGCTCTCAGTACTTTATTCAGTGTCTGTTTCAAGGCCTTGTTTTTTCTGAGAATGCCCATTTGGCCTTCAGTCTGACTCCCATTTGGAACTAGACTGTTCCTATTGAAAACATGCTGGCCTTTGGCCTGATTCCTTCTGCAGCCAGGCTGTTGCCACTGAAACTGTGCTGGTTAGGGAGTGCTCTCTTGCTCTAGAGAAAAACTTCTAAAAAATGGGATCCCAGGGATCATAAATGTTTTGAATGTCCTCCCTACTGGGACTCTGGCTGGTTTTAAGTTTAAAAATGGTCTCAGGGCACCTGGGTGGCTCATCTGGTTACGCATTCAACTCTTAATTTCAGCTCAGGTCATGCAGGTTGTGTGTGAGTTCGAGCCCTGCATCAGGCTCTGTACTGACAGAGCACAGCCTGCTTGGGATTCTCTCTCTGCTTCTCTGCTGTGTTCTCTCTCTCTCAAAATAAACACTTAAAAGCTATGGTCTCTCCACATGCTCATTTATAAGTAAATAGACTGATTTAACCAAAAGTAATTTATAACTTTAATGACCATTATGGGGAAGGGAAGGGGAAGGGAGGAGAGGAGAGGGGAGGGGAAGGGAGGGGAGACGAGGGAGGAAGGAAGGAAGGAAAAGGGTGATACTCTGAATGGGACGCCTACTTTAAATGGTATCTGGAGGCTTCCAAATGTTTTCAGGATTCTAAGCTTGCCTCTTTGAAAAAATACTATTTCAGGCACCTGAGTGGCTCAGTCAGTTGAGCAGCCGACTTTGGCTCACATCATGATCTCATGGTTCGAGAGTTTGATCCCCGTATCAGGCTGTCTGCTGTCAGCACGGAGCCTGCTTCAGATTCTCTGTTCCCCCTGGCTCGTTCTCTGCCCTTCTCCTGCTCACACTTTCTCTCTCTCAAAACTAAACAAATATCATGGGGCCCACCGGCCAGCCCCCAATTTCTGTGTCTGAAATAAATTGTAATCTCTCATAAATAAATAAACATCAAAAAAAAAAGAAAAATGCAATTTCTCTTTTTTTTAAGTTTACTCATTTATTTGGAGAGGAAGAGAGAGGCAGAGAGGAGGGGCGGAAAGAGAAGGTGAGAGAGAATGCCAAGCAGGCTCCGCACTGTGAGCACCGCCAGACTGGAGGCTGGAACTCACTACCCAGGACACCGTGACCTAAGCCAAAATCAAGAGACTGACACTTCACTGACTGTTGCAACGCACGTGCCCTGAGGCAAACAATTAAAAGGAGTCTCAGGGGCTTCTGAGGCCCCTTGTCCCTTCCCCGTCCTCTTCATCTGCAGATGCACAGCAGCCACTGGTACTTGGGCCCCACCTCCAGGGCTATTTTCCTCTACTCTCTCTGCCAGGCTTCCCTTTTCCTCTGAACCTCTCCCTCCCCCTCCTCTCCTGAACCTATTAAAACTTGGGCCTTTAAAGTTAAGTCTTCTGGGGCCACCTGGGTGGCCCAGTGGGTAGAGCATCCAACTCTTGATTTCAGCTCAAGTCATGATCCCAGAGTTGTGGGTTCAAGCCCTACGTCGGGCTCTGTGCTAACAGCATGGAAGCTGCTTGAGATTCTTGCTCTCTCCCTGCCCCACCCCCATTCTCTCTGTCTCTCTCTCAAAATAAATAAACATTTAAAAAAAAAAAAAAAAGTAAAGTAACTAACACTCCTAGCTTTGCTGAAGAGTTTAACATAGTTATTGAAACTTCTCTACCTGGTCTCTCAGATTTTTATCAATTAGGCCACATACATCGATGAGGGTCGGGCCAAACACTGGGTACAGCTAGCCCGAAGGGAGCATCCTGAAGGGGTTTTAGAGGACAAACCCCTAGCTGTGGGCAAGTTACCAGAACACCAGCTAGAAACCTCCGCAGAGCAAGGACAGGGGAGTCAAACTTGGACACTTAAGCGGCAGAGCCACCCAGCGGCCCTCGACAGGAGCTTTCCTCAACCCTGTGACCTGGAATAAAATCCAGGCTTGTGCACAAAAGCCTGAATAACCTGTTCATAATTACAATCGACTCCAAACTGTCTTTAAAAAAACCTCTGGTCCTCCTTCAGGTGCGGGGCCCACCAGGAGAGCAGTCCGCTCTGCATTTACTAACAGGCTGCACCAGGTCTCTCCTCCATGAGTTAAAAGGACCAGGATGGAACTCTGTCATTTAATCCAGCAGAGGCCACATCAGTCACATGCTAGATGAGTCACATAAAAGGAAGACCAATAAAATTCTTTTTTTTTTTTATTTTTTTTAATGTTTTATTTATTTCTGAGAGAGAGACAGCATGAGCAGGGGAGGGTCAGAGAGAGAGGGAGATGTAGAATCTGAAACAGGCTCCAGGCCCCGAGCTATCAGCACAGAGCCCGACATGGGGCTCGAACCCATGAACCGCGAGATCATGACCCGAGCTGAAGTCGGACGCTTAACCAACTGAGCCACCCAGGCGCCCAAGACCAATAAAATTCTTAAATTTCAACTATGGGAAATGAAGGCCCCTGAACAAACCAAACCCCTCTTGTCTCTGCTGTCATCACAAAGGGCCAGGACTCTGGTAAGAAGACAGGCACCAACTGAGGCACTCCAGGCGCCCTCACCCTCTCGCCAGCCTTTCCAATGTGCCAATTCCCAACACAGGGGCTCTGAGGGCCTACAAGGCTCTTCACAGTCCTCCCTCTTGTGATCGGCTTGGAGAAACCACTCTCAGGATCAGGAATGAGCGCCTGTGTGCTGACAGCATAGTCACAACCCCGGCGCCCGGCCCCACTGCTACAGCGCAGTCCCTCAGACAGTGGGGCCTCTAGCAAACCTCACCAGGCTTCTGTCTCCAAGCCCACCCTCTCTGCCTAGGCCTCTGAGAGACACCTGCCCATTTCTCCTTAGTTCTTCCCAACCTATTCAGTTATTGGATTGAGGTCTTGGAAAAATATCACGCCAGAATTTTTTTCTCACAGAGGGGAAATAATTCTAGGATTTGACAACAGTAATCAAAATGGCCAACCAGGGCAACTAAATCACCTTCTGTGGTCTTCTATTTGGTGTTTCTGACTCTAGCTGCCACCATGTTTATGGGCAAAATCCTCAACTGATACTGGCAGAATCCACAATGCAACCAATGTCAGATTCCAGTGGATCCCTCAAGGGGCGCCTGGGGGGCTCAGGCCCTGATCTCACAGCTTGGGAGTTCAAGCCCCACATCGGGCTTCCTGATGACAGCTCAGAGCCTGGAGCCTGTTTCAGATTCTGTGTCTCCCTCTCTCTCTGCCCCTCCCCAGCTAGTGCATATTCTCTGAATGAATGAATAAGAAAATAAATAAATAAATAAATAAATAGGCTTTAAAAAAAATAGGTCCTCTCCAAACCTCTCCCCAG
The DNA here is from genome assembly GCA_017311185.1 of Proteles cristata cristata. Lineage (NCBI taxonomy): Eukaryota > Metazoa > Chordata > Mammalia > Carnivora > Hyaenidae > Proteles > Proteles cristata. Next base: position 189,321 of record JAESUZ010004130.1, on the reverse strand, counting down.
AACTAATACCTGTAAAGAAGCGCTTTATGGCTTCAAGCCCATAACAGATTACAAGGCTTAGTGTCCCATTATCCCCTGTAATGGTCCCTGTAATATCATTTTACCTGTAAGAAAACCCAATGGTCACAGAAGGGAAGTTTGTCCAGAGCCTCTCAGCAACACATAACACGGCTAACCCTCAACACCCTCTTGTTCCCAACCCTCAAGCATCCACTCCCAAAGAAAGCACATTTTTCACTGTAATTGACCCAAGTAGTACATTTTGGTTTTTAGTCAATAAGGAGAGCCAGCATCTTTTTCCCTTCACTTGGGAAGAACCACAACCCGCCTGGACAGTAATGCCCTAGGGTTATACAGAGTTCTTACTTTTCACAAACCTTAAAAATTAATTTGGATGATGGAAAGTTTTCTGCAGGCTCTACTTTATTACAATATGTAAATGATTTGCTTCTCTGCTCCCCTGTTTAGACCTCTTAACAGGAGACAGCATCCACATTTAAAATTTTTGGCCTTGGGGCGCCTGGGTGGCTTAGTCGGTTAAGCGTCCGACTTTCGCTTAGGTCATGATCTCGCGGTTCGTGGGTTCGAGCCCTGGGTTGGGCTCTGTGATGACTGCCAGCTCAGAGCCTGGAGACTGTTTCAGTCTGTGACTCCCTCTCTCTCTGACCCTCCCCTGCTCATGCTGTCTCTCTCTCTCTCCTAGAAATAAATAAAACATTAAATTTTTTTTTTTTTTTTTTTTTTTTTTTAAAAAGCAGAGACTTCCAGGAGGCATGCACGACTCTGGGTTTGCCTTTGTGGGGAGAACCATTCTTCCCTAAGTCAGAATAAGTGCCAATAAATATTTCAGTTGGCTACTTTCAGACCTAGAGTCCTAGTTTATTATTTTTTTTAATGTTTATTTTTGAGAAAGAGACAGAGTGAAAGTGGGGGAGGGGTAGAGAGGGAGACAGAATCCAAAGCAGACTCCAGGCTCTGAACTGTCAGTACAGCACCCGATGTGGAGCTCAAGCTCATGAACCTTGAGATTCTGACTTGGGCCAAAGTCGGATGCTTGACCGACTGAGCCACCCAGGTGCCAGAGTCCTAGTTTAGAATCATTATACAATTTGTTATGCTAGTTCTTCTGTTTTGTATAATTGTTTTTATCTGGTTGTCTGTCACATTATTTTTCCTTAAAAACAGTGTACCCAAAAAGGTGATGCCAGCTCTATTCTTCGAGATGATCTCCAACACTTAAGACCTTGATAAATATGGAAGATAGATGAGAAGTGCCTTTGAGTTCTCCCTCCTAACCTTGTTACTCAAATGCGGCCTTAAACAGTTTCCAAATGCTGTGCACGTGTCACAGTCCAATGTGACATGACAACCAATCAGTAAATATGGAGAACCTGCCTCTTGATTAGTAACGCTTTCAAAGAGCATCTTAATCAAAAGGGGAAATGCGAGGCTCAGTCATATAAGGCAGCCGGGCGGCCAGAAGGGGGAGCTCTCGCTCCCCACCACTCCTTGTCAATTGCACATCTATAAGGAGACCAGCCTCGCCCAGTAGCTTTACCAACCTAGCAGGAAGATTTCATTCTGGTAGCAACAGCCCAGCCAATGATAAGCCACTATACTTAAACCCCCAGTTTACTCCAGCCCCCTCTCCTATACGGAACAGCTGTCACCTCTTTGCTCTATTGCCCCCCTTCGATGTGCACACTGGCTTGTGGCTTGCTTGTCCCAGATTGCAATTCTCTGCTATACACAAATAAACACATTTTTGCTGGCAAAATAAATGGCAGTTTTACTTTAAGGTTAACAACAAAGAACTAAATAAATGTAGAAATACACCATTTCCTACATAGTTAAAATATCAATTCTCCCCCAAATAGATCTAAAGCTTCAATATAATCCCAATCAAAATCTCAGAAAACCTTTTGGAAAAACTGAAAAGCTAATTCTAAAATTTATATAGAACTGCTTAATATCTTGAAGAACCAAAATGACTGGAAAAAGAGAAGAAGCAGGGCGCCTGGGTGGCTCAGTTGGTTGAGCATCTGACTCTTGATTTCAACTCAGGTGATGATCCCAGGATTGTGGGATCGAGCCCCGCATCAGGCTCTGCACTGAGCATGGAGCCTACTTAAGATCCTCTCTCTCTCTTTTTCTCTCTCTCTCCCTCTGCCGCTCTCCCTCATTCATGCTGTCTTTCTCAAATTAAAAAGAGAGAGAGAGAAGGCAAGTTGGAGAACTTGTACTACTTGATCTCAAAAATTATTATAAAGCTATAACAATCAGATCTGTGGGATATTAGCACAGCATCAATGATAGAAAAGGAAATTCCTGAAATAACCAACATATAAACTGTCAATTGATTTTCTTTATTTTAATGTTTATTTATTTATTTTGAGAGACAGCAAGTGAGTGAGAGAGCAGGGGAGGGTCAGAGAGAGAGAGAGAGAGAGAGAGAGAGAGAATCCCAAGTAGGCTCCGTGATGTCACCACAGAGCCCGACATAGCGCTCGATCTTACAACCACGAGATCATGTCCTGAGCTGAAATCAGGAACCGATGCTCAAGTGAGCCACCCAGGTGCCCCACGATTGATTTTTAACAAAATCTTAAGGTAGTACAATGAGGAGATGGTCTTCAAAACATGGTGCTAGAATGACTGGATATCCATATGGAAAACTATGATCCTTTACCTCTGCTCACACCATAAAGGAAAAAACACTGACAAACTGGACTTCATCAAAATTAAAAGTATCTTCTGCTTAAGACACTGGTAAGAAAATTAAAAGGCAAGCCATAGGGGCGTCTGGGTGGCTTAGTCTGTTAAGCGTCCAGCTTTCGCTTGAGTCATGATCTCGCGGTTCGTGGGTTCGAGCCCCGCGTCGGGCTCTGTGCTGACTGCCAGCTCAGAGCCTGGAGCCTGTTTCAGAGTGTGTGACTCCCTCTCTCTCTGACCCTCCCCTGCTCACGCTCTCTCTCTCTCTCTCTCTCTCCTAGAAATAAAAATGTTTTAAAAATAAATAAATAAATAAAATAAAAGGCAAGCCATAGACTGTGGGAACATGTTTGTTATATATATATCTGGCAAAGAGCCTATATCCTGAATATATAAAGAATTCCTAAAATTTCAGAAGATTAAAAAAATTCCATATTTTAAGGGCAAAAGATTCGAAGAGACACATCACAAAAGAAGATATACAAATGGCCAGTAAAATAAGCACATGAAAAGATACTCAACACCACGGTCATTGGGGAAATGCAAATTAAAGTTTCAATGAGTTACCATCTCACATCCATGAAAATGGCTACACTTTAAAAGGATGGCAACACTGAGTTAAGATCAAGGAACAACTGGGAACCTAAAATGATAACAAATGTTTTGGTAAATAGTTTGGCACTTACGTAGTTACACACACACTTCAACCCATCATTTCTATCATTTCAACAAAGAGAAATAAGCACACATCCATAGCGACTTGTATGAATATTCACAGCAGTTTGTTCACAATAGCCGCAAACTGGAGAAGAACCGAAATGGCCACCAACAGCTGTCGCCGTAGATCGAATGCTGACGCATCTATACGGGGGCTGCCCAGCAAAGAAGGACCCACTGATACCTGCACCACCTGAATTTCCAAAACATTATGCCTGGTGCAGGAAGTCGACACAAAGCCTTCACTGCGTGGCATTCCATTTATGTGAAATTCTAGAAAAGGGACACTGAATCTACAGAAAGAGCAGATCAGTAGTTGCCTGGAGCCCAGTGGAGGGAGGACTGGCCACAGGGAGGGATGAGGGGACTTCTGGGGGGGGTGGGGGGGATGTTGTACATCTGGACCATGGCAGTGTTTACAGAGATGTGTACATCTACCAAAACCCACCAGACCACACTTAAAATAGGTGTCTTATTATATGTAAATTATACCTCAATAAAGTTTGATGTGAAAAAGAGTACACATTCCCAAAGTTTTATCCGGGCCTCTGCACCCCGCACGGTCTGGCCCCTGCTGGCCTTGCCATCTCCTTGCACGCCTCCCTCTCCACTTCCCACTAGGACAGCGGCCTGCTTCCTGCTTCCTGCACCTGGGACCCTCCAGCTCCAGGGACCCCAGTGGCTGGGAGCTGAGCTCGGGAACAGACTCAAACTCTGGGTTTGAAGCAGCAGGAAGCTGAGGAGACTGGTCAAGTTTCTTGACCTCTTTTCCTCAGTTTCCTTACCCATAAATGGAATAATAGTCCTTTCTTCATAAGATTCTTAGGAGGATTCAATGAGTTAACACACACAGCATTTTGGGCGTCTAGCACAGGCGCTGGCATCCTACTTCCTGCCATCTGGTTTTAGAAGGCCCATGAGCTAAGAATTGCTTTTACATTTTTCAATAATTGTGAAAAAAAATATTTTGTGACATATGAAAATGATATGAAATTCAAATTTCAAATGTCTATGGATAAAGTTTTGTTGAAAGAGAACATTCACATTTGTACCGTCTGTGGCTCCCTTCCCACAAAGCTGCAGACTCGGTAGCTGCATCAGAGACCACTTGGCCTGCAAAGCCTAAAATATTTACTACCCAGCCTTTCACAGAAAAAAACAACCACCATCCTGCCGACCTCTGGTCTAGCACGTGTTTATCTGATCCTTTCATCTTCAGCATCACTCCTACTTCGCATTAGCTGTTCTTTGTATCTGGAAAGTTCTTCCCAGATCTTAGGATAGCTCACCACTTTTCTGTAAGTTGGACTGTAATTTAAACATTACCTCCTTAAAGGTCTTGTGTGGTTACCTTGTCACTCTCCTATCTTTTCACCCTGTTCCAATGTCTGACGTGTCCTTCCCTGCCATGGTCTCGGAACTGAGCCTAGTACCTGACTGGTCAATAACTGGGTTCCTGGCACTTCCTGGCAGAAGGTAACTCAAGGGACCCTGAGCCTGTGGGTGAGCTGGTCTGATGGAAAGGACTGTCACTCAGCGGTGCATACGGGTGCATCAGGAGGTTCACTGGCTGTAGCAAGGCTCTGCCCCAGGCCCTGCTGCACAGGGAGGGACATTTAAACCTACCTGGACAATGGGAGGACTCTGCAGGAGACTGACCCTTCATCTAAGGCCTGGAGACTCCTAGGGAGTCCCCTGCATCCACACCATCCTCCCTTCCTTCAAAACAGGAAAAGGTTCTGGCTGGGGACTGGGGGAGGTGAAGCTTACACAGCATATCACACACAATCAACAAAACCACAATGGTCACATCAAAGAATGGCCCAGACCTCAGGGAACCCTGGCATGGCAAGACAGGGCTGAGCGTGGAGAAGACTCAGGCCTCTTTGAGCCACTGCACTCAGTGCAACCACCCACCCTCCACCTCTTCTCTGTACCCCAGCCCCTTTCTATCTGCAAGGACCTTGAAGTTGTCAGTTACTCTTCTGTCCAAGTCCACAATCCTTCTGGATCTCCACGGACCTCCCCATTCAAACCAACTCTGACCCCTCCACCTCCCTCACACACTCCTCTCCTTCACACTGAAACCTCCTTGAAGACTGGTCTGCCAGCTCTATCTCCATGTGCTCCTCTGCCAGCACCAATGTGTTCAGGCTTTGTTTGTCATAGCCGCCAAAGAAGGACACAGCCCAGAATCTAACTTCCCCCATTGAACCTTTTCATACCTGCCCTAACAGGGTGCAATGACAGTCAAGCCCCTCCTCCATGGAACCCTCTCCCCTGGGCATCTGGAGAGCCAGACATCCCTATATCTCTCTGTCCTTCTTTCGCAGCCTGCTGTGTTGATGAGGACTTGCCCAAGGTCAGAGCTTAGAAGGGGTGGGTGAAGGGTTGCTCTCTCCTTTCCACCACCAAACAGTTCAGTATGGTGGCAGCTGGAAGTACACATGGAAAAGTGCTCAGGGGTCAAGTGAGAGGACAGAGGATGGGGAACAGTCTGCAAAGACAGATGAGTGTTATTCAGAAGTCCGTGAGGAAGTTTCAAGAAAGAAAGTACAAGAATCAGTTTTGCATTTCAGATCAATCACTCTAAGATGAGAAGGATGGGGGCAAGGGGCTAAGAAAGAGCCAAGACCAGTCAGGGGCAACTGCTGTAATCCCAGAGGGCAATGAGGAGGCACAGAGGCGGGCTATTTGGTGGAAGGGGTGGACGGGAAGGGCCAGAATCAAGAAATTCTAGCACGAAGTTCCGCAAGAGCCTGGAGATGCAGGAATAGCCTCCTGGTTGTCTTACTGTGGCTAATGAGTAAACCGTGGCCCAGGCACCGGGGTGGGTGCTCCCGACAGAAAGGTGGAGTCGCTCAGCTCCGCGGGGCCTGTGTCAGGCAGCGACGCAGGCCGTGAAGGGCACCGCAGCGGCGTCGGCGGACACCCCGGGACTGAAAACGGGCGGAAGCAGGGGAGGTCCGCTGGGGCCCGAGGCCCATCAGATCCCCTTCAAAGGGGCAGGACACCCGCCTCGCGGGGGCAGCTGCGGCCGAGGCCTCTCCCGATGGACCGCGGAACCGACCTGAGACCTTCGTGGCTGAAGGGAGGGAGCAGCGAGCCCGCGAGCGTCTCCACCGAGCGCCCAGGCCGACTTCGCGTCCGACTCCCTCCTATTACCTTGTTCGGTGCGAGGCCTGTCTCGTGTCCCGCTCCGGCTGCCCTGCAAGGCGCCAAGTTAATCACGTGGCGAACTGTCCCTGAGTCTGGAATCCTGAGCCTGCTTCGTGATTATGTCCGCCTTGCTGGGCGATCGAATACAGCTGTCATTGTGGAAGGACACGGCCGTGTGTGTGCCTTCACCGCGTGCTCGTGACAGGGCTCTCATGGAGAGCGGGGACACATCAGTGTTAACACTGCCGCCAAAATCCACCCAGCCAAATACGTCCCTGTTTTGGTGTGCTACATCACCAAAGGCGGGCAGCTTCGCCTCAGACTGAAGTTCCAAATGGCACACAACGGAGACAGGCTGTCAGTAGCGACCAAGGACTCAAATCCCTAGAACACAGATCTCAGTGTTGAGCAGCCCTCTTCCTAGGTGCCTGGCAGAGGAGAGCAAAGTCCAGGCACACCCAGAGCAGGTGAGGGATGAGGCCAGGACCGACCAGAGGAGCCAGGGGAGGAGGCTCCAGCCAACAGGGAGGAAATCCAGCCCATGCACAGGAAGGGAAGGGAGGAAGCACTTTCCACAGCTTCCCATCGCAGGGCTGAGCAAGAGCTTGGGGAGCAGGGAAAGGGGGACATATGCATCACAATGAGGAGCCCAGAGGTAGCCTTAGTGCAGGCTCCTTCGGGAAGCCAGCAGCTCCTTCCACAATTTGGCCTAGAACTCCAGGCCCGGGCTCCCCTCGGTGCCGCTGGGGTGCACCAGGCACAGCCGGGGAACAGAGCCCCCTTCGGCATTTCTGGGATTCGGGGAGACACACCAATCCTGCCCACGGAGGGCCTGGGGGAGCAGAGACACCCACGAGGACTCACTGCTGGGCCAGGACGGGTCGACAAGGGCAGCACCGTGCCCCACATCCGCCCCCACCCCCAAGTTAAAGGCCCAGGAAAAGCAAGGCCAGAGCTTTGAGGAGAATCAACCCCTCTCAGGCTTCCCTAGGTCTGGCATGGCTCCATGCACGCCTCCCCACTCTGCACCCATGGAAATTAACCCCACAGTTGCCTCAGCCTCTGCTCCAGGACCCTGAGGAGCCCAAACCAGTCACGGACACCCGCCCCCCCAACCCCCGCAAAGACCTGGAGCACACGGCGCGGCACTCTCCACACGGTAGTGCTTCTCACTCTGACCCCAGGCTGTGAGGAGGAGCCCAGGATCCCCACGAGTGAGGTCACCCGAAGCCCTGAGAGGCTCCTGTTTCTCCTCTGGCCGAACTCCAAAGCCCACACAAAGCCCGGGCATGTCACTCCCACCGCCCTTCATTTCCTGGCTGCAAATGGAGATAAGTCTGGCGCTGCCCACCTGGCCAACAGGTTGCAAAAATGAAACCAACTCCACAGATAAAACGCGAAAAGCCCTACCGGCGGCCTTCACAGGCGGCCACTTCCAGACGCCGTCCCTGGCCCCTTGGCGTCCTCGGCACCCGGCCGGGGCCTGGCCAGACTTCTGCCCTGGGCCTGGCCTCTCGGTGCGCCGGCCAGACACGGACCCCGAAGATGCCGCCACCGGCGCCCTGCCTTCGGTACCTCTCATCCTGCTCTACCGCGCTCCTCTCCCTTCTGCCCGCTCAGCTCTGCCCCCTCCCCCGCTCCTCTCTCCCCCGGGCCGGGTCTCCGCTCCCGCCGCAGGCCCCGGAAGTCCGCGCCTCACCTTCCGCCTCGTGCAGCCCGCCGCAGCGCAGTCGATCAGATCCCGGCGACCGGTCAGTCGGCCCCGCGTTCCTCTGGGCGCCGCGGGGGCGGGCCCCGCGCGCGGCTCTCGCCATGGCAACGCTACACTTCCTGCCCACACCGCCCAGAGCCGGAAGCCGCGGCGCCCCCTGGGAGCCCAGGGGCGGGACCAAGCTGCTGGGGGGCGGGGCCTGCCCTCCGAGGGTGGCTGTCCGCGGTGTTGTGTAACCCTCTCTAGCGAGAGGTGGTCAACTATTTATGCTGGGCTTTTTTTTTTTATTATTTCTAGGAGAGAGAGAGAGACAGCGTGAGCAGGGGAGGGTCAGAGAGAGAGGGAGTCACAGACTGAAACAGGCTCCAAGCTCTGAGCTGGCAGTCAGCACAGAGCCTGACGTGGGCTCGAACCCACGAACCGCGAGATCATGACCTGAGCGAAAGTCGGACGCTTAACCGACTAAGCCACCCAGGCGCCCCATATGCTGGGCTTTTAAGGAAAAGTCGAGGTTCACCCGACAAAGCAGAATCGTCACGAACAGAGGGAAAATCATGACTATAGGTGGAAGGACCCGGTGCATTGGAGCAATCGGAAGGTGGTGGTTTGGGAGGGCGGGGGAGAGTGGTCAGATATGAGTAGTCCGGACAAAAGGAGCCTTGAACTTCAAGCCAATCAAAAGAGGACCTATGGGGGGGGAGGGGTCCTCTTGTAGGAGAGAAAGAAGTCTTTCCTGATGGAGTGAGGCTAGCAGGCCATAGATAGCAACAGCTTGGTGAGATACAAGGACCCCCTCAACTAGAGCTCTGGGAACGGAAAGGTGACATCATCAGCGATCCGGGGAATCCATGTGACATCTGAAGGGAGAGTCTGAGAATGAGGGGAGCGTGTGGAACTTCACATTACATCATCCATTTCAGCCACAGACTTCCTCCAGCGCACCTCTATCACTCATTCCTTCTCTCAGCACCTTCCATGAGTTGGGGACCTACTGTATGCTGCAGATCTTCAACCATTTACAAGTATAATGTGGGCGGTGAGAGGGGAACGCCCAAGAAAAGCTGAATTCTTGAATTAGTGATATAAGTGTGTCTCTGTGCCCCTGTGGGGGCCTTGGGACATGGTACAGACATAGGTCTGACATAGGTCTTGACTGACTCAAAGGCCTTAACAGATCAGATGGCCAGAGAGAAAGTGAACGGACAGAATAGGGTCTGGGAGGGGCACCTGGCTGGCTCAGTCAGTCAGTAGAGCATGTGACTCTTGATTTCAGGGTCAGGAGTTCAAGCCCCATGTTGGGCGTGAAGCAAACTTAAAGACTAAGAAAAGAAGAATAGGGTTTGGGAGCTAAGAGGACCAGTCAGTGTCAGGGCACCTGCCAGAGGCATTTTTCTGGGACCACACTTCTAGGCCATGTCCTGTGCCTGCTAAAACCCTCAGAGGCTCTAGCCAGGCCCAAGCAGCGAGTGCTGACCCCTCCGACCTCCCCAGCCTGAGCCTCCAGTCTCCTACCTAGAGTGCCCCATCTCTAGTCAGGCCAGCTCCCACCTGCCTGGGGAACATCTTCTATCTAGACTAAGCTTCAGGGCCCTGTAGATGTCTGGAAGCCCTTCCTGTGTACTCATGCAATGCATCTACACTCACTCCTGTCCAGGATGAAGCTAGGTGGTCCTTGCACACTCCCCTAGGTAGGAACTATGACCCATGAAGCTGTATCCTCAAGGCCTGGTGCCAAGAGGTGTCCGGTAAACCCCTCCAGCTAGGAAACTTGTTCCTACACACACACACACACACACACACACACACACACACACACACACACACCCAGGAGCATTGCCCAAGTGCCCCCAGAAGAACAAGAGGCATCCTCCTGGGTAGCAACCTTCAGAGCATTGGACCCAGAGGACCAAAAGAGGAGGAGGGAGGCAAGCCTGCCTCTGAGAAGTCCTCCGGGGCCAGGCAGGTCCAGATCACCCAGGGCCAGAGGGGTGCACAGTGAATGAGGAGAGCTGTTCAGCTCCCAGTGTTAACAGGCACCATGGAGGTAAGGAAAATGGACTCCAAAACTTTGGGAATCTCCTGGGGCCCTGCAGCAGCCCCTGGGAAAAGTTCTTGAATCAACTACACCCCTACTTTGTTCCTGAGGTTTCCTCCAGGAAGCCCTCCCAGACCACCATCTAGGTCCTGGAAGCTGCTCAGCCTTGAACTCTGGGCAGGCCCCACCCATTCTTGACAGGTCAGTTTTGGGTAAATCAACTCCCTCAGCCTTTAAATGGGAGCCTGAGGGCCCACCCGGACAGACAGGATAAAGTAACTATGGGTCACTGGCCCCTTCCAAAAGCTTTTCCTCCTAGCTTGTAGGGGGTGCTTAAGGCAGCCCAGGGGTGAGGAATGAGGCCCCGGGTGGCTGCCTGCAGCCCCCGCTGGAATCTTCCCTGCCCCTCCCTTCCAGATTAACTGAAACCTGCTAATTGTGGCAGCCCTCTGCATGCTCCCCTCCCCCACCACCGAGTCCTCCCTCCCTCTGCCTCCCGTCCCCTCCCCCTTCCATCCGAATGATAAAGGGTCTGGCCCGCCAGGCCCGCGGGCCTCAGGCCCTCAGCCCTGCCTCACACTACACTGCCCCATTGCCTTGTGCCTTCCACAGGGCCGGACCCTTGCCCACGTTGCTTGCTTCCCCTGCATGGGGCCCTACAGCAACCCACGCCTGGGGCTTCCTGGGTCGGAGTCATCATCCCAGGCCCCCAAGAGGAGGAAGAAGAGATACCTGCGTCATGACAAGCCCCCCTACACCTACTTGGCCATGATTGCCTTGGTGATCCAGGCCGCACCCTCCCGCAGGCTGAAGCTGGCCCAGGTGAGAGGGACCCCCCACTCCCCCTCATATTCCATGATCGGACCTTTCGCCAGGCCCGTCCCTCACCCGTTCCTAGTCTCAGGCTCCGGCATCCCACCCCACTTCGTCCTATCCAGCTAACTCGGTGGGGCCACTCCCAGCCTGGGCACCAGGGGGGAAAGAGTTGAGGTGCTCAGGCAGGACCCTTCCCTTGGTCTTTTTCTCCCTCCAGCACAGAGGTGTTCTATGGGGGGGGGGTGGCTACGCCCCAACGCCTGGCTGTGGGGGAGGGGCGGTACTGCCCCACTCTGCCTCCTGGTTCAGGGCGCTGGCCCACCCGCCGACCCCTGTCTGTGGTTTCAGATCATCCGTCAGGTCCAGGCCGCATTCCCTTTCTTCAGGGACGACTACGAGGGCTGGAAGGATTCCATCCGCCACAACCTCTCCTCCAACCGATGCTTCCGCAAGGTGGGGTAGGGCGAGGGTGGGAGCTGGGGCGGAAATCCTGAGTGTCTGGGGTCGGACGGCCCCACCCAAGCCTCCCCACCCCCTCCAGGTGCCTAAAGATCCTGCGAAACCCCAGGCCAAGGGCAACTTCTGGGCGGTCGACGTGAGCCTTATCCCGGCCGAGGCATTGCGGTTGCAGAACACTGCCCTGTGCCGGCGCTGGCAGAGCAGGGGCGTGCGGGGAGCCTTCGCCAAGGACCTGGGCCCCTATGTGCTGCACGGCTGGCCCTACCGGCCACCCAGTCCCCAACCCCAGCCCAGTCCTCAGCCACCACCCAGTCCTCAGCAGCCGCCCAGTGAAGGCTTCAGCATAAAGTCTTTGCTAGGGGACCCCAGGGAAGGAGTGCCACGGAGCAGCCCAGGTCCCACAGGATCCAGGCACAGTGGGGAGAAGGTGGTGCCCACTCCACCTCTGCCCTCTGAGGGGCCTCTGTGGCCCCTTTGCCCCCTTCCCGGGTCCAGGAGAGCAGAGAGGGAGACTCATTCCCAGGGAGGAACCCGCAGGCCCTCACCCCTCTCCCCTGAGCACAGAGCCTGGCCCCTCCACTTACTGCAGGGTTCCCCAGACCCAGGGGGACTGTCTGGTGGCGGTCACAGGGCCTCACTTTGGGGGCAGCTACCCACCTCCTACTTGCCCATCTACACTCCAAATGTAGTAATGCCCTTGGCTCCGCTACCACCCACATCTTGTCCCCAGTGCCCACCTTCTACTAGCCCAGCCTACTGGGGGATGTCCCCTGAAACCCACGGCCCCCCAGGGCTACTCTGGGATCTAGATGCCCTCTTCCAGGGGGTGCCACCCAACAAGAGCATCTACGATGTGTGGGTCAGCCACTCCCGGGATCCAGCTGCCTCCAGCCCAGGCTGGCTACTCTCCTGGTACAGCCTGTGAGGCTCCGGGGCAGGGGCTGCTTTCCTCTCCTACTCCTTCCTGCCACCACTGACTTGTGGGGGAACCAAGGCCGAGAGGACCCAGAGGTGTCTGTGGCCACAGCAGCCTTGAAACACCAGGCACCAGTGATGCTGAGAATCCATGATGTTTATTGGCTACCCCACGAAGGGCCACGGCCTGGCTAGGCACCACCCTGGCCCCCAGGGCCGGTCATGCTTCTCCTACCCCCGGAGGCACTGCTGGAAAGAGTGGGGGCTTTGCTTGCAGTAGCCCCTTCCTGATCCCACTTTCTCTGACCCTCTCTGTCCGTCCATCCTTCCTTCCTTCCTTCCATCCATCACCATGTGTCACTTCCTCTCTCCTGGCTCCCTCCCCTGCTGGGGGAGGGAGAACCTAATGGTGGCTCCAGCCTGTCCTGTCCTCCCTCATCTGCCTGGGAATGAGGTAGCACCTTTTTGGGAAAAGAAATCCAGACCCTACTTGTTTTTGGGTGGTGGTAGTGGGGAAGATAACAGTAAAGGAGTAGACAACATTTTAATGCCAAGTCTGATTTTTGGTGATGGGGTGGTGGTCCTGGAGGGATAAGCACTTGGTCGGGTCTACCTCCCACGGCTGGTCCCCTGCTGTGGGGCGAGATAACAGCAAACGGTGATAAGGAGGGAACCGAGGGCCTGGGGGAGGGAGGGCCAATCACGCCCGGAGGCTAGGGGCTTAATACTCCTCGCCGGGCAGGGGGGCCAACTCTGCGAGTGTGGGGGGCAGTGGGCCCCCAGAGGTCGAGGAGGTTGTGAGGGTGTAAGATTTGCTGCCTCTGCCGGCAGAGGCGCAACTCCAGACTCCAGGGGCAAAACTACGAGGGCACGCCCTTCTGCGTCCCAAGCGCCGAGCTGGAGCCGCTGTCCGGGTCGGGCCCCGGAGGGCTGCCGGGGGACGGCGTCGGAGTGCAGGGGGTCCCAGTGAGCGGCGTGTCGGTGCCGAGGGAAGAGGGCGTCCCGGAGCGCGGCGCCCTGCAGCGCCGGGCTGGCCCCAGCTCCACTTGGCCGACTCGCTCGGCGAACTTGAGCGAGCACACGGTCTCGCCGAGATCCTCCGGCCGCGTGGAGATCTGCGGGGGAAGCGGCGCTGGTGGGTGGGCCCGCGCGGGCGGCGCCTGGTGCGCAGACCCCCCTCCCGCGCCTGCGGCCGCCCACCTGCAGCAGCAGCACGGCGGCGGCGCCGGGCCCGAGCGCGGGCTGCAGCAGGCGCGTGAGCTGCGAGTCGCGGAAGGGCACGTGCGGCCGGCGGGCGCGCAGCGCGGCCATCACGCCTCCCAGGGCCAGCAGCGAGCGGTTGATAGTCCGGGCCTCCCGCAGGCGCTGGGCGCCCTCTCGGTCCCCCCTCGACGGGCCTGCCGCCCCTGCCTTCCAGGCACGCTCGGATCCGGCCAGGTCCACCAGGTGCAGCGTGCCTGCGGAGGCGAGCGAGCCCGGCGTGGAGGCGGCCCCGGCTTCGCGCGCAGCGAGGCCCCCCGCCCGGCTCGGGCGCGCGCTGCGGTACCTGCGGCGCCTGGACCGCGCGGCGGGGACGCCGTGCGCAGCGTCAGCGTGACCAGGGCGTGCGACCGCGAGCTGTGCGGGTTCTTGCTGGTGGCGGCGGTGGCCCGGTTGCTCCTCCCCAGGCTCAGCATCTGGAGGGCGGGGCGATGGGGCCAGCCTGGCTGCCGGGTCTGCGTCTCCAGGCGTCTCCAGGCGGGAGCCCAGGCCCCGGGCCCAGGTGGCCCGCGGGGAGGCGGGGAGGCGAGGGAGGAGGGACGGTGAGTGCGTTGCCACACGGGGTGGTGTTACCTGGTGGAGCACCTCCAGGTCGGGCACGTCCCAGTAGGTGAGGCCAGCCACCTGAATGCCCCCCTGGCCTGCTGGGCCCTGCCTCACCGCCAGGCGCTCAGGAGGCCCTGGGGCTAGGAGGTCCCTGCAGAGAAAGAGAAGGGCTTGGTTTCTGAGGCTCCTAGGGTCACTGACAGGGCAGAGGGTGTGGAGGGGGCACGCAGGCCCTGACCTGACAGCTTCATTGTAGATCTCCACCATGCTGAGAGTCACGCGGTGCTGCCCTCCAGTCCCCATCTCCTGGAACAGTGACTGCAGTGCCCTAGGAGCTATGCCAGGGTCCTCTGGTGGGCCCTGGGCACAGGGCGGGGTGCCGCGTCAGGCTCCCATCTGAGCCCCTGGCCCCCTGAGCCGCCCGGGGTCCCCCCTTCCCACCTCCATGCTGTAGGTCTTCCCTGTCCCTGTCTGACCGTAGGTGAAAATGCAGACGCTGTAGCCTTGGAGGCAGGACAGCACCGCGGGCTCCAGCTCCCTGAAGACCTAGGGGTAGGAGGGGTGGGGGGTCCTGAGCCCCAGGACCTGAGCCAGTGGGAACGGAGCCTGGTTCCCCTGGAAGGACAGCCCTAGGGGAGCGTGGTGGGAGTGTGCATCTCCCAACAGGCAGAAGAGGCTCCCTGCAGAAGGTGGCACTTACAAGGACTTGCCAGGCAAAGGAGGGAAGGAATGTGACGAGCATGAACAGGAGACACAGGGCACTGGAATTCTGGGGGCCACAAGGGAGGCTCCGGGAGCAGCAGCCAGAAGCCCAAATGCCAGGCTTGGCTGTCAGGTTCAAACCCCAGGTGTGGCTGGAGGCAAAGCACATATCCTCCTTCCAGGCCAAGGCTTTCCTTCTGTGAGGTGATGACTACAGTGGCGCCCGCTGTAGGGATCAGAGGGGAGCATGTACCAAGAGGCCTAGCAGCATGTGGCATACCACTCGGCCCCGCAGGCGTGCAGGATGGTGGCCAGCCGAGACCACCGGAACCCAGAGAGGCAGCTGAGGGGGAGGTGGACTGGGACTTGTATCCTGTTGGCAACTGGACCCCAATAGCAGCTTTTGAGCCCCAGGGGTTTGGCAACTGAGTAGCCTGTGAATTCTGCCTCAGGCGTTGGCTGCCAGCAATGAGGGCAGAATCCAGAATTGCCAGTGAGGTCATTAAAGATCCCAGGAATGGAAGAGAGCACTAGGGGTGACCGTGATGGGGGGACTGTGGTGCCCTTGCACAGATGGGAAACACAGGTGAGGGGGCTCAGTGAAAGATGCCTTTGTTTCCTTCATGCAGACACATCGAATCGGAGAGCCCTGTCCAGAGGGCCGCCCAGAAAGCAGTGGGCAAGGGGGACCTACACAGGGCTGCTGCAACTTGGGATGCAGGCCGAGGCCAGGGGAGGTGTGTGCAAGGGAGAAACAGGTGGAAAACAGCTATGGGGCTCCAGGAAGTAGGGGAGGGACCCCTGACCACCTGCCAAACACTGGTCACACGGTGTCCCCCTGAGGCCAACACAGGTTGGAATCTGTTAGCTCTGCCCCTTCCCTAATCCCCTCCCAGCTCTGAGCCTCCATTTCCTGAGCTCTGGAAGTCCTGACGGCAAAGCACGTGGACAGAGACAGGGAGTGTGTGAAGCAGGGTGACAGAAAAGGAGAGGAGGGTAGGAGAGTGGGGTCTGCACTGGGATCTGTACCAGGTGGTGGGAGAGCACTGAGGCCCAACACCACCTGCTCACCCTTATGCCCCCACTGCCTCCTTGGCCACAAGACAAGGAGACGAGCTTGCCCTCAGAGCTGGCCCACCTCGCCAGGGCTGGAAGGCGGGGAAAGGGGTCACAGCAATGTCCCCACCACAGCAACACGCTAGCTGTGCTCTGCAGCCAGCTCTGCGTGAGCATAACCATCATCTCAGACAAGTTCATCTTCCTTAGTTTCTTGGGGAAAAAGTTACTTTTTAAAATGTGGACTTTCCTGTTAAACCAGAAAAGGCTTCTTTCCACTGGAATTGCAGTGGAATGGTCAGGGAATGCAGAGGGAAATTTCTGGAAGGAAAGAAGTTACCCACCTAGGCTGTCATTCCTGCCTCCCTTCCCCTCACTAGAGTCCAGCCACTGGGGAAGCCAGATGAAGGGGAACCTGGAGCCTCTTCTGACTCTGGGGCAGTATGAGGGAAGGTCAGCACAGGGGCAAGGGTGGAGCATCACCTCCTCCTGGCTGGCCTCTGGGGAGAAGACCCAGTCCAGGCGGAAGCGACGCTGGCGCCCTCGATAGCAGGTGGTGACAGTGCCGCTGGGGCCAGGCTCCAAGCTTACCAGGCTGGAGGGTGTCCCTGGCCTCAGTCGACACAGCACACGGATATTTCCTGGGATGGAGATGAGGTCAGTGGGCTGCCTCCCAGGCCCCAAAGCATGCAGAGGCTCCAGTTCCTCCAGCTTGCCACCCCACCCCTCCACTTCCCAAGCCTGCCATACCCTTGAGCTCCAGCAGCCGCCCTGGGCATCCAGTTGGGGGCCCATGCTGCTCCTCAGGGAGCTGAGTCCCAGACCCTCCAGCGGACAGCGCCCCTAGGGCCCAGGATACCTGGTGGAATAGGGATGTGAGGAAGTGGAGGCAGCAGAGGGGCTGGGGGCGGGGCGGGTGTGAAGGCAATATGGTGATCTACCACTTCCGGCTTCATTCAGTGGGCCCAGGATGGAAATTAAGAAACTCAGGAGGATCATGGGAAGACCTCTGTCTCCTCTGGGGTTGGCCATCTTGTGAGGGGTTTACAGTCACACACACCCCCCATTTGCACAGACAGAAATGAGATCACACCCAGGGTGTTTGAGATCACAAGCTGTCTGGTTCCAGAGCCTACAGCTTCCATGAGAGCAGGGGCTGGGAAGAAAGAAAGAACCAGGGCTCCCCATGGAAGAACAGTGACTAGGCATGCCCAGAGAGCATGTTCTGGAGAGGGGGCAGCTGGTCCTGACCTGGCCCCGGGCCTCACTGAGCGAACATTGACAGCTCTGGGTAAACGTGCTGACCAGTCCTCGGAGGTCCCCACAGCCCTGTCGCAGACTGGCCATACGTGCCCGAAGTCCTGGCAGGGAGAGTTCATTGTGAGGGAAAGCCCAGACCACCTGGTCTTCCCATGAGCCCTCTGGACCCGGCCCTTACCTGCCAGCTGCCCATGCATCTGCTGCAGCTCCCTTCTGCAGTTCTGCTCAGTCTCCTGCTGGAGCTGCCGAAGGGCCCCCCGAAGGCCCTGCAGCTGCACCTCCTGCACCCCCAGCTGTCCCACCCAATTCCACCCCTGTCACTGAGGAAATAGGCACTTACCAGGCCCTGCCTCAGGTACCCTCCTCCCAGTTCACCAAGACTTCCCGGCCCCTGGGCTCAGCGCCCACCTGGACTTGAAGTGCCTCTGTGGTATCCTGGGCTTCCTGAAGGCGACTCTGGAGCTCCACCAATGCCTCTGCCTCCTCCTGCAGGAAGAGAGGGAGCCGTGTCAGCTACGGAGTGAGGAGGAAACGGGGAGGGGCACTCCAGCAGCCCCATTTCATGGATGGGGGACTCAAACAGAGGGCCAGGCAGAGCTGCTCATGATTCCATGTCTCCCAACTCCAGACAGGACTCCTTTTCCCCAAGTCCCTCTCTTCTCCTGGGATCCGTCACTTGGAGAGCCATGGGACAGGCTCGAGGTGTTCCCCCATGGGCATTGGTCTCCTTGTTCGGGAAACTTTGAACAGACCGTCCCAGGGCCTGTCTACAATCCCTTATAGGTCAGAGATGTCCCCCTGCCTCTGTTCCAGCAGTGTTAGATCCTGAGGAAGCCAAGTGTTCAGGAGCCCCAGACTGCAGAAATAGTGGCAGCTAAGGAGGATACCTGGGGGGCCCTGGAGGAGGGGCCAGGGGCCCAGTGCAGCAGGAGGTCCCGAGTGAGGCTCAGGCTCTGTTTCAGAGCCTCATTCTCCAGGGTTAGATGCTGAACCCTTTTCTCTGAGTCTGTCGCCCCCTGGGGGAGAAAGAGGCCCTCTAACTCACCTGAAAGTTGGGGCCCCCTCTGGTCGCGCTCCTGGAGCCCAGGCCCCCAAGCAGCCTTACCACGCCCAGGCGCAAGCGGCCCAGCTCCTCTTCCTGCACTTCTAGCTGCTGCTTCAGCTCCTCTAGCTGCGAAGGAGGAAGGAGCACAGGGTGGAGCATCTCCCTCCACTCCCTCCCACCCCAGTCCAGCTCCCTCCTGGGCCCCTCACCTGTCCAAGGATGAGCTGCTCCAGCCGCTGCCAAGCCCTCTGGTCCTCCTCTGACTGGGGAGGGTGCTGCCCTTGGGCCTCACCCCTTGGTGAAAGGGACGGGCTTTCTTCTTGAGGTGGGGAGCCTGGGGTGGGGTGGACCCTGTTAGTACTGATGAGGTCTCTAACCTGAGGGAGGGGACACCTCGGGAGCAAGGCTGGGCATGGGACCCCGAACTGCAGGCCACTCAGCTTCTGGTGGGCTTCACTCCCTCGACCCCCTTTTCAACTCACTACTCCTTACGCACCAGCAGGTGTGGGAGGCTGCACCTCGGAGGCTGGATGAATACCCTGGGGCAGGGCCTGCCTCCCCCTGGGGCTCCGAATCCATGCCAGGAGGGCCAAGAGCTGACCGGTCACCGTCAACAGTGGGGGGACATCACTCTGCTGTAAAGGAGACAAGAATTTGAGCGGAGGAGACTGAGATGATGACAGCCATGGGGGAGGCTCACGGCCGTGGAGAGAGTCTGCGTTCCCCAGAGAAGGGCCCTCCGCGAACCGCTCACCTTGGTCAGGTCAGGGTTCCGGCAGCTCTCTTCCGCCCCCAGCTGTACAGAGAGGAACTCAGCAAGACGCACGAGAGCCTCTTCCAGGGAGACCTCGGCAGAACGGCCCTCGGCTCCCTCTTCTGGCCCATCCTCAGGCTCGGAACAGCCTGTGAGGCCTGATAGCGGGAAAGGGAGGCTTGCCGTTCGCATGTTGGAGACTAGGCCACCGGAAGGCACGGGCTGTGTTCCTCCCCGCAAAGAGGTCACGGGCACCCCTCCCTCTCCGAAGTCGGGGTTCTCTCGAGGCCCCAGGGACGCAGCGCTCCCGATGCACCGACAGCACCTACCGACCAGGCCTGTCAGCTCTGTCCACAGTTCTGCCGTGGGCTGGTCAGAGCGGCGGCGACCCCCGGGCTTTCCACCGGCACTCTAGGAGGGTGCAGCGAGACCCCGAAGGAGTGGGTAGGCAGCCTGTGGGGCTCCTTCCCTCTAGGAACTGGGCCAAGGGAGTTGGGGCCGAGGTCTCCGCTTCCAATACCAGAACAGACAGGGTCCTCAGCACGGCCCTCCTCCCCGGCGTCAGCGTCCCGGGAACGTTCGCTGCGCGGGCGCCCAAAACCCGTTCGCGGGAAGGGGGTCGCGGGCTACACGGCGCCCGCTCGGCTCACCTGGACGGGGTCCCCGGGGTCGCCGGCCGCCGCAGCCCCGCCATCCCTACGGAAGAGGCTGTAGAAGATGTAGATGAGCAGCGAGTAGAAGGCGTACATGGGAGCGCGGGGCGGCAGAGGGCCCCGCTTCGCGCCGCCCCGCGTCCCCGCGCCCGGACTCCGCGCCCGCGCGCTGCAAAGCCGGTGCGCATGCTCGAGGCGGCCGCCCCCACGGCCCTGCTCCCGCGAGTGGAGGACGCGCGCGCGAGGAAGGAGATGCCAGAAACTGGGGTTCCCGGGGCTGCACCCGGACACCTGCCCCGCGCCTCCCACTCCTGCTTCACGGAGACGCCTGGCTGAGAGCGCCCATGTCCCCCCCACACCCCCTCCGCGGAATCCTTCCTAACCCTCGGCGGAAGCCCCCACAACTCGCACCCCTTAGAGCCATCAGCCGGAGGGAGTCCAAGCTCCCCTCCCTAAGTAACCCCTTATAGCCCCGCCCCAGTCCCGCCCAGCTGTCTTCACAGCCCGTCTCCGCCCCTCCTCACTCCCGTCCCAGCTCCGCCCACACCGCTCACAGCCGAGCCTCTACCCTCACGGCCCCGCCCACGACATCCCCTCTCTCAGGCCCATCCCTTCACAGCCCCTCCCCTCCCCACAGGGCCCCGGTACCGCTCGGCTGTCACACCCAGTGGTGTACAGAGCTCCCCCTTCCTAGCCCCGTCTCGGCTCTGAAGACCTCCTCCTGCTCTCCTAGAACGTCCCCTTCGCCCAGGCCCCGCCCCCACCCACCGCTCTAGCCTCCGCTCCTCTCGTTGGTTCGCGCCAGGCCAGTGCTGGGAAGAGGCCGGAGGCTTGGCGGCAGCTGGCGGGTGGCTGGGTGGTGGGCGACGCCGGACTACAGCTCGCCACTGCGGTGCGGCCTCGCCGCTCAGCCACTGCTGAGGGCCTGCGCTGTAGCTCCTTCCAAGCCAGGTTCTGAAAACGGCGCCTCCCAGAGCGCAGAAACCAGGCCGAGTGGGCCTGCGCGCAACTCTCCCCGAGGTCGGCTCCCCCCCCTCCCCCGCTTGGATTCCAGGGCCCCAGAACTCACGCCCACCCAGGTCAGGCCCTGCGCCGCTTTCTCTCTTCTTTTCCCGGCCAAATTAGGTTTTCTTCCCCACAATTGTGCCCAGTGGCCCCGGGGCTCCCGAAAGTTTTGGATGAGCCTATCCCGATATTTAGAAATGGGGCTTTGGAAACTGGGAGACCTGGAGAATCGCCCTTAGGGCTCCTGGTTGCCGGCTTCTGAGTTTTGTCCTCTCCAAAGTTGAGGATCCCCCTCCTGTTTCACGTTCATTACCACCAGAGGCGGCATGGCCCCCAAGCTGTGGAGTGAGTGGAGCACGACCCTGTCCCACCTAGCGCTGGGAGTGGTGTCTCTGCACGCAGCGGTGAGCACTGCGCAGGTGAGTACACTGGGGGGCCGGCAGGGGTGTATCCCGCTCCAAAATTGCAAGGACCTGGATCAGATCCAGTTTCCCGGCTCAGGGAAAGGGTGGTGGGAGGCTGAGTCTGGGGACCAGGGTTGCATGAGACCCCCACGCCCTTCTCTCCTTAGAGGAAAGTCCTGGCTCCCCACCCCCATATCTCCTCCTATCGTTGTGCTGACAGGCAAGTCGAGGGGCCGCCGCTGGCTTCCTGCTCCAGGCCTTGGCCTCTGCCACCTTGCTGGCCCCAGGGCTGGGCACAGATGAAGACTGTCTTGCTGGAGTCTGGGTGGCCACTGTCATCGGCCTGCCCCTTCTGGCCTTCGATTTCCACTGGGTGAATGGGGACCGCTCCTCTGCCAACCTGCTCCTGGGAGGAGGAATGGTGCTGGCAGTGGCTGGTGACCACCTTGGTGCTGAAGGCCGCTCTGTGGCTGCTCAGGCAGTGGTACTGGTGGTTGCAGTGACCATCCTCATTGTGGCTGTTTTCACGACCAACACTTATGGAATGTGGGGGGGTGCGATGTTGGGGGCTGCAGGCCTCCTGAGCCGGCTGGAGGAGGACAAAGTTCTGCTGCTTCCAAAGGAGGACGTCTGTCGCTGTGCTCTGGCTGCAGGCAGTTGGGCCTACCACCGAGCCCTGCACACACAGCGCCTGCAGTGGGAGTGATGCTTGCAGACAGCAAGGTGGGGCTTCTGCCTTGGCTACCACCTCTCACTCCCACAGGCCTGCTCCTGCGGGCCTCTCTCTTGCCTCCCAAAGAGCACTTGCTGCACAGTGATGGATGCCTCGTTAAGGAGACAAAGTCTGGGCACTGCCCCTCCTCTGACTGAGTTTGGGGACTCACCTAGACCAGAATTAAAGAGATGGGCCACTAGTCACGTTTTGGGGCCTGATATTGGGCAGGCCATGGTTTTGGACTCAGAGAGAGGCTTGGTCTCCAATAAACCTTAGGGATTCAGCAGGAATATGGAATCTGCCCATTTTTGAAAGGGGATCCAGGGAGGGGTCCTCCACTGAGTCCTCTAAAGCTCCAGGGCAGCAACTAGTTTCCCTGTGCAAAGAAAAGGGCTGTCCTGGAACTAGCCCTGGGGCCTCACCCAGCCTGACCTCCTGCTTTTGTCAGGAAGGTTCCTAGATTGAGAAGACCTACTCCTGGGGCCCTTGCTCTCTTGGGACATAGTGGAGTTCTGAATATCCTTGGCACAGCCTGGCAGGTGGCCCTCTGGGACAGTGGCCTTCCCGGGCTGCCAGAGCTGTACTACAGCTCTATTACAGCTATCCTCAGAAACGCACGTTCCCACTCAGAGCTGACTTGACATGTACTTATCTGCCCACTGGCCTGGGCAAGGCAGGTCCTGATTTCCCAAGACCCTCACTTTCCTATGTGGACCCCTCCTCAGCTCTCAACCTCAGGGGTAAGAAATGCGTTTGGGCAGAACAGTGGGTTAGATTCGGGGTCCAGAGTCCTTTCTCGGGATTACCTATGCTTACGTCCTGTGGAAGCACACCTGGTCCCACAGAAGCACCGGAGTGGCCTGCGGGGTTACTCACTCCAGCAAGCCAGGCCAGAGCTTCTTGTGCGCAAGCCTGAGTGTTGGGGGAAAGGCGCAAACACACCCCAACGTGGCTGACCAGGGATGCCCACCATCCGGGTGGCCCTCGACGAGTGGGCCGCACCCTAGACAGACCGGAAGCGGCGCGCACGCCCCCGACCCTAGGATTTCCCTGCCCCGGGCGCGCGCCCCTCCGCAGGTCTCCTGGGCCCCGCCTTCTTCCTGCCTCCTTTCTGCAGGGGCGGGCTCTCAGGCGTCCTCGCGCGCCCATTGGGTCGGCCTGACGTGCCGTCTAGCCCTGAGCGCCTTTCCCATTGGCCCCGCACAGCTCACGTGACAGGGAGTCCGAGGGGGCGGTGGCGGCGGCAGGGGGAGCGCGCAGCGAAAACAAAGATGGCGGCCGCGCCGGGGTCGGTGGCCGCGGCAGCTTGGGGGCGGCGCGCGGGCCAGACCCACTGAGGCGGCGGCGCAGGGAGCGGGTTGCGGGGTCGCGGCGGCAGCGAGAGGGCGGCGGGAGCGCGCGGCACCCCTAACTTCCAGCCTCGAGTGCGCGCCGGCACCCGCCCGCCGGGCCGACCGGCCGCGATGTCCGGCGCGGAGGAGGCCGGCGGGGGCGGCCGGCCGCAGGGCCCGCCGGCGCCGTGCCGGCTGGGGCCGGGTCGCGGCTGGGGTCGGGGTCGGGGCCGGGCCGGGGCGGCCGCGGGGCCGGCGGCGGTAGCGGCGCTGGGCGAGGCGGCGGGGCCCGGGCTCCCGGACGAGGCGGGCCTGGCCGGCGCCCGGCAGCTGCAGGAGGCGGCCGGCGACCCCGATGCGCCGCCCAAGAAGCGGCTGCGGGCGGCCGAGGCAGCCGAGGCGGCGGCGGCGGCGGCGGCGGCGGGCAGCGGGAAGCTGGAGGAGCGGCTCTACTCGGTGCTGTGCTGCACCGTCTGCCTGGACCTGCCTAAGGCCTCCGTGTACCAGGTAGGGCCGCCGGCCCGACCCCGACCCAGCCCGACTGCAGCCCCGCCGCGGCCGCCCCCCTCCCTGGGCACCGCGTATCCTCGGAAGGCAGGTCTGAGCTCCGGGGCCCACCAGTCGGGACACTGCCGGCTCTTCGGAAGCTTTTCATTCTCCTTCTGTTAGGACTTTTATTTCCTACTCGTAACCAGCTTCTTGTACCGACTCCCCTTGTTCCTAGATCCAAATCTTATTCTTCCGCTTCTTTACTTTTTGGCTTACCTCACTGCCCCCACCTCACCCTCTCAAGCTGCCCCCAGAGAAAGCTGGTGACAGATACCCACATTCCGCGCCCCTTCCGCCCCCTCCCCCCCGCAACTCCTGGGAGCCTGCTCCCCCTCATTCTTGAGCTCCGTTGGCTTGGGTAGACCCTGGGCTTTCCTCTTCACTCAAGAGTTCTTTCTCTATTCTTTTAGTAGCCACACCCCCGAAACCTGTCTTTAAGCTCTTGTCATATATCTTCTACCTCCTTGTTGAAAAAACTCTTTGCCTTTCATTTTGAAAGAGCGTTGAAAGGAGTGGATCATCTCTTTTCCCTCCCCTGTTCCTTTCCCTCATTTCCTGGTCTGGAAGAACTACCTTCATCAAACCCCAGTCTGGGTCTCCTCTCTTCCCAAACTGACCTAATGCTTTCTGTACATGCCATGTCCTAAGTTAGACTCCCACCCCGTCCTACTTTACCCGCACTAGGCCTGGCTTCTCAGGCTACCAGCGCTCCAGGAGGTGTGTCCACCCTCCTTTTACCATCTGAGAATCCAGAATGGTGGCTGGACTCCGTCCTTAACCAGCCACAGCCATCAGAGAGGGGAGTTGGCCCGGGTGGATCTTGCGTGGGTGTCACACAGCGGCAGGGGCCACCTCTGGCCCTAGAATTAGTTTAAGTGTGCTCCCTTCTTTGTCCCCAGATCTCTCTCCCCACCCCACCCCCACTCCTCTGATACTGCTTCCTCCCAGGATCCTTTTGAGGGATGGAACAGGTTCTCTATCATCTTTCTTTGCACTTAACAGGAGCTGGTCATGGCTGATGGGGCTTTGTCTCCTGCTGGAGCCAAACTGGGGCCATGGGTGAGAGGGCCATTTTTGTAATAAGCAGTACTGGGCTAATCTGGGTTGCCATTTCCTCTGCCCCTAGATCTCCAAACCCTTTCCTCCTTTGGCATGACGTAGCTTAGGAGGACCCTGGTGTGCCCAGGTAACTGAGAGGAAAGAGAAGGCATTGGCAGGGAAATGGGTTGAGTTCTTTGGGGTGAGGGCATTGGCTCTCTGCCTAACCTCCTGGCCAGAGGCCCTGGCTTAGGAATACCACAGGCCTTCTGACCCAATTAGAGGAGCACTCACCATGGACCAGCCTCGGAGGCCCCTCAGGAGTTGTCCCCTCTCCAGCCCCTTTTTACCTTGCCCGTGATCTTGTGATCCTCTCAGGTGGAAGAACTCTTCCTTCTTTGGGTCTTAAGTGAGAGCCCAAAAACGCCGAGCCAACCGTGGGTAGGGAGGGTCCCAGGGGAATTTGGGGTTCCCTTCCCCATCCTGTGAGTGGGCTAGACCTGGACCTGACATGATGACAGGCCACATGGTGCTGCCTGCTGGTCCAAAGCTTTGCCTCTGGCCAGAGCCACCTGTGATGGGGCCTCTGAGCCTGGCTGGTTCAAACCGGCCTGCACTTTGTTGGGAGCTTGAGCTAGGTCATGGGCAGGCTGGAGGCAGGTAGCTAAACAGCTGTGATGGAGAGAGTAGAGGAGTTGGGGTAGCCCTGACCTGTGGCCCTCCCATGACCTCCCTTCCAGCTTCCCTGGAAACAGCCCTGCTGAGCAAGGAGAGCCCATGACACCAAGCTGTAGGCTTTAGCACTGGCCCCTGCCGTAGCTCCGTTCTTCCCAAGTGACAGCTGGGCCTCAATGGGGAGTTGTTTCCCTCTCATCTCTGGAGGCCTAGAGTAAGTTCTAGAACATGTGATCAGTGGCAGAGCCCTTGGCCCTTCTAGAGTCCTGCCACTGATCAGAACTTGCTTTAGCTCCTGGAAGCCCTGCCATGGGCGGGCCGGTGGGGGGCATGCCTGGCAAGGATACACAACAGTTCCATGAGGGGCCTGAGGGATGGGCTGGAGGAAGGAGGGAAGGCCTCTTGGTGGCTCCCCACTGCATGTGACCCTGGATGGGGACATTGAAGGTAGGGGGTTGGGATGGGCCTGGACGTATCTGAGCTGGGTTAGCTCCCAGGAGGATCTGGTCATAAATGATGTAGGCCCTGTACGTGCTGTGTCAAAACAGGCAGGCATACAGCCTTCTGGATGTCCCTGGTTGGGTCTTACTACTGGCCATGAACCTCTTGGCCTGGGCTCAGCCCCTCCATTTCTGGGGAACTGCTTTGGTGTGCCGTGTTGACAGGCCTTTTCTAGTGGATGGTATGAGGCATGCGGTGTGTTCCATTCTCTGTTCTACCAGCAAGTTTTCTCCTGGCTCCACCAGGACACACAGCTTGGAGCCGGTGCCAGCCATGCTGTGCATCTGGGGACTGTCTCAGGTGGTGCCCAGCTCTGGGGTGAGGAGTGGTCTTGGTGAGCCCAGTGCACTGTGCCTGGCTGGGTCTGCAGGGGACAATTCCATGGGCCTCTGGAGTTGGCTGAGTGCTTGGTATCTTGAGAGCGCTGTGGCCACCAGACCCCATACCCGTGCCACCCGGGGAGCCTTGGTGGTGGCAAGAGCTCACCTCGAGCAGACTTACCCATCTGTTCCGGAGTCTGAGCACCTGGCCTCGCGCAGCTGGCTTTCCCACACATCTAGCACGTCAAGCTACACACCTGGACTGGGGAACCTGCTTTAGTATAAGAGCAAGGCACTCATGCAAATGGTTTTCACCATGGCCTACTTTAAGTTAGGTCAGGTCAGATCAAGGACAGAGGAGGTTCAGCAGATGCTGGCTTTGATGTTCTTTGTGTGGGTGTTGGGTGTGTCATTAGTGACTGACCTGACATCTCCAGAGTCCCAGGCAGCACCCAGGTGGGGGCAGGAGGACTGGAGTGGCAACAGGGACACTCACGTAGGAGTGGGCAACAGGCGCCTGCTGTACACACGGAACTGCGGCGCCAGGGCGATGTGGCCCCGCCCCCCCCCGCACATGTGAGCGCTTCTGGGAGAAACTCAGCCTTTCTGGCGACTGGAGCATTGGGGATGCAACCTCGTCCTCATCTCCCGAGGTTGTCCCCCACCCCTTCACACAAGGCCCAATCTGTCCTCTCTGTGACATACCGGGTATGACCCTGCAGACATCAGCCGAGGCCCTGAGCTGTGGACCAGCATGTGGAGGGAGGGGCCGCAAGCTCTCCCTACCCCTCACCGGGCTCCCTGCCAGAAAAAGTTCCCCTGACCTCCATCAGGATGAAGGAGTAGTCGTGGGGGTCTTCCACAGGATGTGGCCCCAACTGGCTTTCCGGCCCACCACTCCCAGCCTCAGACCTCAGCCTGCCAGCAACACACCTCTCCCCTCCAGCCGTTTGCTCCGGGCCCCCTCCCCATTCCTCCTTCTCTTCCAGGGCCCTACAGAGGCAGTGCCTCCGTGCTGTGGCCGTCGTCTCCTGCCACAGGGTGCTTGTCCTCACTTCACAGGGCACTTGTCAGCTTCTGCCCTGTGGGTTCTGTCTTGCTGTGCCTCTCACCCCAAGGCCTCCAGTCTCCACCAGGACCTGCCTCAGGCCCTGGCGCAAGGGGACTGGTTACTTGATTGTCAGTCACATTGGTGAAAGACTTAGGAAACAGGTGGGTCCATCTCTGCCCAGGCCCCAGCCAGTGTGGTCACGGGCCTTGGGGAGCCTCCTGTCACTGTCAGCATGCCTGGTGCTGCAGGCTCTGTTCTAAATGATGGTTAAAGAGTCCCCTGGGGGGCTGCCTGCTCACCTGGCCTGGGATCCTCTTCTCTAGCTCCTGGTTCATGCTTTGAGGTGAGAAAGGTAGCAGAGAAGAGCTACGGAAACTTATCTGCCTAGGTATCCAGAACAAGAGCGCAGAGAGGACAAAGGGTCTGGACTCTGGCCACGGGAGAACTTTTTTTTTTCGTGGTGGTGGTTTGTCATTTGAGTTGCCTTTTGATCCAGGGAGTGTGCACATTCTGAGCAAGAGCCTGACTGTGGGTATGACTGGTTCCCACTGAAGTCCTGGCTCTTGGGGTTAGTGTGATAACAGGAGCCACAGGTCCAGGACTTCAAACCAGAAACATGGTGAATCAGAGTCCTGGCTTTACCCAGAACAGCTTTGTTCCTTGGACGCTGTGAGGTCCCTTCTCAGGCCCCTTGAGTAAAGAGACTGAGGAGACCTCAGGCCAAACATGGGGGTTTGGGGGTGCCCTGCAGCCCATATGGGCATGGTGAGGGGACCTGCAGCTGGGCTGCGGAGGAGTTCCGGAGCTAGTGCCCTCAGGTATGCTTTGGATGGTGAGCTGCTTTCAGGGGCCTAGGATTTGAAGGGGCCATGCATGCCAGGGTTGAAAGAGGGCCTAAAAAGGCCTACTGACCAAGGCTTGGTTTCCAGAAGAGGGGGTGGGGTGGCTAGGTGTTTTCCAAGACCGTCTTATAGCCTAGGGGGAAGCTGGCCTGGGTGCATGTGACCTACCTTTGCCCAGGTAGAGGGGCTGCTGGGTGACGTCCTGAGGAGACAGAGGGAAATGCCCAGTCCTGGGCCATTTGCAGAGGGGCTTGAGGGGGGATTGCTGTGGCTTGGATGGGGCTGGGGACTCCAGAAGTGAGGGAGGGGGGTTGTTGAAATTACAGATCTGTGCCAGGAGTCCTTTCTGAGGCTCTGCAGGTAGAGGCCATGTGAGGGGCCAGCCTGGCTCTGCTGTGGGATGGCCTTGGTGGGTGTTTGTTCTGTTCTGTCACGTGCTGGGGGCCAAGCCATGCTGTTGTACATGTTGTTTCATCCCACATGATGAGGCCAGTCTGGTCTTTGTCACTTTTTGTGCCTAAGTAGAGTGAGGCCCAGAGAAGGGAAGCAACAAGGCCAGGGTTATGCTGCTGGTAGAGTCTAAGCCACCGCCTGCCCCGGGAGGCTCTGTGATGTTCTGAGTCGGGACAGCCCTCTTCCTGCCCACCCTACCATCGCGATCTTACCGGTGGCCTGGGTGGGCGCTGCAGGAGCTGCTGCTTGGGGTTCCCAGGCTCTTGGGGGCTTGGCTCTAGCATTTGGAGTGGGGCATCCTGGCCTGCGCTGGCTGGGGCTGTCCATCAAAGGCTTGGCGTGCAGCTAATATTGTGCAAAGTCCTCTGGGACTTTGGGTGGGCAAATCAGGGTAAGTGCAGCCCAGCCCAGCCACTGAGGAGGCTGGGTCTATGTTAGCACTTGGCCAGGCCTGCGTATGGAGTCAGGGTCTTACCCAGGAAGGGCCTGGATAGCAGGGAGGGCTCGGATCCTGGCAACCACCCTGCTGTGGACAGACCTCCTGGGCTGGGTGTCAGCTGGACCCAGACCAGCCACCTTGTTTTCGCCCAGAAGCATCCCGTGGGCACCTGGGAGGCACTGGTGTGGGTATCAGCTTGTCCCTTGGCCCAGCCGCAGCATGTGCAGGCCCGCTGTCTTCCAGCTCACAACGGAGTTATTAGGATCTATAGGGCAGGGGCCTTGTCTCTCCCCCAAGGAGGGCAAGTTGCAGTGCTCCTTTATGGAGTCCTCATACCTAAGCCTGTGTTGGGTCTGGAAGCTTCAGGAGGAAAGGGGTGGGAGCTGGCCCGAGAGCTTGGATATTCTTACAGTCCCTGGGCTCTAAAGAGAGGCCTGTTGGGAGGGTATGCTGGCCGCCTTTCTCTGCCTCAGAGTAGTGGGGTTTCAGGGCCGTGCTGGGAGGTGAGCATTCACACATGGAGGGACCTTGGTGTTACTCGGAGGTCTTAGGACACCATCCAAGTCTCTCGCCCTCAGGCCCACACACCCCGGCTGGGCCACCCTGAAATAGAAGCGAAGCCAGTGGGTGCTGTCTCTGTTCTGCTCAGGCCAGTGGTGACTGCAGAGCTGAGCCCTGCCCAGGCAGCCTCTCACCAGGAGCCATGGGGAACTAGAGTGCACATGGAGTGGTGTGGGACCCCAGGCCCTGGGGGAGGGGGCAGAGTCTCATAGTTGACATCCGGCCAGGCTTCCTCAGTTGAGGGTGCAGGGCAGTGGTTGTGGTTCGGCCTCACTTACAAGGGGTGCCCTGAAGTTTCCCCCTCCTGTGAATTAGTAGTTAGACCAGCACGCGTAGCTGCAGCAGTCTCCTCTCTGGACTCGGGTTTGGTGAACTCAGGCCTCTGTCAGGCTCAGGCCCCGAGTGGGGGCTGATTAAAGATATGCCCTGGGCCCTTGGTCTGTGCCTCCTATAGGGTGGTAGGGGCCTGTGACGTCTGTGTCCCCCTCCTCTCCACTCACCACATCTCCGGCTTCTTCACTGACCTCTGGGGGTGGACAGGATAGATGGCCTTTGCAGCCTGCTCCTCCTGTGAGCAGCCCTCAACCCTCCCCACTACTTCTTGGATCCCTTGGGTAACTGGCGGGGTGCTGGCTGCGTGTGGATATTGGCTTGTCCCTTGGCTGGGCCAGTAGCACTCTGCAGCTAGCCCGTGTGTCCAGTGCTGGCACTGGCCCACCCCTGCCAGACCCTTTTCCTCCTAACCTGAGCCCAGCCAGCTCCTCTTCCACATCTTGCACTTACACATTTTCATTTTTCATCTGACTTAAAATTGAGATTTTAGTGCAGATAATGTGTGGGGTGTTTGTGTGGACATGGGTTCTGTGTATGAGGCCTGTGTCCCCAACCCCCTTACCCCCACCAGTCCTCAACACATAAGTCCCATCACTCACTAGACCCCAGGCCTGGCCTACGGGTGCCAGGAGCTCACAGCCTACCCTGGCTTCTCGCTCTGCGTGCACAGACCCCCGGTGGGAAGCTGGTGTTTACGGAGGCCCCCATGTGTGTGAACGTGGCCAGGCCTCTACTGCACTGCCTCCCTCTCAGAAGGGTCCTGGACCTCAACAGAAGCTGTGGCCCAGTGGCTTTCTGGAGGTTTGCCACCGCTGGTAAGCCCAGGCAGCTGCTGGCCAGACCCGTGATGGCGCTGTGTGCCCCTTCACCCTCAGCTGGCTGTGCAGGAGTCTCCACGTGGAAATCCAACCACCCTTGGCAGAACCCCCAAATGTCCCCCCAACGTTCCCTGACCCCTGCTCCTCCCCATCTGCCCCTGTAAGTTTTTATTAGTCAGGATCAGGCCTAGGGAAGCCATGCCTGCCCTGAGGGGACACTCAGCTCAAGTCTTTGCTCTTATATCTCTTGGTTTCTCTGTGGGCCTCTTCTGCCCTTCTTACTAGGAGCCCCTGGAGGGCCGACCCCACAGCCTGTGTATCTCTCTCGACGGCACCAAGTGAGCACTCAGGAGGTATGTTTGCAATCAGTTTGAGACCCAACACAGGAGTTGACAGGCAGCCCACTGGCCACGTGTGCAGGGACTCGCAGCAAAGGGCAGGTTGCTGGCAGGCAGTGTCTGGGCCTCAGAACTGCGGTCAGAAAGGGAGGGGGCCTAGCCTCTGACCCACGTCCTGCCCACAGCCCCTGTTCTCTCCTCCAGGCACGCATTGTGCCCACACCCTCGTCCCAGGCCCGCTAGGCCTCCTCACCTGCCACAGCTCTATGCCACTAGCTTAGAGGAAGCCCCTTGCAGGTAGCCAGCCTCACTGGGCAGGTGGCAGCTGCCTCCTCACTTGTGCTGGCCAAGAAGAGCTGGAGTGGAGGGGCCAGGCTAGGGGTCAGTCTGAGCCAGGCCCCCAGCCCCCAGCATGGGGGGGGGCGTGTCTACTGCCCCACTCGACAGCTGTTGGCCAGGTGCCACAGCCATGCCCAGACAAGAGCCTATGTTCCTGTAGGCGTCCCGAAGTGAGGGCCTCTGGGGGGTTCATGAGGCAGTCCCTGGCCCCTGGGATAGAAGAAGGCGGGGCTTCAAGCTCCAGTATGACCAAACCAGTCCCTGCTAGCGGGCCCGCCTCAGGGGAGATCTGTTCCCTCTGTAAGTCACTAAGGGCCACTTTTGAGTCACCCACCTCTCCACAGGAGCCCCCATTGGCCGTGTCTTTGCAGTGTTCCAGGAGAAAGGCCTGTCCTGCCTGAGCAGTGGCTCTGCTTGCTAAATGACAGCGTGCCTGTGCCTCTCCTCGCCAGCAGGCCCGGCTGCCGCTGGAGCTGGCGAGGCGTGCGGTGCGTGCGTGTGCACGTCCTGCAGGTCTGTGAGCTCATCTCCCTTTCCTTCTTCGCAGTGTACTAACGGTCACTTGATGTGCGCTGGCTGTTTTATCCACCTACTAGCAGATGCCCGGCTGAAGGAGGAGCAGGCCACGTGCCCTAACTGTCGTTGTGAGATCAGTAAGAGCCTCTGCTGCCGCAACCTGGCTGTGGAGAAAGCCGTGAGTGAGCTGCCCTCCGAGTGTGGCTTCTGCCTGCGCCAGTTTCCCCGCTCCCTCCTGGAGAGGCACCAGAAAGAGGAGTGCCAGGACAGGTAACCGCCCGGGCCGGCCTGCCCGCCGGAGGCTTAGCCCCCCATGTGAGGCCTACGACGGGTCTGGAGGCCACCCTGGTGCTGGCGAGGCCGCAGCGTGTGGGATGCTCTGGCCGTGGGTTCTGTGCACGTGGCCCAGTGACAGCCTCAAAGGAATGGGCCCGGGTGAAGTTACACAGGGCATAGGCCCTCAAGGGACTTGGGGGTGGGGCCCCACAGAGGGCGGGGGGGCTTGGATATGAACCCAGTGCCTGTTTGGACATCACCCTGGCTCTCCAGGATTCTCTGACTGCATGATGGCCTCTTAGAGGCTACCTGTCCTTGGCATCCTGGGGCCCAGGAGAGCATGACAAGTTCTGGGAACTCAGTGTGAAGCTGCATGGGCACCCCCAGCCAGCCCCTGCCGGTTGACACTGCCATCTGCCAGTGGGGCCAGGCCACCGAGCCTCACTTGGAGTGAAGCTGCATAGGGTCCAAGACCATGGTCAGTGGCCACTGTTACTGAGCAGGAGAGTCCTCACAGCAAAGGGCGCAGGTGGCATGTGTATTCACACTCTCATGTGCTGCTTTTATTTCACACACACACTGACCCCTTCCTGAGAGCTGGCACACGGTGAAAATGGCCTTCAGTGGGTAGTCTGTGTGTGAGCAGGGCTGGGCAGAGGCCCACCTTTAGAGGACCACTGGGCAGAGCCACCTCCCACAGGGCGCAGACCGTGACCACGGTGCTCGCCTCCTCCCCAGGGTGACCCAGTGCAAATATAAGCGCATCGGCTGCCCGTGGCATGGCCCCTTCCACGAGCTGACGGTGCATGAGGCCGCGTGCGCCCACCCCACCAAGACGGGCAACGAGCTGATGGAGATCCTAGACGAGATGGACCAGAGCCACCGCAAGGAGATGCAGCTCTACAACAGCATCTTTAGCCTGCTCAGCTTTGAAAAGATCGGTTACACAGGTGAGGCGCCCCACCGCCCACTGCATGCCGCACAGGCTGGGGGGGTGGGGTGCGGCGGCTGGGGAACAGCAGTCTCTGAGCAGTGGGCACAGGCCATGCTGGATGGCCAGGCTCTGGACAAGCTTTTGGTGACTGGGAGGACACCTTGGGGGAGAAGATGTGCCAGAGGCCGAGCAGGGGATGGGCCGGGGCAGGACCCTGGGGGCACCTGCATGGCTCTCAGAGGCCCTCTCACCTGTCCTCCCCTCCCTGGCCCTGCTACCCCAATGAGGTGGCATCCTACTGCGTGGGGCTGCACAGCCTTGGGACTGTCAGGGTCTAAGCAGAAGGTGGGTGTGACTTGGAGGGCCCGGGAGCCAGGGGCCTGCCCTGTGGAGCCAAAGGCAAGAAGAGCACTCAGCACATCCGGTCCTGCCTGCAGGCAATTACTGCAGTGGCCTCGGGCTTCCTGAGGCCATCGAGAAGATGCTCAGGGGCGGGGCTCCTGAATGAGCTGAGGGTGCCCAGCTCAAATGGAGAGCTGGGAGTGGACGCCCAGAGACGGGCAGGCTGGACCGCGCTCAGGCCCACTGGATCTCACGGGCTCTCCTGGCCACTGCCACTGCCTTTGGACATGCTGGGGAGCAGGAACCAGGCCAGAGCCTGGTCCAGACACAGAACAGCAAGAAGCACCTGCTGGCACTGGGGCCGCTCAGGGAGACTACGACCCTCTACTGCTCAGCCCACACCAGGCAGCCGGCTCAGAGCATCAAGGGCAGTCACAGGCAACCAGTCACACCGTGCTGCCTGGACTAGGCCTGGCTAGGTGTGGGCCTGCACAGGCCCGGGAGGCCAAGGGCCCGGCAGCCTCAGCAGCAGCAGGTCATGACCCCTGGTTAGTTGCAGCCTCAGCTGCCCTGGTGGGCGCCACGGCACAAACAGTCCAGGCCGGGCCTTGTGGGTCTGGGCGGGCCAAGGCATCATGATCGTGGCAGTGGCCGGGCAGGGATCCTCATCCACCCAGGAAGGACTGGCCACCTCCATGGAGGGACTCGCGGGCCGTGGGCCCCGGGCTGTGCTGAGAGAACTGTGTGACAGCACAGGAGCCCAGCACTGGGCCATACACCGGCGCTCTGCCTTGCGCCCCATGCAGGCTCATGTGCCACACGCCTGCCCGCCCGCCCGCCGGCGTTTCTGGCAGCTCTGTATCAGAACCAATAAAGTGCACTTGTTCTCAGAACGCATCCTGTCTGTGTGTCTGCTTACCCACGCCCCTGGGTGGGCCTCCCTCTGCCTGGGCTGGGCCCTGGGGGAGGCGAAGAGGGAGGCCAGCGGGGGTTGGGCCGCTCACTTCTTTCAGCCTCTGGACTCCCTGCAGCTAATGCGTGTTACTTCTGTTTGTAGTTGTTTCCCCAAAGCTTGTGTGCGCCTCCATTTGCCATAATTGCGTTTGATTTGCCTTGTGACAAGTAGAGCACGCTGTGTCCTCCTGGTAAGTTGCCTTCCTCCCTGGCTGAGCCTTCATCCTCGGCCTCCGGAAGGCGCCGCCACCCAGCCCCGCCCACACTGACTGCCGGCTCTTCCCGGCCTGTCTGTCTCCACAGAGGTCCAGTTTCGGCCATACCGCACGGATGACTTCATCACGCGCCTGTACTACGAGACGCCAAGGTTCACGGTGCTGAACCAGACGTGGGTCCTGAAGGCACGTGTCAACGACTCGGAGCGCAACCCCAACCTGTCGTGCAAGCGCACACTCTCCTTCCAGCTCCTCCTCAAGAGCAAGGTCACGGCGCCCCTGGAGTGCTCCTTCCTGCTGCTCAAGGGCCCATACGATGACGTAAAGATCAGCCCCGTCATCTACCACTTTGTCTTCACCAACGAGAGCAACGAGACGGACTACGTGCCACTGCCCATCGTCGACTCCGTGGAGTGCAACAAGCTGCTAGCCGCCAAGAACATCAACCTGCGGCTCTTCCTGTTCCAGATACAGAAGTAGGCGGCACCGCCGTGCTGCCCGGCCTGCCCGGCGGTGGCTTCACAGTGCCGTCTGACCATTTTAGCAAAGGAGGAGAAGGAACAAACGCAAACATTGGGAAAGTCTGCATGCGTGTGCGAAGGTGGGAGTGCTCTCACCTCGCCCTCCGCCCCGCCTCCCCTGTCCCAGGCACTGGAGGCTGGGCCACCTGCAGAGGAGACGGTGGCTCAGGGACACAGTGGGGCTAAACCCAGCGGCCATGCCCTGGCCCCCATGGCGTAGTGAGGCGCACTGTCTGCTCTGAGCTGCGCCCGGCCCCTGGGCCGGGCTCAGGGAGCACGCTGACTTCAGACGGCATATTTGATTGCAATTAAAAAGGCACCCTTGTTTCCTACTTTCTGTTTTGTTCGAGGGAAAGGTGTGGCTGTGATTGGACATCGGGGGAGCTTTGGTTTGGCCTGGGGATCAGAGCCCACAGGTCCTTGTTCATACACCTCCATGCACGGCCCCTGCCAGAGACTCAGAGATACTGCCCCCTCTGTCAGGCTTGGGCAGGGGAGCAGGCAGGCCCGGGGTTTTGCCGCAGCCCCAGTGTGCACGCGCGCGCGTGCGCACACGCACACGCACACACACACCAGCTACTCCAGAGAGAGAGGACTTGGCCACCAGGGCTCAGCAGATGCTTCGGAATGCAGGGTGAAATTCTGTTTCTTTCCAGGGAAACAAAATTAAACTCTTCACAGGCTCATCTATAAGTGATGCAAATTTAGCAAGAGAGAATCTATTT
Organism: Proteles cristata cristata; assembly: GCA_017311185.1. Lineage (NCBI taxonomy): Eukaryota > Metazoa > Chordata > Mammalia > Carnivora > Hyaenidae > Proteles > Proteles cristata. The sequence continues at coordinate 153,326 of JAESUZ010004130.1, read as the reverse complement.
TCTGTATTCAGCCTTGAGGGCACAGCATCCCCAGCCTGTGAGGGAAGCTGTGGGGGCCGCGGGCAGTGAGTTAGCCTGGCTGGATGAAGTTTCCAGTGGGCCGGCCATCCCCATGCTGCTATCAAGAATTGGCTGCTGCCCCCCAGAGGTCAGTCCCTGGGCAACGTGGCTTCTCACTGGAGGGAGCTCTTCACAGCCTCAGTGAGCAGTGAGTGAGCAGGCCCTGTGTGGGGGCCTCACAGAGAGGGTAGGAGCTCTGCCTGGAGGACCTTGAGACCCTCAGAGCTGCTGGAAAGGGGAAAGCGTGGCTCCCCTCCTTTGCTTAGGAGACATGGCTCTTCTGTGATAGGGTTCTATTGCTTCAATACCAAAGAACCATTCCCTTTGGCCCTGGCCTGGTCTATCCCACGCTTCAGAGCAGTCCCTGTCCCCACACCAGCCTTGCCCTCCATTTTCCAGGCCCTGTAGACTCAGCACTCGAGGCAGCCCTACCAGTAAGCATGCAGAGCTGCAGGCCTGGCCTTTATGGTCCCTCCCTCTCCCGGCCCTCGAGTTGGGGGCTGAGAAATGGAGGTAAGGAGCCATGCATGGGGTAGAGCAAGAGCCTCATCCCAGTGCCTAGCTCAGACAGCCCTCTGAGCCAATTCTCACCCCAGGGCAGCTCGCTTACTTCTACTGAGAAGACTGTTTAGATTCCTGTTTCCAGTCTAGGGCATGGGGCTTGCGGGGCATCCCGTCCTGCAGGGCCATCTGTGCCTAGCCACGGAGGAAACCCAGAGGTGCTATGCTTGGTTTCCTACCTTCCATCAAGACAGACCCTGCACCCTGGCCCCCAGCACATCCTTGGAGCACACCCTGGCATGAGTCCCACTGTCCTCAAGAGCTGCCCCCCTCTACCTAGCAGGTGCAGAGGACGATATTCAGGTAACCATGTGCCAGGTCTCGTGTGTAGAGGGGATGGTGCCATGTCACCGCGTCTGTGCATCTCTCAAGGATGGACAAGGAAGGACGCCATCTCTGTAGAGTTTCTGGATTTCAAAGCGAACATGTTGTGGAGGAGCCAGGGTAGGGGCAGGCTTGCCTGGTCTGCCTGTGTTTAGGTGCGTGTGTGAGAGATTTGAGTCGGCAGAGGCACAGTGCCTGAAGGCTCTCCTGGGTGGGGTAGGGTGGGAGGCAACATCTCTATGCAGGTCAGGTATGTGGCTGCCAGAGGGGGCCAGTCCAGGGGCCACGAAGGGAGAAACCAACCCCAGCTGGACCTTCTGGCCCTGTCCCCACAGTCCTAGGGCCGGCAGCCCTTGGATGGGGGTGGCAGATGGGCTGGGCTCTGCAGCACCAGGGTTCCAGGTTGCTGGGGGCATACAGCCCACTATTTCTGGCAGCCCAAGGGCATGTCTGGGGGTGCCCAAGAGGAGTGGTAATACATGCCAGCATCACCATCCCTAGCACAGCCCCCCACCCTCTGACGGTCACCTCAGCAGCTGAGCCATACAGCCTGGTGGAGGCAGGTACCCTGGGAGATTGTAGTGTGCCTCAGCCACTCCTGGAAGGTGATGCCACAGACCTACTTGCGGTGTCTCCCCGGGGTAATTGATTTACTGGGGATGTCCCATCCTCGTTGTTAAAAAGGAGAAAACACCAGTGGTCAGTCTCCAGGACCCCTTGGCATTTGACATCCTGAGCTAGAGAGAGTGGGGGTGCAACCTCAGCAGATGTGGAGGAGGCCTGGGGGCACAGAGCAAGCTACCCCCCCTCTACCCACCATCACCTCTCCCCTATGTGCACTACATCCCTCAATTCATCCAAGTGAGACACTTGCAAAAATAATAAAAATGTTTTAAAGAGGAAAGTGAGAGGTGTTTTTATCATTGTGGGAAATGGCTTACATGTCACTATTGTGGCCTGCGTGCTCTGGATATTTTCCGTATGTGACTATATAGTTTAAAAACAATTCAAGCCATGTTTTGTCTGTTCCCTTACGTGGGAAGCCAGCCTCACAGATGCATTTCCCTGGGTTCTGGCAGCATCCTGGGCAGGACTCAGCTGCTGCCCCTGCCGGCTGCACTCCCCGGCCCCTGCTCAGTACTGCCCCACATACACATCCTTGCCTGGCCAATGGGAAAGCTGAGGCATAGAGGAATGGGGTCCTCTCTGAGCCATCTTGTGAATGCTGGCATTGGAAGGGGAGCCCCAACACTGTCTCCCCAGAAGCTCTGGAGAGAGGTGCCCTCTGCCCTTGGCCTATTGAGCCGAGCCAGTCTCTACTTCTGTGGCCTTGGTCTCTCACCGCCACCACATCTCCACCTTGACCCTCACTGTGCTCCTCAACTCCATCAGCCTGCCCTCCAAGCAGCCCTTTTGGTTCCAGGGCCTCCTGTTGTGCTTCCCACCCACCAGCCCCAACCAGGGACCCATAGAACCCTTCACCCTTCCAAGAAAAAAGGGCTCCCTGGATCCAACTTCGCATCTCCTGCAGTTCCTCAGACCTGGCCTGGCCCCACCCCTGCAGCCTCATCACTGGCCCTGGGCAGTCTTCCCCGGGCCCACAGACCCATCTACCCCCTCCATCACTCCCTCCACTGTGGGCCTCATGGTCCATCCGCTGGCCGAGAGTTCTACCCTATTGGGTCTGTTTTGACTTCACGGAAAATAAATGCAACCATCTCCCACTCTTTCAGGACCTCCTCTGGAGGCTTTGCATACCAGACTTGTCACACTGCATCCGGGGCTGGATGTGCTGTGTAGTGGGGACTGAAGGCACGGCAGGTGTTTGTTCCTCTGCGGCCCGGGTGCACCGGGACCCAGGATTTCACCGCGTGTGCACTGAGGAAGAAGTACCTTGCTCTGTTCACTTTGGAAGACATCCATCCCCCCTCTCCGCCCAAAACACTGGGGGTCTGTCTCCTTGAATGTGACGACTCTGGGGCTGCATTCGCGGCTGTTCCGCGGGCTCTGTGAAAAGGGACGTATCCGAGTACTCAAGGGTATTCGATCATCCATCCCTTCATCTCCTTTTATACGAAGGCGGTGTGTCCCCCGAGTAAAGTCATCACGCAGGCAGGCTTTGCGTGTGTGCGAGTGGTTAGGCAGAACGAGCACAGGAGACCGCACCCCAAGGGCGGCTTCGAGGCCGGAGCCAGGGGTAGGGATGGGGCTCAGCTTCCACGCCACCCCAAGAGCCTAGGGTGTTGCCGACCCTCCCGCCGCCCTCTCACAGTCCTTCCCAACCGGACGTCAGTCGGACTACAGCTCCCACGATGCCTCGGACGACTGGACTACATTTCCCGGGATGCCCCGCGCCTGGCGGGGGCGGGGCCGCCGTGGCGGCGGGGAACGCGGGAAGTCCGGATCACGGTGCGCGGCTGCCGGATCATGAGTGTGGAGCGCGATCTTCGCCGTGAGTCTCCGGGCGGAATGCGGGGAGGAGCGGGTCTGGCCCGCTCAGGCGAGGGAGCTTAGCCTCCGGGCCTCGTCTCCCTCTCTCTGCAGAGCTGAGCAAGGCCAAGGCCAAGGCCCAGAGAAGCGGGCAGCTGCGGGACGAGGCCGCCCTGTCCCACCAGCTGGGGGAGCTCCTAGCCAGCCACGGTGCGTGCCCCGCGCCTGGCCCAGCTTGTGGTCCAGGGCCGGGAGAACTGGGGTGCTGGAGGTCGGGGCCCTGGAGGGCCGGAAGGGAGGGGGGGGCCGGGGCCCGGGAACCTTGCCGAGCGGGCCGCCCAGGGCCGGCCACCGCCTCGCTCGCCCTCGCAGCCCCTGGCTGACTGCCCGGCCAGGGCTGAAGCCTGCCGCGCCCGCCCGCCCAGGCCGCTATGCAGAGGCCCTGCGAGAGCACCAGCATGAGCTGCAGCTGCTGGAGAGCATCGACGACCCTCTGGGCTGTGCTGTGGCCCACCGCAAGATCGGGGAGCGACTGGCTGAGATGGAGGACTACTCAGCTGCCCTGAAGGTAGGCAGAACCCACTCCCACCCCAGCACCCATGCTGACCACAGCCAGCCTTCCAGAGCCCACCTTTGTGCTGGTCCCTTTCTGAGGAGAGAAGCACAGTTTTCACTGTCTTGGCTTTCTGGCTAGGGGGACACGCCTGGTTGTGGCCCCTTCAGACAGCCCTGTGCCAGGGGATTGTTGTCTGGTCTTTGGGTAGGCACATCATAGATTGTTCTGGAAGCCTGGCCCCAGAAACCATTGACGAACATAACACTTGAGCTGTGTTTGTGGGCCAGCCGGGGAGTTGGGACCCACTCTCCACAAAGGACCTGCTATGGTCCTGGCGAGGGGGACTGCGGCAGCCCAGCTAACTCCCACTCAGTGTCTCCTCCCTATGATGACGTTGGCTGGTTGGAGCATGGCACCGCTGTCACCACAGGCCGCCCACGGCACAGAGGACATGGGACATGCGCGGCCTGGCTTTGGCCTGCTCTGTGGGGATTTGAGGGGCGGAGGGGGTTCTCCTGGGCAGAGGTAGGCACCTCTTAGAGTACATACGAGATTTGCGTGAGGTGGGGGCTGACTCACAATGGCCATTCCTTTGCACCCCAGCACCAGCACCGCTACTTGGAGCTGGCCCGTTCCCTGTCTAATCACACTGAGCTGCAGAGGGCCTGGGCCACCATTGGCCGCACCTACCTGGACATCTATGACCACTGCCAGTCACAGGACGCCTTGCTGCGGGCACAGACTGCCTTTGAGAAGAGCTTGGCCATTGTGGACGAGAAGCTGCAGGGTGAGGGCCCTCGGAGGCCAGGCCTCCCTAACCTCTGCCCCCTGGCCTGCTAGCAGAGGCGGCCGCAGCTCCAGTGTCTGCCCTGTCTGTATGGAGGGTTCCTCCTGCCTGGGCCCACCCTTTGCAAGGCTGAGATCTGTCCTTAAAGTCTCCCATGAGGAGATGCATGGCCCATGGTCCCTGCAGCGTCACGTGTGGGCGTTGTCTGCTCTGTGTCCTTCCGCTCTGTCTATAACAGGAGTCCTGGTACCACGGAGAGGCAGCAGGAGGGGTCGGGGAGAGGCTGCACAGACCCAGAGCTAGACCCAAGTGGGGATGAGGCGCTAAGGGTTTGTGGGGGCATCTTCTAGGGACACTGACCAAGCGAGAGCTGAGCGAGATGAGGACCCGACTCTACCTCAACCTGGGCCTCACTTTTGAGAGCCTGCAGCAGACGGCCCCATGCAACGACTACTTTCGGAAGAGCATCTTCCTTGCCGAGTAAGGCCTCCACCCCTAGAGGAAGAAGCTTCCTGAGAGCCCCGCCTGCCCTCCCCGCACACCTTCGGCACGTCTGTGGCGTGGCGCAGGCTTGGCTTAGCATCAGCAGCTGTGCGTCAGCACTTACCCCCCACCCCCCACCCCACCCCCGGCACGCTGAGCCCTGTCACCTCCCACAGGCAGAACCACCTCTATGAGGACCTATTCCGTGCCCGCTACAACCTGGGTGCCATCTACTGGCGCAGAGGGCAGCACTCCCAAGCCATGCGCTGCCTGGAGGGGGCCCGTGAATGTGCACGCGTCCTGAGGAAGGAGCTCATGGAGAGCGAGTGCTGTGTGCTCATCTCGCAGGTGGGCCTTGTCTACCGAGGGGCTCGGGCTCCAAGGAGCCTGCCATCTCACCTTCCTTTGCCCCCCAGATTTTCCAAGACCTTGGGGATTTTTTGGCTGCCAAAAGAACCCTGAAGAAAGCTTACAGGCTGGGCTTTCAGAAGCCTTTGCAGAAGGCAGTGATCTGCCGGACCCTTAAGTATGGTGAGCCTTGGAAGGGGACCTGAGGGGCTGGACTTCCCGGAAGGAGTGAGGAGGTGGCAACATCAGTGTGGGGCCTTTTCCTACTCCCCACCCCCTTCTTGTTGGGAAGAGAGCCCCCCATTTCTGAGTCTTCAGCACGGTGTGTCAGAGTGGGGCTGAGGGTGCTCAGGAGGCTGGCGGGGCATTTATAGATGAGCCAGGATCGTCACTGGCAAAGTGGAGATGAAAGTGTTGCCAAAGAGAACGGGAGAGCAGACGGCACGTGTGGCCTGTGAGGACTGACACGTGGCAGCCACTAGTAGCTCCCCTGCTAAGCCAGGCACTTCTTCAAGTTGTCAGCTATTAGTTTTCCGATCTGTGCAGCAAGCCCGTGAGATGCGTTTTCTCGCCGCTGTCTCTTACGTAGGAGCGAGCAGAGGCCGCGTGAGGGCGGGTGGCCCACCTACGGGCACGCGGCTCCCCGGCGGCGTCCGGTCGAGCAGTCTGGTTGGAGCGCCGGCTGAGCCTCCGCTTCACATGCTCTTTCTTGCAGTGCTGGCGGTGGTCCGGCTGCAGCAGCAGTTGCAGGAATCCGAGGGCAGTGACCCCCAGGGTGCCATGGGCATCTGTGAGCAGCTGGGGGACCTGTTCTCCAAGGCAGGCGACTTCCCCAAGGCGGCCGAGGCCTACGAGAAGCAGGTGTGCCTCCCCTGCTGGGACGGGAGGAAAGGCGCAGCGGCGGCACGCCGGGCTGGCGGGGTGTGCGGCAGCCCTGGCCTCGCTGTCACTGCCTCCACAGCTGTATTTCGCAGAGCTGCTACGCAGGCCGGGGCCCGAGCTGGCCGTCATCCATGTGTCCCTGGCTGCCACCTTGGGAGACATGAAGGACCACCGCCGGGCTGTGTCCCACTATGAACAGGAGCTGAGGCTGCGTGGGGGCGACGCCCTGGAGGTGAGCGGTGACGGCGCCCGTCCCCACCCAGGGTGCAGAGGGGCTAGGCGCGTAGGTCCCCACAGCTCTGCCTCCGGTCTGCCACTCTCGAGTGTTTGTGTGGACGGGCATTTCCTTTCTAGGCTGCCATTCCCCTGATTCACATGGGTCCCGATGGGAGCTGGGGCCTCGGCTGGGGTCAGTTCAGTGGGGCGGGGGGCAGCCACCAAGCTCATCCCCCCACCTCCCGCTCCAGGAGGCCAAGACCTGGTTAAACATTGCGCTGTCCCGAGAGGAGGCCGGGGATGCCTATGAGCTGCTGGCACCATGCTTTCAAAAGGCTCTCAGCTGTGCCCAGCAGGCCCAGCGGCCCCAGCTGCAGGTACAGAGCCCATCCCCAAGTGCTGCTTCCCTGCAACCCGCCCGTTACCTTCCCCAACCCCGCCTCCCCGCTCACGGCGTCGTGTGTCCCTGGAGCCCTGAACGGGCATCCCCTGCTCCTCAGAGGCAGATCTTGCAGCACCTCCACAGCGTGCAGCTACGGCTGCAGCCTCAGGACGCCCCCAGCACGGAAGCCAGGCTGCAGGAGCTGAGTGTGCACGGGGACCAGGAGGAGGGCGAGGACCCCCAGGAGGAGGGGGATGGCGACACCCCAGAGGCCAGCGACGTGGAGCTCTCAGAGAGTGGTGAGGCCCGAATGCTGCCTTGGCTCCTGTGCGAGCTGCCCGTGGCACCCCCTCCCTGACACTTGCTGAGCTGGGCCCTGGGCCGGGACTGGCGAGCCTGGGGCCGGGGGGATTCAGCCCTGCGAAGGAAGGGTGATCAGTGCTGGTAGGTGGAAGAGGGGAGTCGCGGGGGGGGTCTGAGGCAGTTCCGGAACCTTCCTGGAGGAGTCTGATGGGAAGTGTAGTGGGTAGTGGGTATCCGCTGGGGGAGGAGGTGCGGGGTCAGACCTGGAGGAATGGCACCACAAGAGGAGGGCACAGGGCAGGCACGGCGGGAGTGCAGACAGACAGCATGTCGGCTGCCACACACCCGCGCTCAGCACTTCCCGAAACCCTTGCGGCTGCTACAGGCTTCCGCTCAGGGCTGGCATGCTCAGCCTCGTGGGAGGGGGGTGTGCAGGACAGGCTTGAGTGGGCCCGGGCCGGAGCCATCAGGGCGGGGGGTGCTGGGCTGGTGGGCGCAAGCCAGTGTCTGGCTTCGGGCTGAGAGGCAGTGGGTGGGAGACCTACCCCTGGCGCCATGAGGAACAAGTTCAGTTTTTCATTTGAAGGGCTTCCAGAACCTCTCAGTGAGCAAGTGAGCAGCCAGTGGCTGTGGGCAGGCTATGCCTTGCTTTATAAGGGGGTTGGGCTGTGTCACTGGTCTGTGGCGTAGGCAGCGACCGGAGAGTTAGAGGATCAAAGCAGGAATTGTAGGTAGTGCCATTCAGCAAGTGATCATATAAAAGGAGCCTGTGAAGTAGAAGAAGCTTCTAGCAAGGATCAGAGACCGAGGGAGTAGAGGGCAAGAGCAAGGAGGAATGGGCTCAGCCCAGTGATGGGGGGGAGGGGCAGATGGAGACGGGAAGGCCGGGCACAGGCAGGTGCAGGGCACCCGGCCTTCGGGGTGAGCTGTTGGTGATGTGAGCATGACTTGGTGCTTCCCGGGAGGGCACGGAAGCCTGGGCTGGGGGGATCCAGAGCAGGGTCTGGGCATGGGGTGAGAGGTCAGCACATGATGGACGGGGGTCAGGTGGGCAGAAAGGTCAGGTGCATTCCTGTGGACAGGTCTACACCTGCCCCCTATCCTCCAGGCCTGGAAGGGCAGGAGAGCCTGGGGGCGGGGGGGCTTGGCTTACGTGGAGTGGGCCGGGCTCTGTTCCAGAGGGTGATGCCGAGGGCTGGTCCCAGCAGCCGGAGGAGGACGAGGAGCTGCGAGCCTGCCTGGGCCGGCAGGGGGCGAACAAGGTGAGGACAGTGCGGGGGCGCTGTGCGTGTCCCTGCCATGCTTGCCAGGACTGCCCGGTCCCCTCACACCTCTGCTCCCTGTCCTGGGACAACTGCCCACAGTGGAACCGGCGCAATGACGTTGGGGAGACCCTGCTGCACCGAGCCTGCATCGAGGGCCGTCTGGGTCGTGTCCAGGACCTCGTAAGGCAGGTGGGTCTGCTGTCCCGTCCTGACTACCCTGTGGGTCATAGCAGGGACTCCCTCCTGGGGTACACGGTCTCCCCGAGGGGATAGGGCAGGGCATGGCTGCCGGCCCTGCACAGGTCCCAATGAGGGGCCTCCCCGAGATGATGCATCTTGTGTGAGGACCATCTCTCTCTGCTAGGACCTAGGCCAGGGCAGAGTCAGGCCTGGGGGTGGACTTGTGGGGCTTGTTCTGAGTTCTGAGACCCAGGCCCTGGCCCTCCTGGGGCCTCAGAGCCCCTCAGTGAGGCCGGGCTGTGGGTTAGGCTCCTTCCCATCCTCGGTCGCAGGGCCACCCCCTGAACCCTCGGGACTACTGTGGCTGGACACCCCTGCACGAGGCCTGCAATTATGGGCATCTGGGTGAGTATGGGGCTGGGACACGCCAAAGAGGGGGGCCGGCAAAGGGCAGCCAGCTCACATCCCCTGCCCCACAGACATCGTCCGCTTCCTGCTGGACCATGGGGCAGTGGTAGATGACCCAGGAGGCCAGGGCTGTGAGGGCATCACTCCTCTGCATGATGCCCTCACCTGCGGCCACTTTGAAGTGGCTGAACTGCTCATCGAACGGGGAGCGTCAGTCACACTCCGAACTGTGAAGGTGAGTGGGGGGGTACAGGCCAGGCTGTGCTGGGTGGGGTGCTCCTGCCAGCCCTGCTCAGCCAGCCGCCACGCAGGGGCACAGCCCGCTGGAGACACTGCAGCAGTGGGTGAAGCTGTATGGCAAGGACCTGGACAGCGAAACCCGAGAGAAGGCTGGTGCCATGGAGAGGCTGCTCCGGGCGGCCTCCTCAGGCCGAGGCAAGTAGAGACCTCCTCTGCCCCTCGGAACAGCTCCCCTGACCTGAGAGTGCCCTAGGCCCTGATTCTAAGGGGCGTTTTAGCGTGGTGGCTGACAGTGCCAGACACTGCCTCACGCTAGATTCTGTCTCCCCACAGCTCCCCACACTCTTCCATGTAACCATCTGTTTGACCCTGAGGTCTCTCCTCCCTCGAGCCCCTGCCCAGGACCCCCAGAGACCTCTCAGGCCCATGCCAGGGTCTCCCCGGGACAGACAGTTCCAGCTGTGACCAGGCCTCGGAGGAGCAGGCACAAGCTGGCCAGTAGTAGCAGCTCAGAGGGTGAGGACAACCCAGGACCCCCCCGCCCGAACCGGAAGAGGCCCCGGCATTCTGCCCAGCCTCAGCAGGCCAAAGCCTGGACACCCGACTCCACCAGCAACCGGGAGGCGGCGGCAGCGAGTACTCCCCGGACGGCTATCCGTGGTGTGGGCAGCGCCCAGAGCTGCCACCCGGGGCCCAGCCCACCTTGGGGTCCAGGCGAGGCCACCCCCCAACGACCAGCACTCATCCCTGAAGAGGAGTGTCTGACCTCGGACTGGCTGGAGGACGACTCACCACTGCTCCACGGCCGGCAGGACAGCTCTTGGCCCCGCTCCCTGGGCAGCGGTGACAGTGCTGGCCGTCATGCCTTGGGGTCAGGCAGCAAGAGCCCCAGCAGGCCGCGGGCCCGGGCCAGGCAGAGCCGGCTGCCCCGTCTCAGGGGTTGGAGTGCACTGGTCAGGGCAGGTGGAGACAGCAGCTTGGCTGCAGAGCCTCCGTGGAGCCCAGATGTCTCCAAGGCCTCGGAGCCCAGTGGGGAGAGCCCTGCAGCGGGCCAGCCCTCGGTGGGTGCGTTGTTCAGGTGGGGGCGGCGGGGGCGGTAAGGGTGGACGGCTGTGTCTTCTGACTAAGCCTGTTGCGCCCTGCCCCCACCCAGCAGGGTCCGTCTTTGCTCCCTCCCATCCGGGTGCGAGTGCGAGTTGAGGACAGTCTCTTCCTCATTCCTGTCCCACACAGGTAAGGTGGCACATGCCCTCCAAGTCCCAGCTCCCCCTGCACCCCTGGGAGAGCTCTCGTGTTTGCAGATCAGATGGCATGGGTGACAAGGGCTTACTCTGACTTGCTGTGTCACTCTGCTGCCTCGGGGCCTACTATAGCTGAGGTGAGGTCATAGACCAGGGTAAGAGTGCCCTGCAGGAGCATAGGCAGGGCACTGGAGTGGGTAGGTCAGGCTACAGAGGGCATGGGCATGTCCTGGGCAGGGGCAGAGGGAGGGGAGGGAGTCAGAAGAGCTATAGACCCAGAGCAGGGATGGCAAGACCCTGGAGGCCTTTCCTCAGCATGTGTCGGGACCTGGCCAGCTCAGCTTCCGCTTCGTCCCTGCAGCAGGGAGGCCCACTCCGTGGCTTGGCTGACGGAGCAGGCTGCCCAGCGCTACTGTCAGGCCTGTGGGCTGCTGCCGAGGCTCGTCTTGCGAAAGGAGGGAGCCTTGCTGGCCCCACAGGACCCCATCCCCGATGTGCTACAGAGCAATGAGGAGGTGAGTGGGAGGAGCCTGGGCCCTGAGCCTAGGAGAGCCCCCAGCGTCGCGGGGTGGGGGTGGGGGGCTGGGGCTGCTTAGCCACGATGCTTTACAGGTGTTGGCGGAAGTGACTTCATGGGACCTCCCCCCGCTGGCTGACCGCTACCGCAGGGCCTGCCGGAGCCTGGAGCAAGGTAGGGCCCAGGAGGGCCTGAGGAGCCCCGGGCAGAGGGGGCTGGGTGTTCAGGTCTCACCTCCCTGGGCCGCTCCCAGGTCTGTGGGCTTCACACCCCAGAGCCCTAGCTATCCACCGGGGCACCCTCCCACCCACACCTGGCCTCAGGGTTCCCTCTGCCTGGTGCCCACAGGTAGGTGGCAGGTGGTGGGAACACTGGCCCTGGGGGAGGTGGGATGGCAGAGTCGCCAGAGCCACTGAAGGGTAGGTCCAGGGTGGGTCTCCAAGGAAGCTTGCCTTGGGCCCTGAGATGTGGGGGCGACAGAGGTTGGAGCCCTGCCAAGAGGACCCGACAAGCCAGAGAAGGGACATCCCCACCCATCAGCCATGTGTGAGGGCTCTCGTGATACCAGGTCCACAGGCTTGTGGGAGGAGGCTCTGCAGCACCTCGGGGGTGTCCCAGGGCTCGGGAGTGAGGAGGGAGATGTTTGGTTTGACCCCTAGGCTTCCGAGGGCAGAACAGCAGGTTCTGGCCCTGGTGACGCCATATCCCCCCTCCAGAGGAGCACCGGGAGGTGCTACAGGCCACGGAGTGCCAGGGCTCAGGCCCCTCGTTCAGCGCCTGCTCCTTGGCCCTGCGTCAGCCCCAGCTCACCCCACTGCTGCGGGCCCTCAAGCTGCATGCGGCTCTCCGGGAGCTGCGCCTGGCAGGGAACCGGCTGGGGGACGGATGTGTTGCCGAGCTGCTGGCTGCGCTGGGCACCATGCCCAGTCTTATCCTCCTTGATCTCTCTTCCAATCATCTCGGCCCTGAAGGCCTACGCCAGCTTGCCACAGGCCTCCTGGGCCAGGCCACCTTGCAGGTAGAGGCATGGGAAGCAGCAGGCTGGCAACAGGGCGGCCTCAGAACATCTATATTCAGCCCATCGCTGGGTGGGAAGGTGCAGTTGGGAGTGCTGGCCTGTGTCCAGCTCTGGGATGGCAAGGAGACCAGATTCTCCAGGGGGCCTATGTCTTCCACAGAGCTTGGAGGAGCTGGACTTAAGCATGAACCCCCTCGGGGATGGCAGTGGTCAGGCCCTGGCATTCATCCTGCAAGCCTGCCCCTCACTCAGCACCTTGCGTCTCCAGGCCTGTGGCTTTGGCCCCAGCTTCTTCCTGAGCCACCAGGCAGCCCTAGGAAGTGCCTTCCAAGGTGAGCTGATGGGCATGTCCACCCCCTGGCCTCAGCGTTCCAGTTGCCATCAGAAGGGCATGTCCAGGGGCACAGAGAGCCTTGAACCAGAGGGATCCCTGGCCACCACGCCTGGTGTCTAGGAGCACGTAGGTGGATGTGCTGGGTCTGCTTGGGCTCAGGTCACTCCCCTCAGACATGCCATGGGCCACTGTCCCTGTCTCCCTGTTCTCACCAGCTCTTAGTGTTCCATTTGCTCAGACGATCCCACCACCTAGGACACACTGGGAGGCAGCAGAGAATAGTGGTCCCAGTACTTTGAGAGACTGGAATCTCAGGAGTTCTCTAGGGGGCTTTCTGCAGAAGTGGCGGGCTAGGAAGTGGGGGCTGAGGGATGTGGAGCCACGGCAGAGGAGAGGTTTAATGGCTGGGAGAACTGGGGCTGAGGATGTGAGCCACGGCAGAGGAGAGAGGCGATGGCTGGGAACTGGGGCCGAGGGATGTGAGCCACGGCAGAGGAGAGGCTGGCGGGCTGTGAGAACCGGGGCTGAGGGATGTGAGCCACGGCAGAGGAGAGTTTGGCGTGGCTGGGAACTGGGGCTGAGGGATGTGAGCCACGCAGAGGAGAGGCTGGCGGGCTGGGAAGTGGGGCTCGGGGATGAGCCACGGCAGAGGAGAGGCTGGCTGGCTGGGAAGTGGGGCTCGGGAGGGAGCCACGGCAGAGGAGGCTGGCGGGCTGGGAAGTGGGGCTCGGGGGGATGTGAGCCACGGCAGAGGAGAGGTTACGGCTGGGAAGTGGGGCTCGGGCGTGAGCCATGCAGAGTGGAGAGGCTGGCGGGCTGGGAAGTGGGGTCGGGGATGAGCCACGCAGAGGAGAGGCTGGCGGGCTGGGAAGTGGCTCGGGGATGTGAGCCACGGCAGAGGAGAGGCTGGTGGGCTGGGAAGTGGGGCTCGGGATGTGAGCCACGGCAGAGGAGAGGCTGGCGGGCTGGGTGGCTCGGGATGTGAGCCACGGCAGAGGAGAGGCTGGAGGCTGGGAAGTGGGGCTCGGGGGATGTGAGCCACGGCAGAGGAGAGGCTGGCGGGCTGGGAAGTGGGGCTCGGGGATGTGAGCCACGGCAGAGGAGAGGCTGGCGGGCTGGGAAGTGGGGCTCGGGGATGTGAGCCACGGCAGAGGAGAGGCTGGCGGGCTGGGAAGTGGGGCTCGGGGATGTGAGCCACGGCAGAGGAGAGGCTGGGGTTGGGGCAGCAGGCAGGGCCCACCAACCCCACCCCATTGTTCACAGACAGCCCAGCCCAGGGCCTGTCTCAGGTACCCCGTCCCACCTTGGGAGGGGGAGGCAGGTGGCCCAGAGATGGTGAGGAGAGGGTGGGCACAGGAGTCTGGCGCTGCCTCCTCCCTGCCTGGGAAACCCCAGGCAGCAGTTACCTCAGTTCTGCGTGTACAAAGCCTCAGGGATGACAGCTTCCCCAGAGGAGTCGTGAAGGTGTCGGGTAGGACTGCAGCTGGGCTGGGGTGGCGATCGTGTGCGGCTGACAGAGGTTCTGGCCCCCTGTGCAGATGCTAAGTACCTGAAGACACTGTCCCTGTCCTACAACATCCTGGGCACCACTGCCCTGGCCCAGGCCCTGCAGAGCCTGCCCGCCCTTACCCTCCAGCGCCTGGAGCTCAGCTCTGTGGCAGCCAGCAAGAGTGACTCAGGCCTCATAGAGCCTGTGGTCAGGTTCCTGACCAAGGTGTGTATGCCGTTGATGGGGGAGGGTGCCAAAGCCAAGCGCCATTGGGCCGTCCAGGCTGCAGTTCCACGGCTGAGACCTGGTGGGGTGGGGGCAGCCTGGAAAGAGGGGTCCAGGTTCAGAAAGAACAGCTGTGGGTGAAGCTTTCAGTAGAGCTGCTGGCCTCGGCCTGTGAATTCCTGGCCAGCAGGAAAGGTGCCTAGGGCCCTTTCCCCGGAGTCTTCCACGTGGGGCTGATCCCTGTGACTTTCATGTCGGGGGTGACTTAATACTTAGAATGGGAGGCGTTTCCTTTTGATTTTCTTTTTTTTTTTTTTAAATATTTTTATTTATTTCTAGGAGAGAGAGAGAGACAGGGTGAGCAGGGGAGGGTCAGAGAGAGAGGGAGTCACAGACTCTGAAACAGACTCCAGGCTCTGAGCTGTCAGTCAGCACAGAGCCCGACGTGGGGCTCGAACCCACAAACCGCGAGATCATGACCTAAGCGAAAGTCGGACGCTTAACCGACTAAGCCACCCAGGCGCCCCTCCTTTTGATTTTCAAATTGAAGGGATACTGCTCCTCTCCAGTGCCTTGAGGGGTCAGGCAGTCTTTGGCCCCTTGTTTCCGAGGAAGGAAGGTATCTGACCTGGGTTCGGGGCCTCTACTGGGAGGCAGAGAGGGCAGGCGCCCCACCTAACCCAGCTCCTCTTGGGCCTCTGCTGTGTCTAGGAAGGCTGTGCTCTGGCTCACTTGAGCCTGTCTGCAAACCACCTGGGCAACGAGGCGGTGATTGAACTGAGCAGGTAATGCTGCACCACCCCGCTCCTGCACCCCTCTGGGGGAGTCTGATCTCAGGGCCCAGGACTCCAGGGCTGGGTCAGGCAGGGAAGCAATAGCAGTAGTAACAGCTTCTTCCCTGTTGTGTCCTAGGACCTACGTAGCCCCTTGCAGCTTCAGCCCTGCCTCTGTGTTTCCTCTGTCCACACTCCTGAGAGCCTTTCCCTTCACCCGTTTTGCGGCAGCCCACGCAGGGGCCACTCGTGACCCTCCAGCCTCAGCTGGCTCTTGGGAGTGTTGGGCAACCCAAGCCAGGGAGGCATACCCAGGCCTGGCCGCGATGGCCCTCACCCGTGGCAGTGTCCAGCCGGCCCTGGAGAAGCACCTGTACCCGTGCATGCCAGGGGCAGAGCCTACAGAGCCTGGCCTATGGCTCCCAGAGCTGTGGTTTGTCTGGGGCAGCTTTCTGTCGTGCTGGGGGCCTCCTTCCCTGGAGGTGACCCCTTTGTTTCTTCCCTTGTCTTAGATGCCTTCCTCTTTGCCCCTCACTCATTTCACTGGACCTGTCTGCCAACCCTGACATTGGCCGTGTTGGCTTGGAGGAGCTCCTGTCTGCCCTCCAGGTGCGGCCCCAAGGTCTCACCTTCCTTGGCCTGTCAGGTGAGCTTGGGGACCTATGTGAGGCCCTCCTCCTCCTCTAGGAGGCACGATGGCAACCAGATGGCAAAGATGGGCTGAGCTCCCTGAGGCTGACACAGTGGGAGACAGTGACCAGTGTGACTGGAAGGGGGTGTAAGTCCAGTTCCTAAAACAGGACGGGAGGAGCACGTGGTCTTTGCCTTTGGCCTGTTCAGCCTGAACCTCAGAGACCATGGTGCTTGGGGGGACAGATCCCCTTTCACAAGGGTTTCCTAATTACCACTGGCAAAAGGACGGCTCAAGATCAGGATGGCAAGAACCTACCACCAAGGGATCTTCCCACTTCCTGGCAGGGCCTGCCCTGACTCTGCCTTCAGCCTGTGGCATCTTAGCGTCTTCTCACGTTGGCCCCCCACCCGGGCACAGCACCCTCCCACAGCTGCCTTGAGAATGACCCCAGGAGACATTAATTTGGTAAAATGGCCACGCAGTAGCCTGGCACATCCCGCTGGGGCCTGGGGCAGGAGAGTACTAGGCTCTGTCCTCTAGGAGGACAAGCACAAGGAGTGGGTGTGTCCTCAGAGAACCCCTGGGTTCCTCCTGCTCCTCACCCCCACCCTGAAGGCAAGCTGGTGGGAGATCTGCACACAGCTGAGGGGCTGCCCCCCAAAACCTGGCATCTGTGCCCATCCTCTCCCCTAGCTCCCTAGGGCCCTGGGCCTACCGGGCACCCTGGCCTCCCTGGAGATCTGTCCTCCTACGACCCACAGGTACTCCTATCGTGTCCATTCTACAGATGGAGACCCAGGCATTGTCCTAGAAATTGTCAGAGACGCAGCGGTCGCAGCATTTCTTTTAGCCAGTCTCCCTCCTGCCTGCCTACTGGCTGTGAAGGAGCCCACACGCCTCCCTAGGGTGTTAGTGGGCCTCTCCTGGGCATCTGCCCAAGCACCCGGTTGTAAGCCCTGGGCCTCAGAGGAAGCGTGCCTCTTCCCGAGGGCCACGTTGGTAGAGAGAAAAGAACAGGGCCTGGGGATTCCGCAGGTGAACTGGGAACGCCACTGGCTCCTGCGGGTTCCCCGGGCTGCCTCGCTGGCGCCCGCTCCCTGCGACCAGCTCCCGTCTGCCCCCTGCAGGCTGTGCTGTCCAGGGCCCCCTGGGCCCGCGCCTCTGGGACGGGATCACTACGCAGCTCCGGGAGCTGCAGCTGTGCAGCAGACGCCTCTCCACCGACGACCGGGACGCCCTGCGCCAGCTGCTGCCCCGCCAGCCCGGCCCCGGCGCGAGCACGCTGGACCGCGGGTCCCAGCTCTGCTACAGACGCCTCTGACGCGCCGGCGCTGCCCCTGCCCGCCACCCCCCTCCCCGGCCCGCCTCAAATAAACGATCACCGCTGCTGCCTCCACCCCCGCTGCTGCCTGGAAGGCGGGTGGGCGAGGGACAGTGGGGGTTCGTTTTGCTGTAGGGCAGCTGAGAGCCCGCTGGAACTGGGGCGGGTCCCGCCATGTGGAAGTCCCGCGAAGGCCGGGCCTCCCGCCTGCGGGGGGTACGGCGGGAGGCGTGGCCAGGGGTCGGGGCGCGCCCGTTTCCGGGGCGCGCAGCCGCGGGCGTCGGGCGGGAGGGAGGCGGGCTCGGACGCAGACCTTGGCGATCGAGCGCAGATCGCAGGAGCTAGGGGGACGTGCGCGCGCAGGCGCAGGCGTCAAAGCGCGCCGAGGGGTCGATTCGGAGCGCGGGGCCGCGGGCCGCCCCCAGGCCGCCCCCACCCGCCGAGCGAGCGCAGGTACCCGGGCCGGGATGGGGCGGGCTGGGCTGGGCAGGGCCGGCCGAGTCGCACGGGAGAAGGCCGCTGGGCCAGGTCTGCGGGCGTCGTCTGTCGCATAGGGCTCCCCTCGCGCCCAGGCCCCGTATTCCCCGTCGTGGAGCGCTCCCTTCAGTCCCGGCCCCGCCGGCGCGGCCCCCCCGTGGGCGAGCGCCCCTGGCGTGTCCCGCGGGCCCCGAGCCGCACGCGGACGCCGTCTGCCCCCCCGCGTCCGGTCGGGCCGCACCCCCGCGCGGTGCGCCCCACTCGGGGCGCTTCATTGCTCGCTTGGCCGGGAGCAGCCTGAGCGGCATCTACATGGTCGGATGTCAGGGGCCTTCTCCAGAAACTCGCTTTTCGGTTCAGTGTCCGGCTTCTGAGACTTAGCCGTATATTCGTTTGTAGCTGGGAGACGGTCGTTTCACAACGGAGTGGAGTCCCACTGAAGACCTGCAGGCGATTTCTTTATCCCTCCACTCACTCTTCAGGCCTCTCCGACCCGGCACCCCTCCCAGCTGCCACCCCACCCCGGCTTCTGTAATGCTTCCGCCTTCCCAGACCAGGTCCTCCCCTCGGAGTCGTGCTCCTTAACCCTTTCCCAGCCTCTGCTCACTGGGCACCTATGGCTCCAGTCTGGGCTCCTTTCTTCGTCTTCTCTATGAATCGTCCCCAGTGTGACGCCACCCACCCCCAGTGTCATCGCCTCGGGGTGCTAGCTGGCGCGGCCTCTCCTCTGGCTTGAGCTGCCTCCGGACACCGCGGATGCCTGCGGAGCCTATGCAGCGGCACCGGGGCGCGAGTTCCTCCAAGTCTGCCCCTCTTGCATCTCTTCGGACTCAGTTTACCTGTCCTTGGGCCAGAAACGGGAATTGTTCTTGATTCCTTTTAATTTCCATCCTGTTTCAAATACTTCAGTGGGTTTGGTTTAATCTCCAAAGCATGTCTGAAACTGGCCCTGAGTGGGCGGGACCCTCCAAGCCCTCAGGCTTCTGCTCATTCTCAGCCCACTTTCTCACTGGGAGCCCCAAGAACTTGTGTTTAACCCATCAGTAAGTTCTGCTGGGTTCGTATAAAACTCATACTTCTGGGGGCGCCTGGGTGGCTCAGTCGGTTGAGCGTCCGACTTCAGCTCAGGTCTTGATCTCACAGTGTGGGTTTGAGCCCCACGTCAGGCTCTGTGCTGACAGCTCAGAGCCTGGAGCCTGTTTCTGGTTTTGTGTCTCCCTCTCTCTATGGCCCTCTCCTGCTCTCTTGCTCTCTCTCTCTCTCTCAGAAATAAAGAAAACATTTCAAAAATTAAAAAAAAAAAAAAAAAAAACAACTCCTACTTCTGACCCGCAAGAGCTGTGCACTTTGATCCTGTATCTCCATCCTCATTCGGAAAGTTCCCCTCCCCTTGTCTGTTCCCCTCACTGCATCTCTCCGTGGAGGCCTTGTGTTACGTGTGCTTTTCTCTCTGCCCAAATCCTCCTCCCCTGGTCTTCTGACACCTGCCACCTTCTCTTCCTCCTGGGTCGCAGCAGCCTTCGGTGTGCCCCCAACCCTCGCCACTGCCCTCAGCTTTGCTGAGATGCTGCCAGCACCCACTTCCTCCTGACAGTCTAGGACAGAGTTGGTGTCCCCACCAGAGCACATAGTGCCTGTGTGTTCATCACTATGATGTAGGCAGGCCAGGTCCAGGGGGCTCCTGCCAGACCAGCCAAGAGGGTCCTTGCCTTCTTCGCATAGGTTAGAAATCAAACACAAGGGGCACCTGGGGGGCTCAGTTGGTTAAGCGTCCGACTTCGGCTCAGGTCATGATCTCATGGTTTGCGGGTTCGAGCCCCGCGTCGGGCTCTGTGCTGACGGCCAGCTCGGAGCCTGGAGCCTGTTTGAGGTTCTGTGTCTCCCTCTCTCTGACCCTCCCCTGCTCACACTGTCTCTCTTCCCCCCCCCCAGAAATAAATAAAACATTTAAAAAATTTTTTTTAAAAAAAGAAGAAATGAAACATAAGCCAGAAGGAAGTGAAAACAGAGTTTATTGAGTAGTATAAGTGATAGAGCATAGCAGAGGGAGTATTTGGGAAACTCCGAAAGCAGAGAAGTGCGAGTCTCTCCTCTGCTTGGGGTCAGGAGGTTTTTTGGTTTTTTTTTTTTTTTGAGGTTTGGGGTCTGATGTACATGTCCTCAGGCACCCAGGAGCTGGTCAAAACAAAGACCAGTGCCCTGGGGGTCTTGGCATCAAGATGTCTAGAGTCCATGTCAGTGGTCTAGAATATCCACAGGACAGCCTTGCCCTATCGCTCTTTAGAGGTTATCCACGGTGCTGGAGGACCCACGTAAGTTACACTCTCTGGACCTTTACAAGGCAGACGTGCGTTATCTGTGCTGTAAGGCAGGGAAGACGAGACGGGTCCCAGCAAGAGTGAAGCAGGAAAAGGAGCAAGAAAGTCCTTCATGGAGCTCGTCAGTTTCCCTATCCCACCTGTTTCCCATCTGACTCTGCTGAGGGCAGGGAAGCTCTTCATGAGGCCCAGGGGTGCCGGGGGTCACCTTTGAGTTGGCACTGGCTCTGCTCCCCAGGTCTCCACTGTGGCCGCCTGAGCCTGCAGGATGTTTCACGGAATCCCAGCCACTCCAGGCGTGGGAGGTGAGTGTGGCCCAAGCTGGACCCAGGGACCCAAAGGGCCTAGGCTTTCAGGCCGTGCTGCAGAGACCAGGGGTTGTGGGGTGGACCCATGTCTCCCCCATATAAGCCTCAGTGGGCAGCTGGAGACTGGTGCAGTTTATCACCAGGGACCCAGAGCCGACCTCCAGGTGGGGCCAGCTCGGCAGAGAGGTGAGAGCTTTAGTGTGACTGGAAGGGGGTCCTGGGTATCCTGGAGTCAAGCCAGGGGAAACGTCACAAAGCATGTGACAAACCTCATTTGTGCCCTGTCACTGCACCATAAGCAAGGTGTGGTCACCCTGCTATGGAGTGAGGTAGCTGAGGAGCAGCGATGGAATGGGGAGCCAGGCCCGGCATGTGTCTCCCTGGCCCCAGAGGTGTGTTTTCTGCTCAGCACACCCCCCAATGACAAGTTGGTGGGGTGCTGGGAGTAGAATCCCATCTTCCAGCTCCCTCTGGGCTCTTTGGGATGTTTCGCAGGGTGGACCTTGGGTGGGCGAATGAAATGGGGCTGGGGCTAGGGCCAGGGGACAAGCCCCTGGGGCGGCCTTAGTGGCCAGCCTGCTAGGTCTCTGCTCTGTTGCAGCCCCTGGAAACAAGCCGGAGCTATACGAGGTGAGTGGCAGGTGTCCCCCGGGCCAGCATTGCTCAGTGCCTGTGTGAGCCTCACCCAGACCCCGCAGCCACCTGGCACTGCTGGCAGACACGCTGCCCTCTCTCCTACAGGAGGTGAAGCTGTACAAGAATGCCCGGGAGCGGGAGAAGTGAGTATACCCCCTGAACTGCCCCCACCCAACACACATCACATTCACCCGCCTCCATTGATTAACTTCCCCCAACCTCCGGACCACCCCCACTCTGGGGTCAGGCTGGGGACGCAGTTCCCAAGGGCTCTCCGCGGGGGCAGGGAGAGAGAAGCAGGTCAAGTATAGAGCTCTGACACACCCCAGCAAGGCCGGCGCCCTGAGCTTTGGGGACCTTGGTAGCCACGGCCTGACGGACACATCATCCTCAGGTATGACAACATGGCGGAGCTGTTTGCAGTTGTGAAGACGATGCAGGCCCTGGAGAAAGCATACATCAAGGACTGCGTCACCCCCAACGAGTGAGAGACCACTGCCCTTGCTCACTAATCAGCGCCAGCCACAGGAAGCTGCGCTCCAGGCCCGGGTGCTCAGGAAGTGGCGAGAGCAGGGGTCCAGCGCCCGAGCTGGGCTTCATATGGACCCTGCCTTCTCCAGGCCATGAGGGGCCCACTCCCGTGGGGTCCACCCAGCACACGGGGGCTGCTCCTGGGTGCCTGTGGCCTTGGCAGTGTCTCAGCCAGGATGTCCTAGTGGTGGCACAGAAGTGTCTCCAGAGGAGAGATGTGCCCACCACTTGGGCTGGGCTTCCCAGTCCTGCTCTCCCCGGGCACAGACGTCCTCATTGACGAAATGGCTTCAGAAGGGAGGTCACCATGTGAGGAGCTGCTGGTCAGGCCTGGCACTTAGGAGGCACACGGGACCTTTGCTCAGTGCAATAGGCCTGCCTTGTGGGACCATGAGCTGTCCATGTGGAGGCGTGGCCAGTGCCTTCCAGAAGAGGGAGCTGGCCAGGCTTCTGCCTGGGTCTGGGCTCATCGCATGTGGCAGCCAGCCGTATTTGGGCCACTTTCCTCTTCTGCTTACCGTCCTCTCAGGCTCTCTTATTTAGACCCCAAGGGAAGCCCCAGCCTTCGTGTCCCATCTCTCGTCTCCCCGAGAGCTGCCCTAAGTCTGGATGGGCCAAGAGAGTGAAGCACGTGTGGGCAGGGCTAGCCTGGTACTGAGGGCAGCAGCCTGGCCCTCTCTCTAGGTACACTGCAGCCTGTTCCCGGCTCCTGGTCCAGTACAAAGCCGCCTTCCGGCAGGTGCAGGGCGCAGAAATCAGCTCCATTGATGAATTCTGCCGCAAGTTCCGTGTGAGTGAGCGGGCCCCTCCACTCCCAGGGCAACAGCAGGTGGGAGGTGCGTGTGCTGTTGGGGAGGGGCCTGGCCACCTGCCCTGTGGGAGGTGCGTGTGCTGTTGGGGAGGGGTCTGGGCACCTGCCCTGTGAGGCCCAGTACCCCTGATACCCTCCGTCCCCCAGCTGGACTGCCCACTGGCCATGGAGAGGATCAAAGAGGACCGTCCTATCACCATCAAAGACGATAAGGGCAACCTGAACCGCTGCATTGCAGACGTAGTCTCGGTGCGCTCCCGCGGCCTCTGGGGGCCTACACGGGGTCGGGGGCCCTGGCCTCCGGGGGCCTAGGGGTTGGGGGCCCCCGCGGCCTCCGGGGGCCTACAGGGGGTCGGAGGGGGCCCCCGCGGCCTCTGGGGGCCTACAGGGGGTCGGGGGAGGGGGCTTCCTCCGCAGCCTCCGGGGGCCTACAGGTCGGGGGCTCCGCCTCCGGGGGCCTACAGGGGGTCGGGGGGGCTCCCGCGGCCTCCAGGGGCCTACAGGGGGTCGGGGTCGGGGGCTCCCATGGCCTCCGGGGGCCTACAAGGGGTCAGGGGGACCAGCACTACCTGCTGTGACCACTGTGTGCAAAGAAGCCCGGGGCTCCCAGAGCTGCATAGCCCTCACACACACTAGGCTGGGGTCTCTGTAGCTAGGGATGAGGGGTGGGCAGGACTTGCTCCCTAGGCAGCATCCGGGAGAAACCCCTGCGGGACGCACGGAGGGTCAGTGCAGCCAGAGCTCCCGTGCACCCACAGCCCCAGGAGGCCTAGCCAGAGCCCTGCGGGCCAGGTGGCATAGAGGAGCTCACAGGCTATGGGAACAGGGGGGGTCCAGCAAGGACCCCGTGACCAGACAGCCAAGGAGAGAGGTTGAGGAGGGAGACAGTGGGCTCTTGAGGCCAGACAGGCTGGCTGGGGGCTGGCCTGGGCCTGGGCCTGCAAAGGAACCAGGCCTGCGGGCTGCAAGGGGTCCCCCCTCCAGGCCTGCAGCGGGTCTGTGGTGCCTCACATGCACACTTTTCCCAGCTGTTCATCACGGTGATGGACAAACTGCGCTTGGAGATTCGTGCCATGGATGAGGTGCGGCTCCGGCGGGGGCGGGAGCGGGGAGGGCTGGGAGAGGGCTCCTGACGGACGGGGCTGAGCACCCTGTCCACAGATCCAGCCGGATCTGCGGGAGCTGATGGAGACTATGCACCGCATGAGCCACCTGCCCGCCGACTTCGAGGGCCGCCAGACCGTCAGCCAGTGGTGAGTACAGCAGCCCGAGCCTTCCACCCACAAGGGCGGCAAAGCACACCCCTCAGCGCTGCGCTCCCACAGGCTGCAGACCCTGAGCGGCATGTCGGCCTCGGATGAGCTGGACGACTCCCAGGTGCGCCAGATGCTCTTCGACCTGGAGTCGGCCTACAACGCCTTCAACCGCTTCCTGCATGCCTGAGCCTCCCGGGGTCTGGGAGGAAGGTGCTCGGGTGGGCCCGGTGGGGGGCGCAGCTGCGTTCCACCTCGACCCCTGCGTGGCCCCCATGCATCTTGCTACTCATAACGGCTCCACCTGTGTGTCCGTCCACCCCAGAGCTCCCGCCCTGCCCTCCCCACAATAAAGATGTTTTCCGACACCCGCTTCCTGCTGTGGCTGCTCTCCCCCAGCTGGGCCTGCCCTGCCCTGCCTTTCCGTCTTCCCCCTGCGCCTCGGGTGGGACCTGCCTCATGCTCCGAACGACGGTGGGGCCTGCTCCTCAGGGAAGGGTCTGGAACCAGCTTCCCTGATGGGGCCCAAGCAAGGCTTGGATCTCACCACAGAGGCGGCTGCCTTCCACATCCGCTTCCCCGCCCTTCCCCTGAGAGCTCTAGGCAGCTGGGGGTCCAGAGCACCGCCACGCTGCCCCCTTGCCTCTCCCTGCCCTGGGGGACGCCACAGGCCAGCGCAGGCCTTGTCCTTGTGGCTCCTCGGGGCCCCAGTAGGTGACTCACAGGACCCACGGTTTGTCCTGCCCACTGCAGAGGGTGTCCCTTGCTCGGGAGCAAAGTCAGGTGGGGGAAGCGACAGTCTGCAGGTGGGGACACAGGCGTTCACAGGCCGTTGCTGGCTCAGTTGCCAGTGCTTCCTGCACCTGCTGCGGGGCCAGCTGCTGTGAGCCCCACCCCACAGCCCACGGCATCACAGCCACCTCCTCACAGGCAGCCGGCAACGAGCCCCAAGACCAAGGCTCTGGATTCCAGGGTGCATCGCGTCACGTTTTAGCAACTATGCCATTGGGATAAGGGACGTGCCAGAGCCTAATTGTGGCATTCCCTTTTCCGAGTAGTGCTTCTGGATCTCTGCAGCATTAAAGGCAATTAAATAAGGCATGTAGTATTTCAGACTTGACAAGCAAGCAAAGTTATCTGTGTTGTGAGATGGCTGCCATTAGGGAGGTGCCATTTCTCATGGGGCGGTCAAGGACAGCAGAGCTGGCAAGGAACGGGAGTAGGGAGCCAGGTGGAGGAAGGGGCAGAGGCCAGGTGAGGACTCGGATTGTACCCGGAGCCCTGGGTGCCAGTGGGAGCCTCAGAGCAGAGGCGTGCCCCACGTCCCCTTAGGTCTCAGGAGGGGAAGATAGACTGGCACGAGGGGCCATGGCCAGTGGGGGCTGTGCCATGTGTCACACCCACGATGCTCCCTGCTGGGCTGGATTGGTGTGCAGTGAGTACCCAGGCCTCGCACCCAAACAGCTAGATGGAGGGAGAAGCTCCTGTGGCCGTGTGGACACCTGCACCAGGAGGGGCTGAGGGTGTGGCCAGAGCAGTTCTCATAGGCTGAGTCTGATTGTGCCTGCTGGTCAAGGGCATGTCAGGTGGGGGCTGGACGTCAGAGGCTAGGGCTCAGAAGGAAGGAGGTGAACAAGACGAAGGCTTGTTATCTCCATGGCCAACACTTACCGTGCTAGGTGCCAGGAGCTCTGCCCTAGAGACCCCGGGGCTGGCACTGTTGCACTTGGAGGTTGTGGTGGAAAGACTGGCAAAGGAGCCAAAGAAGGGACAGCCAGGGCCAAGGGGACCCAGAGGGGCCCTAACCTTGGAGGGGCAGCTGGGCCCAGGGCAGACGGAGGTGAGGAAGCGGCACCACCGGGTGGCCCGTGGAGCCCGCAGGGACTTTGGCAAGATTCGGGGAGGGGAGCCTCAGGGTAGCCTGGAAGAGACTGCCAAGGAGGGCTGCTTTGGTCTATATGATTGTTGGTTTTTTATTTTAATTAAATGCAACATCAAATTTGCCTTCTTTATCTTTTAAAGGTTTTATTTTTAATATGGGGCTTGAACTCCACAACCCTGAGATGGAGAGCCGCATGCTCTAGCGACTGAGCCAGCCAGGCGCCCGACCATTTGAAACGTTTTAAATCTCAGTGGCATTTTTTTTTTAAATATTTTTATTTATTTCTAGGAGAGAGAGAGACAGTGTGAGCAGGGGAGGGTCAGAGAGGGAGTCACAGACTGAAACAGGCTCCAGGCTCTGAGCTGGCAGTCAGCACAGAGCCCGACGCGGGGCCCGAACCCACGAACCGCGAGATTGTGACCTGAGCGAAAGTCGGACGCTTAACCGACTAAGCCACCCAGGCGCCCCTCAGTGGCATTAAGTACACTAAGAGTGCTGTGCAGCTGTCACCACATCCACACAGACCCTGTCCCCTCCCCCAGCCCCTGGCCACCACCATCCTTTCTGTCCCTAGATTGACTAGGTGCCTCCTCCAAGTGGGGTTACACAGGGCTTGTTTTTTTGTGATTGGCTTATTCATGTTGTACATGTGGCACTTGAATTCATGACACTGAGATCAAGAGTCATAGGCTCTACCAGCAGAGCCTGCGAGATGCCCCAAAATTTTCTTCCTTTTTAAGGCTGAATACTACCCCATTGTACTACATAGACCATCTTTTGTTTCATCCTTCAGTGGATGCCCGGGTTGTTTCGGTGTTTTAGAGGGTAGCGCTGCTGTGGACACGGGTGTATTTGAAGACAGGAGGGATTGCGGTGTGCGTGTTGGATGATGGAATGATGCAGGAGGGGCCCAGAGACACAGGAGAGGGTGCAGCACCCAGAAGGTGACCCCGGCACCAGGTAGGGGGCAGTCAGAGGTGCAGGGGGCTGGTGATGCCTTCTGTGGCCGCTGTGGGCCAGCGTGAGGTTACTGAGGTCAGAGGGGCTGCCCAGGGGGGTGCAAGCCACATGCCAGGCCCTCAAGGGCTCAGGCAGTGCTGCCTGGACCTGGGACGGCCAGGCTGGAAGGCTGGTCTGAGATCTTTGCCCAGAAGTTAATAGGCCCTTGAGCAGTGGGTGACCCGAGGAGGCAGGCAGGTCCTCAGCTCCTGCCCCAGCCAGCCTGCTGGGCCCGGTGCTGGGCGGCAGGAAAAAGGCCAGTTTGGGCCTCCAGTCTTCAGAGTGCCCGAATCTCTCCATCTCCCCTGCTTGTTGACTCCGGGTTCCAGGAATCTTCCAAATCCCCGGCGGCAGGCCCTGCCTATCTCCTCTGGCCCAGCTCCTTCGTAGGACGCTGTGACATCCTGCTGTGGGGTCATCCAGCAGGAATGTGGGCAGGGCGACCTCAGGCCCAGGACACTGCCCTCAGCATGATGCCCTGCCCCGGGCCCGCAGGACTCTGGGGACAGAGTCCTTCTAGGCTCCCAGCTGCCCTGAAGCTTCACCTCTTCCATCCCAGCCACACCTCACAGGGCTCAGGGTCAGTGGTCAGCGGAACCAGGTGGGGAAGGGGACGCCCACACACTCCCTCCAGGAAGAAACAAACAAACAAGGCTCCCTGAGACCTGGCCGGGGTGCTAGCTGGCTCCCTGCGGCCTGCCCCTCCCCTGCACTGCCAACTAGGCAGAGATAAGCCAAGAGTTCAAAGGCCAGAGAGGGAGGCAACAGGGAGGGGAGGTGCAGAGCTGGGGGTCACGGCCCTCCCTCGAGCCCTGGGCCTAGAGACCGAGCCCTGGGCCTAGAGACCGGGGTCCTGCCTTACTTCCTCCTGCCCGTACAGCCCAAGAGACCCTTGCCAGGAGGCAGCAAACAAAAGGCCCAGTGGGTTCCCCGTTTGCCCTGTGGGGCTTTGGCCATTTCCTCAGGAATTTTCCCTGGAGTTTGGGAAGGGGAGCATGACTCAGCCAGCACCTTCTTAGTCCCCTCAGAGTCCAGCCCCGAACACGGATGGGCGCACAGCCCAGGCTCTGGGAGGAGAGGACCCCACCTCTCCACCCCCAACTGGGACCTAAGGCTAGGGGTGGGGTGAGGGTGTCTAAGCTGCCAGAACCAAGGAAGCCAAGCAGGGAAGGGGCTGGGAGGGTAGTGGAGCAGGGATGCGTTCAGGCCTCTTAGGTGGAATGTTGGGGATGGGGTCTTGTGGGACCTCTGCCTCAGGTCCCCCTCGTTGGCAGCAGACCTTAGAGAGAGGGTCGCCCCTCGGGCATAGAAAAGGTGGCCCTGCCCCGCAGCCCTGAGGCAAGCTAGCCGTGCCCAGGCTGCCCTTCCAGAGGAAGGGGCCCCGCTCTCGCCCCCCTCAGGCAGTGGCTCCAACCGCAGGGAGGATCTGCTGCTGGAATGGTTAACCCGAGATGCCTCAGTCAGCCAATCACAGGGCCCTGCAGGAAATACCTGGGAGAGGTCCTCACGCGTTCGGGCGGGTCAGAGCCCAGCCCCAGCCTGGCCGTTGGCGACCCGAGAGCCCCAGCCAGCCCTGGTGTCCGCAGCCTCCCCGGAGCACAGAGCGCACAGGGGCCTCAGCGTGACCATGAGAGTCCTGGTTCGGCTCGAGCTGGGGCTGCTGCTGTCTGTGCTGACGGTGACAGTGACCGTGATGGCAGCTCAGCCAGCCCGGCTACTGGCCTTGCTGTCCTCAGGCCAGGGTGCTCTGGATCCTGTGGTGCTGGGCAGCCTGTTAAATACACTGGCGGACCGTGTGCACTGCGCCAACGGGCCGTGTGGAAAGGTAATTGCCCCACCCGATGGGTCCCCCAGCCCGGGCCCGCTCCACCCCAGGGCTGGAAGCAAAGGGCCCTGGGCAAACTCCAGGAGGCGGGCCAAGGTGAGGCTGGGTGGCCAAGCACCCAGGCCCTACCTGCAGGCCAGTGCCCACCTTCCTCTGCTCTGAGTTCTGACAGCCTGGGCTCCCAGGATTGGGGGCTGTGCTGGGTACATGTAGCTCCAGGACCTCAGGGCTGCCTCTTCCATCAGTCCCCAGGTCATCACATTGGCAGTGGTTACAGGAAGAAGCCAGTCTGGGATGGGGGGGCTACTGCCCCAACCCATGTGTGTGTGTGTGTGTCTGCCCGTGCACATGTGTGTAATCGAGAGGGGGTGACCTTGGGAGTGTGTGAAAGAGCAATGATGGAGGGGTGGGTGGGAGAGAGGAAGGGGGAGACCAGTGTGCGTGGGCCCCACAGGGAGCCGGCAGCTGCCTGACCCTAGGCCCCTGTCTCTGCCCATAGTGCCTGACTGTGGATGATGCGCTGGCGCTGGGCAGGCCTGAGGAGCCAGGGCTCCCCGGGAGGCCAGTCCTAGAGCACAGGCACATCGCCCGCTTCAGTGCTGCTGTCGCCCTCTACCTCAGTGACCCCAAGGGCACATGTGCAGATGTCCAGGCTGGACGCTGGGCCACCCGTGCTGACCATCTCCTGGCCTTGTTGAAGGGCCCCAAGGCCCTGGCCCCAGACCTAGGCAGGCTGCTGCAAAGGATTCAGGCCCAGACTTCTGGCTGGCCCGCTGCAGAGAAGGTGAGGGCCTGGGAGGTGGGTCAGAGGGAGTAGTGCGGAGGATCTAAGGGGACCCGCAGAGAAAGGAGACCGCTTTGGGGGTTGGGCCTGGCTGCAGTGGGCAGAACATCCCACACACCTTCCTGGACACCTGAACACTTAGGGGGAGTTTGGGGACCTACTTGGGAGGCTGGGTGAGGCTGTGGGATCACAAATGGATGTCTGCTACCGCTCAGGGCAGGGACTTGAGGAGCCCGGGGGGTGGGGTGGGGGGGGTGGGGCTGAGAAGAATCCTGGGCCCTTAGGGAGGGAGCTCAGGGAGGGGTCAGGCCCAGCCCAGGTCGTAGGCTGGCAGGAATAGGTGGTGGTGCTCTGAGAAGGCTGGTCTGGGGTCACGTTGGGGCAGATCTTGGGGTCAGTGGCATGCAGGGGGCACTAGGGTTGATGGCAGAGCTGGAGGCCAGGAAGGCCACCCTGCAGGCGAGTCTCAGCCCGGACTCTCCCCCGCCCCAGGCCTGTGTGGACCTGCCTCAGCTGCTGGAGGAGGCAGCAGGGGCAGGATCTCCCGGTGACCCTGGCCTGGTCCTGGCCACCCTGGTGGACCACGTCAGCAGCGGGGCCTGTTTCCACGCCCTGCCAAGCCCCCAGTACTTTGTAGACTTTGTGTTCCGGCAGCACAGCGGCGAGACGCCCAACATCACACTGACCGGTGAGGCTGTGGCGGGGCCGGAGGGCGGGGACTGCCCCGAGTCCCCAGCCTCCATGTCCCTGCGGAGGGCAGGCCGGGGGCCCAGGCACACCTTGTGATTCTGTCCCCCTACCAGAGCTGGAGGCCTTGATGCAGCGCCTGGGGGTAGGCAGAGTGGCAGAGTCACACAGTGACCACAGTCATCTGGGAAAGGGGCCCAACCACCAGGGCCCTGTGCCCACTGTGACCCCTAACAGCAGCTCCGACATGTGGGACACAGTGAGCAGCCCGTGCAGCATAATCCTGGGGAGAGGTGGGGCCTCACGGGTCTGCTCAGGTCCCCGACCCCCTTTCCTGCCTCCCCTCAGGTATGCCTAAGTGCCAGTGAGGTGATGGCGGTGTATGGGCTGTCTGAGCAGGACGGGGTGACTCCAGAGTTCTGGGCCCAACTGAGCCCGGCCCTGCTCCAGCAGCAACTAAGTGGCGCCTGCAGCCCCCAGCCCAGCGCCCGCCCCCAGGACCAGCTCAGCCAGGTGGAAGGTGAGTGCCCGCCTCTCCCGTCCTGCATGCTTGCTGCACCCATCGGTGCTGGTGCCGCAGAGGTGGGGTCTCACGGGGAGGAGGCAGTGGCCGCTGGGCTAGGGGAGGGGTGGGGAAAGCTGGGCCAGGGCTGGCAAGAGAACGGGGCGTCCGAGTGGAGGGGTCGCAGGGGAGTACGGGGGCCTAGATGGGAAGAGGATGGGGCCTGAAGGGGCAGCGCAGGCAGAGGCCCGGCCTGTCCCTGACCACCTGCATCCCTGTTGAGCTCACTTCCGGGCCCCACTTGGACCCCCTCCCCTGGGAAGCAAGAGAGGCTGTCGTCTCAGCCCGGCCGCCCCCTCCCCAGGGTACCTGTACGGCTCCATAGCCACGCTGCTCATCTGCCTCTGCGCGATTTTTGGCCTCCTGCTTCTGACCTGCGCCACCTACAGCGCTGCCTCCCACTATGTCATCCAGACCTTCCTGAGCATGGCTGTGGGCGCGCTCACTGGGGACGCCATCCTCCACCTGACACCCAAGGTCAGCCCGCTGCCCCTCCCTCCCGACTGGAACTTCCCTGCGCAGGCCAACCCCGCAGTCTGGTCCCCCGGGCTAGGGGTGGGGCGCGGGGAGGCCTTAAAGCCCCCTTCTCCCCCCAGGTGCTGGGGCTGCGCTCGCACAGCGGGGAGGGCCTTGGCCCACAGCCCACCTGGCGCCTTGTGGCCGTGCTGGGTGGCCTCTACACCTTCTTCCTGTTTGAGAACCTCTTCAACCTCTTACTGCCCCTGGACCCTGAGGTGAGGTGGGGGCTGGAGGTGCGGGGTGGATGGGGCAGAAGCATGGAGGCCCATTGGGCCCTGAGCCACCGTCCCCACAGGACTCCAGGGACGGGCCCTGCAGCCACAGCCACGGCGGACACAGCCACGGCGTGGCCCTGCAGCTGGCCCCCAGCGAGCTCCGGCAGCCTAAGCAGCCCCACGAAGGCTCCCGCGCAGACCTGGTGAGCTGCCCTTTCCCCGGTGTCTCCACCCGACCCGGACTTTCCCCTGAAAGGACCCCTTCCTGGCCCCGCCCCCACCCCAGGGCCTCTGTCCGAGGCCTCCTCCCTCCGATGCCCATCCGGGGACCCAGCCCCGCCACGCCCCTCCTCACCTGCCTGCCCAGGGCCTCAGCCACACGGACCTACTCCCTCCAGGTGGCAGAGGAGAGCCCGGAGCTGTTGAGCGTGGAGCCCCGGAAACTGAGCTCAGGTGAGCCCCGAGGGAAGCCCCAGAGGATTAGGGGCTACGGATTGGTGCGGAGCGCCGGCGCGGGCCGGGGGAGCAGAAGTGGGGGCGCCGAAGCGGGGGACCAGGTCAGCGCCGACCCAGGTCCACCGCACCTGCAGAGCTGAGGCTGCTGCCCTATGTGATCACGCTGGGCGATGCCCTGCACAACTTCGCCGACGGGCTAGCCGTGGGCGCCGCCTTCGCCTCCTCCTGGAAGACCGGGCTGGCCACCTCGCTGGCCGTGTTCTGCCACGAGGTGCCACACGAACTAGGTGAGAGCGCGAGGCAGGGCCTGGGAGGGGGGCCGCCGGCCAGGGGCAGGGCTCTCGGCCTAACACCCCCCACCCCACCCCAGGGGATTTCGCGGCCCTGCTGCACGCGGGGCTGTCGGTGCGGCGGGCGTTGCTGCTGAACTTGGCCTCAGCGCTGACTGCCTTCATCGGCCTCTACGTGGCGCTAGCGGTCGACGTTGGCGAGGACAGTGAGACGTGGATCCTGGCGGTGGCCACCGGCCTATTCCTCTACGTGGCGCTCTGCGACATGGTCAGGATGGAGGCCAGGAGTCGGCTGCCCTGGGGGTGAGCGAGCATGGCCGGGAGCTGGCCGCTGACCCCGTGCCTCCCTCCCTCAGCTCCCGGCCATGCTGCACGTGCGGGACGAGCGGCCCTGGCTCCTCTTCCTGCTGCACAACATGGGCCTGCTGGGCGGCTGGACCGTCCTGCTGCTGCTGTCGCTATACGAGGGCAAAATCGCCCTCTGACGCCCACCCCTCGACGCTCCGGCCCTCGACGCTGGCTGCTGGCCCTGGGCTGGCCCAGCTCCTTGGGCCTGCTAGCCAGTGTGGAGCCTGCAGCTGGGTCCCCAGAGAGCCCCTGCCATTTCAGTCTCCCTCCCACGTCTCAACACCCCTATTCAATAAACATATTCTTGCCCTTGGAGCCCAGCTGCTGTCCTTGCCATTCGCGGTGTCCCCCACCAGGAAGGCAGCCGGGAGGGGCCGGCTCCGGCGGGTCCAGGGGTCCCTGAAGGATGGATGGCGTCGGCGAGGGAGAGGGGAGAGAGGCCCGAGAGTCTTTCTGGTCACCAGGCAGGCATCTCTGCTCTGACTGGGGCTCAACTTTATTTTATAAGTGTTTGGGGGCCGGCACAAAAGTGGCATTTGCCTTAGACAATGATTTCTGATAACAAACTTCTTTGATATGTAAGAATTTCCAAGAACATAGATTTGTAGAAGACTCAGGCATAACCTTTATCAATAGCGATTGAGGTAGATGATTCAGATGCTTATCCTATGGGGAAGGAAGGTATCTTTAGCATCCAAGACAAAGTTTTTAGCATAAAAAGGGTGAAGTTACTTCTTTGTGAGCAGGGGTCAAACAGGTCTTTCAGGAAACACCTCTGCTCCCATAATCACAAAAGAAGTTCCTCAATAGGTTCCTTCACAGGGTGCAATCAGCATATTCAAGGCCAGAAAAAGTCATTCCAAATACTGATCACAAATGCCTGGGGGGGGGGCCCGGAATCTGCCCTTAACCATAGATCAGGCTCTTTGTCTCAGGGCCAGACTCCATTGTAACTCGTGTTCTTAGCCCCCTTTGTTATTATCTAAGTCTTGGATCTGCAAGGCCCATAGGAAGAGCCTTTTGACAGTCGCCCACAGAGCTTTCATCTGAAGTCTCTTTGGAAAAGGCAGGGATATGCGTTTCCTTATGAGCAATCTGTGTGGGGAATATCGGTCTGATCTGGAACATTGTGAGGCCTGGTCAATACCCGCAGGCTCGTTTCCAACATGAGCCAGTAGTAGAAGGAGATCCCAGTTTTCGTTCCTCCTGGCAGGAGCTGTGCAAGCGCTGCCATTTCCTCGCTGTGACCGTCACCCAGCGAGGCCGGCGCGGCTCCCGGCACCCGGAGGGCTGTGCTAAGTAAGGGATCTCCAGGCAGCCAGCCCCAGTCCTGCACCGGCAAGTGTGGAGGCCCTGCGTGGGGCGTGAACTCAGAGAAACTGCCCAGAGGCTGCAGGTAGCAGGGCCGCCCGGTCTCCAGCCAGGAATCAAACTTTTACTTCTAGCAGAAGGGCTGAAACACACAGCACTCACGTAGATGAGGGTTTATTACCACTTAGAAGCGGTCAGACCCAAGCGACAGTCCGTGGTCAGTGGGGCCCGGGCCTCCCCTGACGCTGTCACACCGTCTTCGGCACGAACGTCCATCCTCAGAGATCTATGTAGTCCTCTGAGGGTGGAGCTCAGCCCATCACAAACTAGGTGCCTTCAAACAATAGAAATTTTCTCAGTCTTGGAGGCATAAGTCTGAAATCAAGGTGTCCGTGAGCCGTGCTCCTCAACTGTTTTTTTGATGTTTATTGATTTGTTTTTAAGAGAGCACAAGTGAGCAAGTGGGGAGGGGCAGAGAGAGAGAATCCCTAGCGGGCTCTGCACTGTCAGCACAGAGCCTGACACAGGGCTCGAACTCATGACCTGAGGTGAGATCAAGAATTGGATGCTCAATGGACTGAGCCCCCCACCCCTTCTCTGCTCTCTAGGGACAATCTGTTACGTGAGGCTGTCCTGGCTTCTGGTGGCCACTCGCGGTTTGGGTCTCGTGGCAGGCATAACTCCAGTGTCTTCCTTCGTCTCATGACCTTCTCTGTTGTTATCTCTTCTCTTCTGATAAGCACACCAGTCCTACTGGGTTACCAACTTGCCTACTCCACTATGACTTCATCCAAACTAATTCCATCCGTTAATGATCCTATTTCCAAATAAAAGTCACATTTTGAAGTACAGAGGGTTAGGTTTTCAACACATCTTTTTGGGGGACCACAATTCAATCCACAACACCCCTCATGCTCCAAAATGGTGGCCAGAGCTTTGGCCCTTAAATGCACTCGCCAGGTAGCAGAACAAAGGCAGGAGGAAAGAGCAAAAAGAGAAAGGGGTCCAGGGGACATCAGATTCAGCCTGTCGTTCACCCAATACACAGACATGAAAGCAGGAGAGTGGAAGTCAGTCTCGTGCTCTGCTCCAGGGGTCCACGTGTGCTGGAGGCAGGTGGAGGCTGCGTGCCAGTCATCTGGCAAAATGGGCAGGAAGAGCCGTATGTGAGAGCTCCGGGCCTGACGCAGGTAGACAGATGCTCCAGCCTCTCCAAGAGGTATTGATTCTCCAAGAACCTTCCCCAACACCACAAAAGAGAAGTGTGGGAATTACCACCTCCCTCCTAAAGCTGGTCTACTACGCTGAGATGGCCTCCTGGCATGGAAGGAAGGTGCAGAAAACCACTGGTTCCCAGCACAGCACTGCCCAGAGGAACATCAAGAGCACGGCCTCAACTGTAGTGCCCACTAGCCCCGGGGCCCAAGCTCTGAGTCTGAGGGAGAACACTGGCTTTCAGAGGGCAAGGCCAGGGCTTGTACTGGCAGTCCCCACCCCCACCCCCCCGCCCCAGCCTTGGGCCATTCTCCAGCCCATCACAGTCCCTCCCCAGCAACTTGGAGCCCCAGACTCTGCTGATAGGCCCCACCTTCATCTCTCATTGGGAAAGTACACCCACCAGGCGGGCTCGCCTCTGTCTTCCCACTGCCAACCTTGGGACCTCCTGGCTCCGCTGCCCACCTTCTCTCCTCTGACTGGGATGGAGCCTCATCGTATCCACCCTGCCCGGCCCAGGGCATTTTCCAAGGTGCCAAGCTCCGGTCCAAGGGTTGTGTGGGCCCTGCTGTTTTCAATCATCACAGATATCCTACGATGTGGGCACCATGCCTGTGGCCATCTGACAGAGATACCAAGACTTAGTGTCCTGGCTGGGGCCCCAGCTCTGTCCCTGCTGCCTCCTCCAGCACATTCTTCTAGCTACCGTTTTTTTCTTACCGTTTTCTTTTAAAAGTGGGGGCGCCCGGGTGGCTCAGTCAGTTAAGCATCCGACTTCAGCTCAGGTCATGATCTCACGGTTCATGGGTTCGAGCCCCATGTCGGGCTCTGTGCTGACAGCCAGCTCAGGGCCTGGAGCCTATTTCAGAGTCTGTGACTCCCTCTCTCTCTGACCCTCCCCTGCTCACGCTGTCTGTCTCCCTCTCTCAGAAATAAATAAAACATTAAAAAAAAAAAAAGGGTTTGGTGTGGCTCAGGAGCCACACATCTGCCTGGGTATCTGAGTGACCGCTTTGTCCACTACTCAAGGGTCAGCCTTGTTGCTGACATGAGCAAATGGGCAGATACGCATGCAACATACACCCATATTTCTATGCCATTTTCTTGGGTGTAATTATACTTTCTTTAAAAAAAAATATTATTTTTATTTGAGAGAGAGCGCGCGCGGGCACACAAGCGGGGGCGGGGGGTGCGGGGGGAAGAGGGAGAATCCCAAGCAGGCAGAGCCGGACTAAGGGCTCGATCCCACACCTCTGGGATCATGCCCGGAGCCGAAATCAAGTCAACCGACTGAGCTCAACCGACTGAGCCACCCAGACGCCCCTTACTTGTTGCATTTCGTCCCAGGTCTGTACGACGGTACCCAGGGCGAGCTCCTGCCAAGCGAGGCGCGGTCTCCGTTCGCTGTGCCAGGTCCTGGCTCCAGCCTCCCACGTGGGCAAAGTGCGGGGCCCGGGCCGAGAGTAGAGGCGCGAAGCGCGAAAACCGCGGCCCTGAGGCGAGCGCTCCCGTTGCGGAGGGCGGGCGGCAAAGCCGCAGGCCCAGGCGTCCTCGGGAGGCGGCAGGGGCGCTGCCCGTCACCCCTCCGGAAGCTTTCCCGACGCCCGGCTGCGCACTGGCGGCTCGTGCCCTCCCCGCGCCCACCCGGGCGCCAGCACCCGCACCGCGCCTCGCCCACGCGTGCGTGGTGGCGGCAAGTCGCGTCTTCCTGCGGCCGAGACCCCTGCTCGGCGACCCCACCCTCGTCGGGGAGGGCGGGCCCCAGCCCAGCCGGCCGTGAACCGCCGCACCCCCAGCCCCATTTCTCCAGGAAGCCGAGCGTAGAGCGAGCAAAGCCTCCGGACGCAAAGCCTCGAGGCTGCCCCGCCACCAGGAGTCGCTGTCGCACGCGCAGCCCCTCGACCGCCGCGGCACTGCGCAGGCGCGGGCGCCCGGAACCCGGGCGCTCGGGGAACGGGCGCTCGGCTTCCGGGGCCGGCCGGGAAGTGTCCGCTGCGGTCCCGTTCCCCCACGAGCCGGCTCCAACTGCCAGGTGGGTGGGTGCGCGTGCGGCCGGGGAGGGGGCGCCGGGCCAGGACCGTGCGCCGCGGCGCCACTCATCCCGTCGCCTCCCCGCCCCTCGCAGCTCGGGCTCGGCGCCATGTACGCCGTGTACAAGCAGGCGCACCCGCCCACCGGCCTGGAGTTCTCCATGTACTGCAACTTCTTCAACAACAGCGAGCGCAACCTCGTAGTGGCCGGCACCTCGCAGCTCTACGTGTACCGCCTCAACCGCGACGCCGAGGTGGGTCCGGGCCGCGCTTCCCGCAGCCTCCGAGGGCTCGCCGAGCGGGGAGGGGGAGCAGGCGGCGGCGGACGGAGCAGCGGCAGCCCGCGGGGCGGCTCTCCCCGCGCCGCAGGCCCCGCCTGCCCTCCGCTCCTTGCGCTTGCGCTCGGTCCTTCCCGCAGATTACGTGGCGCCGGCTGTGCGCTGCAGGTAGTGGAGGTGGACGAAACCTACAAAAACTCGAGGCGGCAGAGGCTGCGCGCGAAGTAGCAGCGCGCCTGTGGGCAGGCTTGTGGCTCGTAGATTGCAGCTGGAGCAGCTGAGGTGCAGGAGGGGACGAGGGAGACCGGAGGACCGTTGTCGGAGGAAGGACATTCGTGGGCGGAGGAACAAGGCTGGGTCGCGTGTGGGGCCAGACCGCTGACAGGCGTTTTTCTCGAGTGTGATGGATCCATCCATAGAGGAAACACGGGGTGCTCTGGTTGCCCGAGCGGGGAGAGCTGGCCCAGGAAAGCTTCTTGCCGGAGTTGGTTTCGTACCTGTTCTCAAGGGGGAGTGGGTGAGACTTCGCCAGGCACAGGGATGAGGGATGGAGGACGTTCCGGGCAGGACGAGCCTGTGCACAGGCCAGAAACTGTTGAGGGGGGAGGGGGCATGCAAGGTTGGACTGGGGTGTAGAGCGGAGGTG
Organism: Proteles cristata cristata; assembly: GCA_017311185.1. Classification (NCBI taxonomy): domain Eukaryota; kingdom Metazoa; phylum Chordata; class Mammalia; order Carnivora; family Hyaenidae; genus Proteles; species Proteles cristata. The sequence continues at coordinate 115,968 of JAESUZ010004130.1, read as the reverse complement.
GGGTGGGGGGAAGAAGGCACACTGTGGTCGGGATCGCTGTCCACAGAGCAGGGAGGAATCACCAGAGGGCTTTGAGTAGTGGCTGATGCAGCTCGCAGGTGGAGTCAGGGCCAGACAGAAGGAGGCTGACCTTCCTGGGCCACGTGTTTGTTTTTGCATTAAGCATGTAGACTAGTAAGAGGACCTAACTGGTTCAGTCCGAAGAGCATGTGACTCTTGATCTTTGGGGTCATGAGTTTGCGCCCCATTTTCTATGCAGAGATTGCTAAAAGTGATTGGATGAATCTGTCAGTCTCCATTTTGTATGAGAGAATCTTGGCTGTAATTACTAAACTGAGACTTTTCACTCCTTTCGAAACAGATTGGAAACAAGGTTTCACAGCCCACTGGAATTCGCTGTGCCTTTCCAGCAGATGGTTATTAGGCTCTGGGCAATGCGAGCAGCAGTACGGGGGGTGGGGGGGAGGGCTTGCCTTTGCCGTGCTGCCGTTCCAGCGGGTGACACCACACACAGCCTGTAATACCGTGGGCTAGAGGGTTTTTTTGTTTATTTTTTAAAAAAATTTTTAATGTTTTATTTATTTCTAAGAGAGAGGGAGACAGCATGAGCAGGGGAGGGTCAGAGAGAGAGGGAGACAGACTCTGAAATAGGCTCCGGGCTCTGAGCTGGCAGTCAGCACAGAGCCCAACGCGGGGCTCAAACCCACGAACCGTGAGATCACGACCTGAGCCAAAGTTGGACGCTTAATCAGCTGAGCCACCCAGGCGCCCCTTTTTTTGTTTATTTTTTAAAGAGAGAGAGAGAGCAGGCACGTGCATACATGAGTGGGAGGGGCAGAGAGAGAGGGAGACACAGAATCTGAAGCAGCTCCAGGCTCAGAGCTGCCAGCACAAAGCCTGACACAGGGCTCAAACCCACAGACTGTGAGGTCATGACCTGAGCTGAAGTCGGACGCTTAAACGACTGAGCCACCAAGACGCCCCCAGAGTTTAAAGCGCTGTGGAAACCAGCAGAGCAGGGGAGGGGAGTAGGGAGCCACGTGAGGTGTTAAATTTTGCCTCCTTGCAATATTGAGACTTGAGCAGGCAAGGAGGAGGTGCTGGAGTGAGCCTCGTGGGTGTCAGGTGAAGGTTCCAGGCAGGTGAAGGCCTTAGGGCAGTTCACGAACCAGCCAAGAGATGGGGCACCGGGGTGGCACAGCTGTTTGAGCATCTGACTCTGGATTTGAGCTCAGGTCATGATCTCCCAGTTTGTGAGTTCAAGCCCCGCATCGGGCTCTACGCTGGCAGTGTGGAGCCTGCTTGGGATTCTCTCTCTCTCTCTTTTTCTCTCTCTCTCTGCCCCTCCCCAGCTCTCTCTCTCAAAGTAAATAAAACAACAACAACAAGAGCCAAAAGGCCCTGAGGACAAGAGGAGTGAGTGAGGAGGGCACCTGGCTGACTCAGTCGGTGCAACAGGTGACTCTGGATCCCAGGGTCATGGGTTCGAGTCCCACAGTGGCTGCAGAGATCACTTACCCTCCCCCCCAAAAAAAGGAGGGAGGAGAAGGCAGTGGGTCAGAGAGGTGATGAGGTAGGGGCCAGGTATCAGTGTGTCGACCTCTTGGGCCACTGTAGGGATTGACTGCTACCTTGGAGGTGAGGTTAAGGAGTGACTTGACCTGTGTTCTGCAAGAGTCCCTGTGGCTGCGTGTTGAAGAGTCTGTAGGGAGGTGGGGGAGGGGCTGCAGGGAGACCGGTCAGGAGTGTCAGGCAGTGGGCTGGTGGAAAGCAGTCAGGTTCAGGATGGACAGGATGTGGGGCGTGAAGGGGTGGGGCGGCAAGCGCAGTGCTAAGGTTTTGCCGGCGCGGTTTTGGTCTGAGCACCAGGAGGGTGGAGTCGCTGTGACCTGACTTGGGGAAAGGGACGCAGGAGCCCCTCCCTGGATGTCGTATTACTTGTTGCTGCAAAGCAAGGAAGGTACCCCAAGACTTAGAAACTTGAAACAGCAGACGGTATCCCCAGTTTCTGAGGGTCAGGGAGCCAGGAGTGGCTTGGCTGGTGGCCCCCGCACAGTCTCCCTTTGCAGCTGGACGTTGACCAGGGCTGCTGTCCCCCAAAGGCTCTACCGGGCTCGGAGTTTGTGCGTCTTACTCCTGCGGCTCTTGGTAAGAGGCCTCTTTTCATCAGGGCGGCATCCCCAGGACGAAGGCCTCTGAGAGAGGACAGCTCACCAAGACGAAAGCACAGTGTCTTCCTGACCTAATCTGTACGTGATACGCTGTCACTTCCGTCATGGTAGGAAGGGCTGCGCAGGGCAGGGACTCAGGGGCTGGGGCTGTGCGGGCTCCCTTGGGCTCCGGCCGCTGCACGTGTATCGAGGTGCTGACGACCCAGCCCACTGCCAGGTTTCGGAGAGTTAGAGCAGCAGCTGTGTTGAGGAGCAGGTTGGGGCCTGGGGCTGAAGTTGGGTCCTTTAGACCCTCAGGCTGATTGGGGTCACCCCAAAGATTGCCATCTGGGCCCTGAGGTGCCCCAGCATTGAGCGGTTGGGAAGAAGAGAAGAGGCCAAAGAAGAGTTGGAAGAGGAGGTGTAGCCAGGGGGGAGGGAGGAGAGCCCAAGCCCAGGGGAGGCGGCAGGGTCTTGTGCTGCTGAGCCTCAGGTGAGGCCCAAGATCTGGAGGCCCTGGTGACTCCTGACGGCAGGGGGGGCCTGCAGGGTTGAGAGCAGAACAGAGAGAGGATTCGTAATGGCGAACAGAGGCAGCTTTCTGGAGATTTGTGCAAAAGGAATCAGATGGAGTGGTGCCTAGCTGGAAAAGGGGGGTTTGAAAGGGGGACAGCCGCCTGTGCCCGCAGCAGGCTCGCCCGCCACGCCTGCGCCCTGCCCTGCCCGCCGACACCCCAGGAGGTTGTGCTCCTCAGAGCTGCAGGAATTCCTCACCGCACGCAGCTGCGAAGCCCAAGGCGGGTCCTGCTCTTTGGCCTGTTGTAGGCGAATTTGCCAACTCTTGAGTCACAGGTGCAAAGTGGGGGGGGTGGGGCAGGGAGGTGGAGCTGATGGGGGGCAGCTGGGGAGGCCCCGAAGGTGGGCGAGAGACTTGGGATCGGTCCGGTTACTGCTGTGGAACAGATCGCAGTCTGGTGCCACCGTCGCCTACGTCTGTGAGTCCCGTGGGGCACCTGGCCTGTGCCCTGTGAGGTCTGGGCTTCGACTGGGTGGCCTGCAGGGTTGGGGGCAAGCTGGGTATGTCTCTGTCTCTCTCCCCTTCTCTCCCCATGCAGCCAGCTCGGTTCTCGCGGCAGCATGGTGGCCTCCAGATAGTCAGGGCTCTGGAGACTAAGGACAAAGCTGCCCGTTGTCACAAGGGCCAGGCCCTGGGGACCTGGCTCCCCTTCCACACAGCCTCTTGTTCAGAGCTTCAGCTGATTTCTGTCAGCTGCATATCTAGGCTTAACTCTTCCTGACTCTGGCTCGCGGGGGCCCTCGGCACACCGGGCAAACCCACGTGACGCTGTGGAGGGCTCCACGAAGGTCCTCTGGTTGGATTCTCTCCTTTTTAAACTCAGCCTGAGCTTTTTTCTTTAATGTTTATTTTTGAGAGAGACAGAGACAGAGCAAGAGTGTGGGGGAGGGGCAGAGAGAGGGAGACACAGAATCCGAAGCAGGCTCCAGTGCTCTGAGCTGTCAGCACAGAGCCCAGCTCGGGGCTCGAACTCCTGAATTGCAAGATCATGATCTGAGCCAAAGTCAGACGCTTGGCTGACTGAGCCACTGAGGCGCCCCCAGCCTGAGCTCTTGATGCTTGGTCGCCTGGTCGCCGGAGGCTCCGGTCCCTGCTTCCAGCCAGCGAGGCCCTGCCCCAGCCTCCTCTGCTCCAGGTTTTCCCTCAGAGGGCCAGGCACAGGCTCTCGGTTCCTGCAACCAGCGGGGAGGAGGCACATCGCGCCCCAGATCTTACGTGCAGGGACTGTGGCACGTGGGCTCTGGGAATCCGTTCCCAGAGGTCTGTGTCCACCGTGGGAGTGCAGCCGCGCCCCCCCAACCCCCTCCCCCACCCCCAGCCCCGCGAGAACAAACGTCACTGCCTCCTTCTTTAGAAAACGCCTTAGGGCCCTGTTCATCTGGAGCACTTTTTTTGGTTTGTTTTAGCAGCTTTTAAGTTGTCCTCAGGGAGGGCTGGGAGACAGCCACCGCAGTGATGACAGGATTGGAAGATGGGTTGGGGGAGAAGGGCCGAGGGGTGAGGATTTCAGGTAAGGAGCCCCTTGGCAGGGCTGCCCTGAGGTATGTGCAAAATGTTCACTGCACAAGGGGCAAGGAGGGGCTGGGATCCAGGCGGAGGGGCTCAAGCCTGATGCTCTCACACCAAGATGAGGGGGGATTCTTTCTTAGCCCGAAGAGCAGTCTGTGCACCGACTTTTTTTTTTTTAATATTTATTTTGAGAGAGGCAGAGACAGTATGAGCGGGTGAAGGGCAGAGAGAAAGGGAAACACAGAATCCAAAGTAGGCTCTGAGCTGTCAGCATAGGGCCCGATGTGGGGCTCGAACTCACAAACCCTGAGACCATGACCTGAGCTAAAGTCAGCTGCTTAACCAACTGAGCCACCCAGGTGCCCCTGTGCACTGACTTTTGCACTCTGGGACAGGGGCTGTGCAGAAGGAGTCCCTTGTAACAATTCCACTTTATTGCCGTTAAGTTAATTGTCCAAGGTCACACAGCCAGGGAGTGGCAGTGCCGGATCCAAAGGCAGGCAGTGTGGCCCCAGAGGCCCTGACTTTACCCACCACCCTCCACTGTCTGCACCACCTTAGAGGACATCAAGGGTCAGCAGGGTAGGGGTGGGGTGCGTGGGGATCAAGCTCCTTTCCCCCAAGCAGAATGGAGGCACCCGCCTATTTTCTTGGGAGGGGTTGCAGGCACTTGTCTTCAAGACCAAGCCCTCCGTGACCTACAGGAAAAGACATTTCCCAACGTGAATATTGTGGATAATAAGGCTCTTACCGATCTGCCACCTTGGGCGACAGAGAGAAATATCACCCCCATCACAAGGTCGTGGTGTTTTATACGTTCTTCACTCAGGATCGCAGGCTCTCAGCAAGTTCGTGAAGCGCCAGGGCCCGGAATTGAGTCTGTGTCTAAGATTCCTGTAGGGTCATTCCCGTGGGAGGGGGTGCCTTGCCCTGATATGGGGGATACTGAGGTCTTAAACATATATTTTTTAAATTATTTTAATGCTTGTTTATTTTTGAGAGAGAGACAGAGTGCAAGTAGGGGAGGGGCAGAGAGAGAGGGAGACACAGAATTCGAAGCAGCTTCCAGGCTCTGAGCTGTCAGCACAGAGCCCGACACGGGGCTCGAACTCCCAGACCGTGAGATCATGACCTGAGCCGAAGTCAGACGCCTAACTGACTGAGCCACCCAGACGCCCCGGTCTTAAACATGTTTTACTGAGTCCCTCCGACGTGCTGGGACGCTGGGTTTGAAGGAATGGCTCCTGACCCCAGGAAGCGTGGTCAGCAAGGGCCTGGGGAGCAATTAAACGTGAACTTCTTTTTTTTTTTTCAATTTTTATAATGTTTTAATTATTTCTAGGAGAGAGAGAGAGAGAGAGACAGCGTGAGCACGGGAGGGTCAGAGAGAGAGGGAGTCACAGACTGAAACAGGCTCCAGGCTCTGAGCTGGCAGTCAGCACAGAGCCCGACGCGGGGCTCGAACCCACGAACCGCGAGATCATGACCTGAGTGAAAGTCAGACGCTTAGCCGACTAAGCCACCCAGGCGCCCCTCTGAGCCCACTTTAAATAAAAGCTGCATTGCCCTTGCCCTATGGCCTCTACTCGTTTCCCCCCCTTGGAGGGGACAAGGACTGATTTCTGTGAGCACCTACTGTGTGCCGGGCACTCTGTGAACGAAGGCACCTCGCTGCCAAGACTTCGAGGCAGACCACTGGCTCCGCTCACGGACGGCAAAAGCCGGCCTGGCTCACCTCGCAGCCGGGGCTGCAGGGCTGGCTGGGCCCCAGCTCTTCCCACTGCCACGCCCTGCCTTCCTGAGGATTATGGGGTGAGGAGGAGGGTGGACATGTGCACAAGACGTCTTCTTCCTCATGCCCCTCTCTTCCCCCAACGGCCGCTCAAAAATGCAGCCCCCGACACATGCTCTCATCCCCCCCGCTGGGCACGTGTAGGGACCTGGGGCTTCTGCAAAATCTCCCACGTAAGGCGGTGGGGGTGGTGGTGGTGGCAATGAGCATGGGCTGCTGGCAGTTCCGTCCCTTTCCCATTGATGGAGATTAATGGTACTGGAATACCAGTGTGACAAGTCAGCTGTCCCCGCCTTCCCCAGACCCCACCCTTGAACAGACACACACACACATGCACACACACGCGCACGCGCGCACACACACACACAGACACACACAGTCTCCGGGGCTGATAGCTATTTCCTCCCTCAGCCTCACTGCCCTGCCTCCGCCGGCCCGGTGCCCCATCTGGCTGCCACCGGACGCTGACTGTCTCTGGGGGTGGAATCCTGTGCTCCTTCTGTGCCCAGGTAAGGAAGCAGCAAGAGCCCGGGGCCTGGGCAGCCTTCGTGCCCTCTCTGGATCCACGGAGGCACAGTTTTCACAGGGGAGAGGCTCTTAACAGCCAGGATGGTAGAGGTCGGGTTTCCCAAAGAGTGGATGAGACACACTGCTCAGAGAGGGGAAGGGCGCATTTTCATGGGCATGCACCAGACGCCGGGCACCGGGGTAAGCCACGAGAGCCTCTCTTCCCAGACTCACGTGCAGTCTCTGGGTGGGCGGACAGGAGCGGTCTGAGGGTCACTGACTTGAAAACTTGCATTCTCTGCCCCTCACCTCCGCCAAGGGGGGACCCTGGCTGCTGGGCTCCATGTCCCGGGAGGCTGGGGGCCGACTCCATGCAGCCAGAAAGACTGATCCCGATGGGTCCCCAGGGTGTGTGTAGCAGCGCTGTGCTCCCTGAGCATCCCATGGGACCTGGGAAGAGGCTGCTGCGCTGAAGGGAAGGTTCCAGAGCATTGAGGGGATGGCATTCATCTGTCTGCAGGGTGGAGTCCCAGCTGTACCACTGCAGTTGAGCGATGGTGGGCAAGTTGCTATGCTTCTCTGAACCTCAGTTTTCTCTTCTGAAAAATGGGGTCTCACAGGATCACCGTGAGTGTAATTGTTCTGGAAACTCTAAATCTTAGGCAGCATAAGCATTCTCGGAGAGCACAGCCCCCACTGCTCACCCCCCTCTCCATCTGCCTGCGAGCCCCAGCTCCCAGGACTCATCTGCCTGGAAAGGTCTAGTTTGATTTCTTGGGGCCTTGCCTTCCAAAGGCCTGTGGTACCTGGAGAAGACTGGGGGTTCTCATCCTGGCCGACAGTGTTACCCCTGGAAATGCGAGTACTGAAGACCACCCCCCACTTTCTTCTCTTCCTCCTCTGCCAAGTCTCGCTTACAGCAGAGGTAGAGGAAAGAGAACAAACTGGCTGAGCGCTAAACTGTTGCTTCTCCACTTGTCTGTGTTATTTGGGTGTCTTGAGCCTCAGCTTCCTCGCCTGTAAAATGGGACGGAGTGAAGTTCTAGCGCCTTTTTTCTAGAGTCCTGAGCAAGAAAGCACTTATGTAAAGGACCTACTGGGGTCTCTGGCACATAGTGGGGCCTCAGGACAATCTGAATTCCCAGTCCCTGCCAGCCATCCCTGACCTCCTGCCGGCAGCCTCCCCCGCCACCCCGCCCTCCTGGATCTCAACCAGCTTCACATCAGGAAATGGGGGGGTTTTGATGAAGCTGTGGGGGTGTACATCTGGGGAGTCTGTACACGTGCCAGAGGCTGGCTGCCCCAGCACTTACCTGAGTAGTTTCTCAATCACTACCTGCGGAATGAATGCGCCAGCGAGTGGGTAAATGAATGGGCTGGGTCTCCCCGGGGCAGGCTGGGCGGCTGGGCGCCCTCGGGCGTGTGACAGTCTCAGCCCCATTGGGCCACCAGAGCCCCAGTCTGGTAGTTCCTCATGCCCTAGCTCTCTCCCTAGTCTTATCTTATTTCCTCTCCAACTATCAGGGGAGGGGCTGGCTCCACCGTACAAAGTCAACACACCAGACATGCCACTATTGTGGGAGCCAAAGGCTGCACCGACAAGCTGCAGAGAGGCAAGACCTGGGGGTGCTGTGGATGGGGGGGTGCATCCCTTAAAGGCACAGGCTCTCCCTTCCACTCCCATTCCCCCTCCTATCCTTCAGGTGGGGCCTCTTGCGTGCCCCAGTGCCCTAGGGGATTGGAGTCCTGTGTGGCCTGGGCTCGTTTCTATTTCTCCGGGTAGCCCTCGGGGACCTGCTAATAACAGCCACAGCACTGACATGGTGCTTCCGGTGTGCTGGGCTCTGCTCTAAATGCTTATGTATATTAGCTTGCTGAGCACTCCCAACAGCCCTACGAGCTAGGTCTTGTTATGACAGATGGCCATGTCACAGAGGAGAAAGCAGGCCCGGGAAGGTTAAGGGGCTCGCCCAAGGTCGCACAGTGAGCGGGCGTTCCCCTGGGATGTTCTTCTCCCAACCTGGCTGCTTGGCTCAATGTCACCAATCCCAATGTCACCAATCCCTGCTGGCCTCACTTATACCATTCAGGGGTCAGATCCCAATCGCCTGGGGAGGGTCCCCTCGCTGCCCCCCACCCAACGCCCTCACACTGCCTACCTCAGCACCCCCCCACCACAGAGCACACCATGTCTGCCAACGTCACGCTCAAGCCGCTCTGCCCGGTCCTGGAGCAGATGAGCCGCATCCAAAGCCACAGCAACTCGAGCATCCGCTACATGGACCACGCGTCGGTGCTGCTGCACGGGCTGGCGTCGCTGCTGGGCCTGGTGGAGAACGGACTCATCCTCTTCGTGGTGGGCTGCCGCATGCGCCAGACGGTGGTCACCACGTGGGTGCTGCACCTGGCGCTGTCCGACCTGCTGGCCACCGCCTCCCTGCCCTTCTTCACTTATTTCCTGGCCGTGGGCCACTCGTGGGAGCTGGGCACCACCTTCTGCAAACTGCACTCCTCCATCTTCTTCCTCAACATGTTCGCCAGCGGCTTCCTGCTCAGCGCCATCAGCCTGGACCGCTGCCTGCAGGTGGTGCGGCCCGTGTGGGCGCAGAACCACCGCACGGTGGCCGCGGCCCACAAGCTCTGCCTGGCGCTCTGGGCCCTGGCCGTGCTCAACACCGTGCCCTACTTCGTGTTCCGGGACACCATCCCGCGGCTGGACGGCCGCATCATGTGCTACTACAACGTGCTGCTCCTGAACCCGGGGCCCGATCGCGACGCCACGTGCAACTCGCGCCAGGCGGCCCTGGCCGTCAGCAAGTTCCTGCTGGCCTTCGTCGTGCCGCTGGCCATCATCGCCTCGAGCCACGCGGTCGTGAGCGTGCAGCTGCACCACCGCGGCCGCCGGCGGCCCAGCCGCTTCGTGCGCCTGGTGGCGGCCGTGGTGGCGGCCTTCGCGCTCTGCTGGGGGCCCTACCACGTGTTCAGCCTGCTGGAGGCGCGCGCGCACGCCGACGCGACGCTGCGGCCGCTCGTGTGGCGCGGCCTGCCCTTCGTCACCAGCCTGGCCTTCATCAACAGCGTGGTCAACCCGCTGCTCTACGTGCTCACCTGCCCCGACGTGCTGCGCAAGCTGCGGCGCTCGCTGCGGAGCGTGCTGGAGAGCGTGCTGCTGGACGACAGCGAGCTGGGCGGCCTGGGCAGCAGCCGCCGCCGCCGCGCCTCCGGCCCCCGCCCCGCCCCCGGCCCCGCCCCCGGCCGCCGGCCCGCCGGGCCCGCGCGCCTGCTCGCCTGGCTGCGGGGCGGCGCCGTGGCGTCCCCGCAGAGGTCGCGCGCCCGGTCCCAGGACGAGAGAGGCCCCCTGAACCGGGCGCTGAGCACCACCTCGGGGTAGATAGCGGCCGGCCCGAGGCCTTTCCCCCTCCCCCCCACCCAGGGAGGCAGAGGAGGGCGGCGAAGCCGAGCTAGGGCTTCCGGAGGGGGACCCCTGGCAGCAGCGACCCAGGGATCTGCATTGTGGAGCGCCCCGCCTCCTCGGTCTTTCTGAGTCTTCAGCAGGCGGGCGGGACGCCGAGGTTCAGCATTTCTAGCAAGCTCCCAGGAGGCGAGGTCAGCGCAGCTGGCCGGCGGACTCCATTTGGGGCGACACATGGTGAAAACCACAAGATTTCTCCCACTGGGTTGTGGACTCCCACGGCACGCAGGACGCACTCACCCTGAAGCTCAACTCTACCAGATGGTGGGAGGGGGAAGGGTGGGTGGGGAGTGTTTTTACACGAAACCAGTGATGGGTTTTGGGATAGGAAGCAGAGGAGGGTTTGGGAAGCATTGGCCCCTTCTAACCTCTTAGTCACTCAGCCACCGTCTACTGAGCTAGATGCTGTGTCCCACAATCTTGAGGGTGGGTTCCATGATCAGACCGAGGCACAAAGAGATTAATCCACTTGCCCAAAGTACAGGGTCTGCATGCTACTAAATATTACACGTTCAATTACCATGAAGTAAAGAACACCCCCCAACATACCCAGGGCACTGAATGTAGTGACCGCAAGGAGCACCATGTCTACCCTCTGGCCCAGCTCTGTCCTGGGTAGAAAGGCAAGGTCTTTTTATAAGGCTTTACTCATAAAGTAGCAAAAGCAAGGGCTGTCATGGTGGCGCTGGGCTCATCCAAATGCAACGGGCATCCTTGCTGAGGGTCTTCTCGGTGTTTAGTGTTTGCACCTGTACAGCAGCCCCGGAGACCCCAGCACGGGACATTTCCTTGCGAATCTGACACCTATATTGGCCTGGTATTCCATGGGATGCCCAGTGGGCAACACTGGCAATCCCCAAATCTTTGCAACCCGCCTCCTGACCAGCAGCGGCTGGGCAGTCGGCCCTTCCAATCTGCAGGTGTGAAGGGCTACTCAATCTCCCTCGTAGCACATCCACCGAGCCACGTGCTCCCCCTAGCCACCACGGCCTGGAGGACAAAGATGGCTGCGTTTAGGTCTGTCCCGAGGCCAGGCACAGAGTTGCTGCCAGGAGCTGGTGGGCAAAACGTCCCTGGAGGAGTGGAGGGAGGAGCCCCCTTGGGCTCTTGGTCCAGTGGCGCCTGTGCCACTCCTGGCTGGGGTCCCAGAGGCTGGGCCGGCCAGCTTACTGGGTACCTTGGTGCTGGGCTTTGCCCGCGGCCAGGTGCTCAGCAAACGCACGGCTGGCTGGACGCACACCCACCTTAACACTCCGCCACGTGCCCTGCCAGCCTCCTCCTCCCCTGCCTTACTTGCAGCGCTTCCCACCGCCTGAAACACAATACTGTTTTTTCGTTTATTAGGTTTTCTCCATCAGAATGAAAGCTCCTTGTTGGCATGGGCCTCCGTATTCCCTGAGACCTAGAATTGTGCCTGTGTACACCAGGCTTTCAATAAATATTTTTGATGCAGACTGCATGGCGTGAATCAGATCTTTGGGACTTCTGTGGCATCCGGTACAGAAGGCAGGGAACTGGGGGACCTGGCTCCCTGCAACCTTCCCGCCTTCATCTTTCGGCGTAGAGAAGAAAGGGGCATCGGGTTCAGTCTGCCGGGTGACAGTCAGTGGGCTGCAGAGGGACCTTGAGACAGAAACACATTTGGAGAATCACCCTCCAGATGTCTGCTCCCCGAGGAACCAGAGAATTTGCTCTTCTTGGCTGCAAGGCACTTGTTGAAGGAGGGGGAAGGAGGAGAGAGTGCTGAACCTCTTCCCTCCTCTGGTCTCAGCCAGGTCCCAGGCTCCCTCCAGGCCCCAGAGCCCTCAAAGGCTCAGAGCCCTTGTGGGGAGGGGTGGGGTGGGATGGGGAGGGTGGGGCGGGGAGGGGAGAGGTGGAGTGGGGTAGAGCTGCAGGTGCCGCGACCCGCAAAGGGTGTGACCAGCGGCCAGAGAAGTGCGGTGTCTGCCACAGACGGCCTCTACGTGTCCCGGACTTGGATCTCGGCTGCTGGCCGCCGGGGGGGCTGCGTCTGCAGCAGCGCCAGCGTGTCCCGCTTCTCGATGGAGCGAAGCTGCTTCTTCTTTGCCCGCTTGAGCTTGGCAGGGTTTCGGATCTGGGGGTGGGGGGAGGAGGCATCAGCGCGGCTGTGTCTGCTCTGTGCCCCGGGAAGGGAGGCCTCCCCACAGCAGCCCGGGGCACACGCAGCAGGAGCGGAGGCCGCGAGGAAGGCGTGCCAAGGCCTCTGGAACACAGCGCCCGGCCCGGCACATGGTTCAGACCCCCGAGCGGGACAACACTCACCACTTGGACAACCTCTGCCCTCCGCTCATTCTCCAGGCGGCGTTTCAGGTTTTCGGCCCGGCGCTGTTTCTTCTCCTGGAACACACAGGCGACAGGGATTTGAGTGGGGGAGCTGGGGCTGCGCTGGTCTCTTAGGCCCCAGAGAGCTGGCTGACTTCCCAGGGAGGAGAGCAAAGGTCTTCTCACCTTGGCCCGACTGTGGTATTGGGGAGGGGGGGGGGCGCAGCGAGGAGGGACGCCCATGGGACGAGAGGCCTACCGTGGCGGGGAAATTCCTGACTGCAGTGGACAGGTGGGCGCCTGGTCACGCAGCTCAGATTGGAGGATGGGGGCGGGCGGAGGGAGAAGACACAGGTGGCTCCCCGCCTGGAAACCCGGGCATGTGCCAGATGGCCCCTGGCACCAGCCCCTCATCAACTGCCAGGGGAGGAGAGGTGGCCTGGCTCTCTCCCTCATTCTCACTCCCTCAGGGTCTCCTAAGGTGCAACCAGGCGTGGGGCTGGGAAGGGTGGAGGCTACAGAAAAGAGGCCCCCGAGCTCTCCAGCCCCGGCTCAAATCTGGACTCTGCTACTTCTAGATGGGTAACCTTGGCCAAGCTGTTTAGCCTCTGTGTGCCTCAAGGCCCTGTCTTTTAAAGCGAACAGGGTCACACAGGATTGTCCTGAGGAATAAACGAATGACTACATGCACCGGCCTTGGAACAGCACCCGGCCTGCTGGGAACACTCCAATGACGCATCTAGCTGGAGTCTAAGGGGGAGTCCAGTGCCTTCTGGCTATGCAGACTGCTGTCCCTGGTGGGGCCTGAGGGGATGGCGCTCTGAGGTCAATGCATGGTCAGGAGCCTCGCCTGGCCTCTGGGCGGAACAGGGGTGGCCTGGGCCTTCAGGGAGAAAGGAGAAGTGAGACTTGGGCCCCCCTCAGGGGGACGGCTGGGCTGCTGCACTCTTGAGGGGCGGTGACAAGAAGGCCTGTCTTGCCCCAGAGGGAGTCAGGGCCGCACAGGAAGTGAGACAAGGACTTGGCACCCGGCAGCCTCACCATCTGCAGGGCCTCGGCCACAGGCTGAGCCGGGGCAGCTCAAAGTGGGTCACAAACAACCGAGTGACCAGCCCAGTCCTTTTCCCTCAGTGACCAGACTGGGGGTGAGGTGCCTGTGGCTCCTCCCGTGACCCTGGGATCATTAGGCAAGTGACATTCCTCTGGCAACGCCAGTCCTGGTGCGATGGCCCCGGACCTGTGTGCTCTGTGTGGCGCCCTGGGGCTTCCTGGCGTCAGGGGCGGGGAGGGGAAGCTCTGATGGGGCATCTCTGGCCGGGGGAGGAGTCAGGGAGACCGCGGAGGAGCGTGTGGGGCATCCACTCTGCAGACACCTGCGTGGTGGCTGCTTCTTGGAGAACGACGGCAATGATTCAGGGATGAGACTTTAGGCTTTTCCATCTGAGTGAAGACCCCTGAGCCCATCTCACCAAATGCTTCTGTCGTCAGTGAGGGCCACTGGGGGGCTTCATACTGGCCTCCTCCCATCGAGTGTCTCACGGAGGCCTGGGCGAAGTTGGACATCCCGCTGGGCTTCCCTGCCCTGTGGTCCCAGACCCCACTTCTGCTTCCGGCCAGGGGCCCTGCCACCCTCTGGGCACAGGTGGGAGCCCCTCACCCCCACCCTCAGGCCCATCACAGCAGCCACCAGCTCAGGCCCCTGAGCTCCAGCCTTGGCCCGGCTGGCTGGCCCCTCACCTGCCGGCGCCTCTCCTTCTCCTCCTCCAGGTGCCGGGCAAAGTTCTTGGCCAGCTTCCTCTCCTGCCGTTCCTTCATCTTCCGTTGCCAGGAGGTGCGGAGGGGCTTGTCCTGGACCATCTGGGAGAACCTGTATGGGAGACGACGGGGCGCTCATGTCGGCCACCAATGCCCACTCTCCTCTCGGCTCCTGACCTTTTTCCCCAGAACCCAAGCAGAATGGCATCCCCTCCCGCCTGCTTGCCAGGCAGTCAGCCCTCCGGGTCTGCAGAAACTTGGGGGCAGGAATGGGCCCCAATCATGCCATTTCTTAAGCCCTAGTTATAGGTCTCTGAGATGGGGGCTCTTGTTCTCTCCATTTCACAGAGGGGCAAACCAAGGCTCAAAGAGGCTGAATCGTTGCCCAAGGTCCCCTTGTATCTGAACAGCAGTCAAGGCTGAAAGCTCTGTCTGTGACCAGAGTCCAGACCACACAGCCTTTCCGTAAAGTTCTACTGCTTCCGCCAAACAAAGCCAGTGTGGGCGCTAATGCTTCTGGAGACAGGGCTCCCTCCCTCCGGGGCCGGCCTGTTCCATTTCAGAACTGTGTGGGTGGTTATGGGTTTCTGTAATGAATGATTCAGAATCTCTCATTCTGGCATCTCAATCAGGTAACAGGGGACATCCTGATTTTCCTAAGTGTGACAGTGACATTATAGTCACAGGAGAAACGGGATGTTCTCTGTTAGACTGCAAGGTTGCACATGCGCGACAATCTATCTAGGATGTGCTGGAAAATATTCCAAGAAGAAACAGAAAGGAATGTCAAGGAGCGAGATGAAGCTGGACCACTTAGACTGTGAGTGCTATTGAGCAGGCGAGGGGGACACGGGGGCTCACTTAGCCATGCTCTCCCCTTTTCCATAGGTCTTTCTCCTAGAACTATCTAAAGTCTTCCTGGGTGTCCCGTGGGCTTTTTCTCCTTAGCAGATCCTCTCCTAGTGGCCTTTTTGCCTCCCCTGCCAATTTCTTGACTTCTGAAAGCTCTTCAGGGGCCTGAGCTGGTGGCTGCTGTGATGGGCCTGGGGGTGGGGGTGAGGGGCTCCCACCTGTGCCCAGAGGGTGGCAGGGCCCCTGGCCGGAAGCAGAAGTGGGGTCTGGGACCACAGGGCAGGGAAGCCCAGCGGGATGTCCAACTTCGCCCAGGCCTCCGTGAGACACTCGATGGGAGAAGCACACTCCCCTCTGTGGGGAAGGGTCAAGCGTTTCTGCTCTCCTGGGTCATCTTCCCCCCTTCCTGCTCCCCAGGAGTCTGGTACACATAGCCTGGACCTTGACCCCAGGTTTGTCCACCTTCAGCCTAGTTCTGACCCCAGAACCCCCCCCATATACATGCACTGCTCCTTCGCCCTCTCCCCAAGGACCTGGTGCCCAATTCCTGGCTTCCTGAGCACAGACTTCCTCCCCACCCCAGTTGCGAGAAACCCAAAGGGACGAGGAAGTGGGGGCTTGGACACACACACAGTCACAGGACGCAATGCTGCATGTTTCTGGAGCAGCCCAGCCAAGGAGAGCATGCATACTGTAGTGCCGGACACGCTCTGTATCTACATCGTCCTGTAAGGTGGTCGCCAGTCGCTCTGGCAAGGTGAGCACTTGAAATGTGGCCGGTGTGCCGGAGGAATTGCAATTTTTAAGTGTTTAAATTTTAACCAACTTCAATTTAAATTGCCACATGTGCTGGCGGCTTAACTCCTGCGGCAGTGCAGTTCAAGAGCACCGGCTTTACCTAGAGGCAGAGAGGGCAGGCAGGCAGGCCTGGGTTTCAGGGCCTGAATCCCCCGCCTACTACTTGAGTGACCTTGGGCAAGGGAGCCTGAGAGTTTCAGCGCCTTCCCATGTTATGCGGAGACGGGAATGGTTCCTATTTCAAAGGGCGGTGGGGAGATCAGTTGAGACAAGGGTGGAGTGTTCAACACAATGCTCTGCACATGGTGCGTCCCCAATAAACACCGCTCTTCAGGGAAGGGGGATGGCACACCCAAGGAGCCCTGTGCAAGGGGGCGCTTGGCATCAGCACGGAAGGTGGGGCCTTCCCAGCTAACTGCCTCCCTCCATAGGTTCCTTTTGCTGGAATGTACCTCCTGCCGCAGGTGCTACCCCTCCACGGTCTCTGGGCTCACTCACTACCCGCCAAAGCTGCTTCCTCAAAGACCCCAAACATCAACTCAGTGGCCCCCTGGCCCTCATCCACAAGGCCTGCCTGCACCTTCTGAACATGTTTTATTTCTACCACCACTGCCTCCTTACTGGTCTCTCTGCTTTCATCCCTGACCTCCTATGGTCTGATACAACCCCCTGCACCCCATTTCTCCGCACAGCCTTGATTGCCTCCTATGTAAACTGAGCATAATTTGTTTTTAATGTTTTTTTTTTTAAATTTATTTCTAGGAGAGAGAGAGAGAGAGAGAGAGAGAGACAGCATGAGCAGGGGAGGGTCAGAGAGAGAGGAGTCACAGACTGAAACAGGCTTCAGGCTCTGAGCTGGCAGTCAGCACAGAGCCCGACGCGGGGCTCGAACCCACGAACAGCGAGATCATGACCTAAGCGAAAGTTGGACGCTTAACCGACTAAGCCACCTAGGTGCCCCAAACTGAGCATAATTTTAACACCTGCTGCTTCACAGTCCTGATGTGCAGATTCAATGACATGATGCACACTGGTCTTTCCCTTTGCAAGGCCTTTGTCCTGGCTCCTCCTTACCAAGGTGCTTAGCAGTATTCTAAATCCTCAGGGCTCGGGGATACTTTTTATCACAGAGGCAAGTCACTGGGCCAGGTACAAGCTGGTGAAGACCTCACTGCTTCTTACCGAGTAATGGCTGGTTTACTTGCTTCTGCTTTCCCTCGCTAGGAAGAGGGCAAAGATAATGCTTGTTGAAGGAATACACGAATAAGGTGCTACAGGAGAGGTCCACAGGTCCTCCGCGGAGGAAAGCATCACATCACATCAGAGGGCTGGGTCTCACCCTCCTGGGTTCCCAAGGGCATTTTACTACATTCTGATTGTAATTACCTGTTTGTGTGAGACCCCCCCCCCACCCCCGAATGTAACCTCTCTCCAACCCAGGGCCCCTCTCCATGCTGCACAGGCACCCCAACACCGCGCAGAACCACACCCCCCGCCCCGCTGTCTCCAACTTCACCTTTTCTTGGAGCGGTCCTTCCACACTCGCCCAGATTTGGGCTTTCCCTTAGGGATTACAGGAACCTCCTCCACCTCCTTCAACTTCTTGGAGGCCGGAGCCTGGGCTGGAGAGCTTGTCCGCTTCTTTGCCCCGAAGCTGCTTCTCGCCGGCTCCCCGGCCGGAGGTGGCTTGCTCGGTTCGTGCTGACCGCTGGGCGAGCCGGGTGACTGCGCTGTCAGCTCCTGTAGTGGCCGCGAGGGCTCCGGACCCGGCGCTTGCTGACCCGGGTAAGGCTCTGGTGATGCTGGGCCCGGCTGCAGCTGATGTCGGGGAGAGCCCGGGGCCAGCTCCTTCTTATTCAGGGTCAACACCGAGTCCAGCTCTTCTTGGGCCTGGGAGAACTCTGCTGACTCTCCAGTTGGCTTTGGCTGAAGGCCGGGGAATACTGGACTCGACTCCGGAAGTGTTTGGGGCGACTCCAGGCCTGGATCTTGCTGGCGCTGGAGGGACCCTGGGCTCTGCTCCGACTCCCTTTGGGGGGACCCCAAACCTGCATCCTGCGGTAGAACAGGGGATCCCGGGCTTGTCTCCGGCTGACGCCGGGGGGACTCCAGGCCGGGTTGCTGCACACTCCGAGGAGACCCGGGCTCCCTCGTTTCTTCTGCGTCCGACCTGAACTCCACAAGGGCCCGTCTCGCCTGTGAAACTGCACTGGGGGTGTCGGGGGGTTCGGGGTTTAGGCCTTCCAGCCGCCGACTGCGCCTGAGCGGCGTATCCATGGCCTGAAAGTTTCCAAACTTCAGCCCACGTGGAGCCGCGACGGTCGCTGGGACTACCGGCGCGGCCATATGACGTCACGGGCCGCCATATTAGTGGGGCAGGCGGGGCTGTTGCCGGGGAGACCAGGTTGGTGATGGGCGGGGAGGCGAGATCCGCGGCCCGAGGGGGCTGGGCTTACAGGGCGCGTGCGCACAGCGCTTTGGCGCATTTGCTCGCTGGGGAGTCCTAGATCTTAGGCTGTGTTTGTGTTTCCTGCAAACGTATTCCCCAAGGGTGGGAGAAAAGAGTGCGCATGCAGAGGAGGCCAGGGGGTGGGTGACCCACTTCCCGGAGAGTGCAGGATTGGGAAGCGATCCGGGGCTCCCGTATGCAAGGCTGGATGGAAACTTTGCGGCTAACTCACTCCAGTGCAATTAATTGGGCAGGGGTCCCACTCTCTGGGCCACATTTGTACTAAGTAATTTTGCACTAGTTGAGCGTATCCCGACGCTCTAGTTGAGAATGATGCCGACGGAGTACTCATGACTACCGGAGTTAATGCTATCTGGCGAATCCCAGAAGTGGGAAATCTCTGAAGTCTTGAGTTGCATGTTAAACGCAACCCTTTCCTTCCCTCTCCCATCCTGCGCTTAAGTCTCTATGGCCCTCCCTTTTCAACATGGTCAGCATTCATGCGTGAAGTCGAGGTGCTGGTCAGATGCACCACCTTTGTCCTGGGGCACAGCTGCACCTTGAACCCCAGTTCTGGAAATAGCGCTCAGATCATCACTGAGCTGCTTTTTGAGCCAAGACAGAGGTCCTTCCTTGCCCTAGTTTGTGAGCCTGCCTTCTCCCCTCTGCGGCCTGAGACCCAAGAGGAAGTTTTGATTCACTCACAGCCACAAGTCTGAGGAAGAACATCTTGGAAGCTGCCCAACTGTATCCCAGATCTTCAGTGTTTCCTTAGAACTGCCTGGGGATGACCTTCAGGGATCCCAGGACCCCTGTCCGGCTGTCCCAGTGCTTCTTTTACAGATCACTGTTTCTCCAGCTGAGGGGTTATTAGAGGGCCTGGGAAGCTGTCCAAAGGCGCTCAGGGGACACAGAAAGAAGACCGGGCAGAAGTCCAGGCCCTCAGCGCTGGGTACTGCTTCCACCTGCTGAGTGGCTCTGCTGACACTGGAGCAGGAGTGAGTGTCAGACTTGGCCCGAGGTGTCTTGAGTGCTGATCAAGGAGAAGAAAAACCCAGACAAAGGTTCCTGGAGGATGGAAAAGGGGACTGCGAATCCCTTAATACCCCTCACCCCTTGGCTGATGCCCCACAGCATCCAAAATGCATCTTGGTGAGTTCAACCTGCTGAAACGCCCTTCCTAAGGGTTAGGGCGATGGCACGGCGTCTCCACTGGCCCTTCATGTCATAAGAAATACTTGTACCCTTGTGCAGTATTCGTGTGTCAGTCTCTACCTTCCCAGTGCCTCCATCCGTAGGCTCAGTGCCCTTCTGTTCCCAGGCCGTGGAGGGCCCTGCGGTGCGCCTGCCCAGCAGCTCAGCTCCTCACTGCAGAAGCAGCTAGGACCCCCCCTCGCCCAGCTCTCCCAGCCCCTAGCTCTTGGTTCCTTACATTCTCTGCTCCAGCCTGGAGGCCAGATGGCCCGCCGTTCAGAATCAAGCCGGGTGTGCCTGACCCGGGTGGCTGGTGGAGACTGGGCCAGGCCTGCTCCAGGCCGGTGTCTGCTCCCTGCTTCCTGAACTCCTGTCCTCAGCTGGATGGGTCACTCACAAATGCCAGTTGGATTGTATCCCCGCGGGCCCTGCTTAAAATACTTCAAAGGATGGCGTCAGATCCCTACGATGGTGGTGTTTTATAGACATGTTTTGAATCAGTGTGGAGACCCTTAATCAACCTAGGCATCAAGCAAATTCTGGCCGAGAACCCTCCGCTCCCTCCTGATTTTGGTTTGTCAGTGCATTATAAATGGTGCTCAGAGGCCTGGGGGAGAGGCCTGAAGTTTCCAGAAAAGCCTGATGCAGTGGTCACTGTGGGGACTCCTTTGCTTTCTACTGCAACCATCCCAGCCTCCTTGCTTTTGGGGGTGGGGAAAGGATGCTGAGGGGTTCTCTCCCCGCTGCAGAGGCCCCTAGCAGGACCAAGCCCCAGTGGTCTGCAGAGACACCCTCTTTTGGCTTTTTTCCTGGTCCCTGCCTCGATTTACCACTCCCTTATAGGTGCTTGCTAGAGTCATGTTCTTTTCTTTTTAAGGTTATTTATTTTTTTATTTTTATTTTCTTTCTGAGAGAGAGAGATGCATGAGCAGGGGAGGGTCAGAGAGAGAGGAAGATACAGAATTCGAAACAGGCTCCAGGCTCTGAGCTGGCTGTCAGCACAGAGCCCGATGCGGGGCTCAAACCCACGAACTGTGAGATCACACCTGAGCTGAAAGCAAGAGTCAGCCTTTAACTGACTGAGTCTCCCAGGACCCCCTGCTGGGCTCAGTTTCCAAACAGACTATTTGCATGTAAGTCCTTGTCTCAGAGTCAGCTGTGAAGGAACCCAGCCTTAAACACTGGGGCGAGCAATTATTGAGCCAGGCGTTCTTTCAAGGGCTCGCTCTATACAAACCCACTTAATCCTCACCCCTGTGAAGCAGGTGCTGTTGCTATTACTCTCGTTTCCCATAAATAAAAGAAGCTGAGGCACAGAGAGGGTGGGACACTTATAAAGGTTACACAGCAAATGAGTGGTGGAGGTGGGCTCCATACCAGCTGTCTGACCTCAGAGCCACAACTCTTAAGAGTAAATCTCCATGGCACCTGGGTGGCTCGGTTGGTGAAGCGTCCGACTTCAGCTCAGGTCATGATCTTGCTGTTCGTGGGTTCAAGTCCAGCTTCGGGCTCTGTGCTGACAGCTCGGAGCCTGGAGCCTGCTTCGGATTCTGTGTCTCCCTCTCTCTCTGCCCCTCCCCTGCTCATACACTGTCTCTCTGATGAAATGAATAAACCATTAAAAAATATTTTTAAAAAGGAATAAATAAATCTCCCTGTTATCTGGCTGAGGAAATTGGGGCACAGAAAGGCCAAGGTAGCTGCCTGAAGTCACACAGCTGCACACTGAGGTGCTAGGATTACAGTTCCAGAGCTGGGATGCTTAGCTGCCTTGCGACTGCCCTTCACGCAGGCCTTGCTCGCCTGTTCCTCACACTGATCCTGGCCTATGCGCCGTGGTGCTGGGCGCCTCGTTGCCCCTTGGGCGGGCTGTGGCTTTGCGTGCGGTGCGCAGCGGGCAGAGCAGGCTGAATTGGCACTATTTGCCTTACTTATGTAACTCGAGATCTGCTGACTGGAGAAAACCGCGTGCCCACGGAGATATGGATCGGGTGTTCTTCTCTGAGCCGCTGGCCCCCCACCCAGCCACAGGTGCTGCCGTGAGGGCCATAGCCATCCCTGGATGTCAGGGGCCCGTATCTGTATGGTCCTCTGCTCAACATCGAGGTCAGAGGTGGCCAGGGAACGGGGCCTGTGGTCACCAGCGGCACTCACCGGGCAATCCCTAAGCGCCAGGCTTCTCCTAGGTGCTTGCTCGGTCCATGGAGTGTTGGTGCAGGGGGGTGGCTGATAGCACCAGAACTAGGGAACGGAGAAGCTTCCTGCCGCCCTGCAGGGGGTGGGCTGGGGACCGGACCCTGAGCCCGGTGGGAGGTGAACACCCCTGGCTTCCTGACAGGGAAATCCAAGGCCGAGAGAGGTTGTGATTTGGCTCAGGGTGACACACGGGGAGAGTGACCGGGGGCAAGGACAGGGCTGGAGTTTGGGGCTTCCTGATGCCACACCCACACTCTTACTCTCGCATGAGGAGTGGAGGCAGGGGGAGCTGGGGACGGGGAAGGACTTTCTTAGCGGGGGGAGGTGGGTGGGTGGCTGGCAGTGGGGCATGGCCCACGGTGGCTGGAGTAACAGTGAGGTGGAGGTGTCGCAGGGAGGGCAGCCCCTCTCCAGGCCAGTCCAGATGGCCCCTGTCTTCCACTCAGAGTCTGTCACGTATTTGAAGGCAGGTTTCCTGTGGCTTCCCCAGGATTGTCTTCTATCCAGGCTGCGTGTCTCCTGCCTCTCCAGCTGTCCCTCTCGAGCCACACGGTGCATCTCCGGGAAGGACAGTGGTGCTCTACAGCCTTCCAGAATGTGTTGTCCAGAGCTCCTGCAGGCGCCCAGGGTTGAGTGCATTTGTCATCTCCCTGCTCCACAACTCCCATCAGGGTGGCCAGGTCCCCATCCTCTCCCTGATGGCCGGCCACCTACTGAGACCCTCAGTCTGGTTCCAGCTGCCGTCCCCGGGATCCCGGACACTGTGTGCCATTGCGCCCACCACCACCCCCCGCCCCCTGCCTGGACAGGTGCAGGCTTCATCACTCAGCCTTGCTGCATTTGACCTTGACCTGCTGGAGAGCCAGCTCTCCTCCTTCAATGTCTGCTCCCCTCCCCCTTTGTGTGTGCGTGCTGCTGCTTCTAGAAACCTTGAATCAGCCCCCCCTGAGAACGTGCAACAAGACAAGGGGTATGGTGTCAGTTCTTATCATGGGTGCTTATCTCGGAGGCTCATCTTTTTCTGTGTGTTCCCAGAAGCTCGCGTTGATGTTCAGGTCCTCAGGAGGAGCAGGGCAGAGACCTCAGCGGAGGGGCCGGGGGGTAGGGCGTTGGGGGTGTGCAGAGCACCGGAGGGGACCCCTGATGTGAGCCTCCCAACTGTCCCCTGGAGCATTGCCAAAGGACCGAGAAGTGACTGGATCGGGAAGGCGCCACTTTGCAAAGGGCTTGGGTACCTGCAGAGCTTATCTCATCTTCCCCCAATCCCCCCTCCCCCACCAGCTGCTGATTCTGATAAACAGGAAGGGGCAGACCTGCTTCCCCACCCGGAGGTGCAAGACCTTCTCCCTCTCCGGCCTCCGCCTCGTGTTGCCCTGCCCCAGGCAGGTCAAGGAACGGGTAGGGGTGGGGTGGGCTGGGGAAGGAACACCTGTGCCAGGTGGGAGGGGGAGTCCGGGGGCCACGGCTCAGACCCCATCCCCAGCTCTGCCCAGTGTGCCCGACGGCAATGTTTGCCAAATGTTGGGGAGCATCAGACTCCTACGGAGGGCGTGTTGAGACACGGTCTGGGCCCTGACCTCAGAAATTATGCCTCGGTTGGTCTGGAGTAGGCCTGGGAGTCTGCATTTCTCTAAGCTCCCCGGTGCTGCTGCTGCTGCTGCTGGTCCATGGGCTGCACTTGAGGAGCGACCCGCAGGGGAGAGGCAGTGGTGCCTGGAGAGCTTTCCTACTTCGCTTTCCCAGACAGGGTGGGGCCGGGCTCACCATCACCCTGGCATGTATCTACCAAATATTTATTTATGTTTGGTAGTTATTTATCTACCAAATATTTATTGAATGTTTTGCTCTGTGGCCGGAGCTCCGTGGACAGCAGCGCGCAGGGCTGTGGTTGTGGTCTCTGAGGGAGGGCACCTACATTGTCTTGGGGCCACAGGTATTCAATGCTTGAATCTAGAAACTTTCCTTTGAGGGGAGCCTCGGTGGCTCAGTCAGGTAAGCCTCCAACTTCCGCTCAAGGTCGTGATCTCACAGCTCATGAGTTCGAGCCCCGCGTTGGGCTCTGTGCTGACAGCTCAGAGCCTGGAGCCTGCTTTGGATTCTGCGTCTCCCTCTCTCTCTGCCCCTCCCCTGCTCATGCTCTGTCTCTCTCTCTCTCTCAAGGATAAATAGACAATAAAAAATAAAAAAGAAAAGAAAGGAAACTTTCCTTTGAGGAAGGCTGAGTGGGAATCATTTCCTCTATTGTCCAGGTGAAGAAATAGCATTGCGGAGAGGTCGCGTGACTTGCTGGCTCCTCCGCCCCTGCAAATGGAAGGTGGCTGAACTTAGGACATGACTGGCTGCCGGGCCCTGGCCAGGAGCCATCTTTGTTCCAGAGGGCTGTGTCTAGTGGCAGGCCTACAGGTTTGGACACGCATCAACAGGTGACAGCTGGGGGCTTCATCCTTGTGTGTGGATGGAGGGCTTGGCAGAGAGATGCTCCCAGGTCCACACCCACGACTCTCAGTTCCCGAGATCGGCATAACTGTGGAGTTTCACAGTGAGTCACCTCCCCTCCCTTCCTCTCTGTTCGCTAATTCTCCTTTCATTTCCCCTAACATTTTTTTTTCCTCTCTCTAGGCTCTGGCCTTTCCTCCGTGTGATACCTCCTCCAGGGATGGATGCCTTTCCCAACCAAGATGGCAGCCTCATCTCCATGGCGAGCCCTGGAGACCTTGCCTTGGTGACCAAGACCAGCGAGGTCCCGGTTTGAAGGTGGGGTCTGCTGGCCCCATGGCCGGGAAAGCCCAGTTCTCCCTACCTCTGCACTTTCCAGCCATGGCCTGTGCCCCGAATTGGACTGCGCTGCCTCGCTGAATGCCAGAGAAGTGAGATGAAGTTGCCCCGGAGCCAAAGGTCTGGCTTCTCTGTTCTTCTCAACGACCTTCCAGAACCTCCAAGTCCCCAGGTACAGCTGCCCCTGATGCCCACTGGGTCTGCCAGCCTCATTGTTCTGAGTCTCCCACCCCAAGGCTGATTCTGCTGAACAACTGTTGTAGAAGCAAACACATCTGTCTTCCCAAAGCACCTTCATATGTTCACAGCTTTTAAAAGCATAGCATTTATGGTGAGTTTTTTTTTTTTTAAGTTTTTAATGTTTTTTATTTATTTCTAGGAGAGAGAGAGAGACAGCGTGAGCAGGGGAGGGTCAGAGAGAGAGGGAGTCACAGACTGAAACAGGCTCCAGGCTCTGAGCTGGCAGTCAGCACAGAGCCCGACGCGGGGCTCGAACCCACGAACCGCGAGATCATGACCTAAGCGAAAGTCGGACGCTTAACCGACTAAGCCACCCAGGCGCCCCCGTTTATGGTGAGTTTTAAGAACATAGAGATTGTAGCAATTTACGCGAAGATATTTTATTGCAGTGGATGATAAATATGCAAAACCATACCCATTTCCCTGGAAGTTTATTTATTTTTTTAAAAAGATTTATTTATTTTGAGAGAGAGAGAGGAAGCATGAGTGGGGCAGTGGCAGAAAGAGAGGGAGAGAATGCCAAGCAGGCTCTGTGCTGACAGAGTGCAGAGTCCGAGGTAGGGCTTGAACCCATGAACTGTGAGATCGTGACTTGAGCTGAAATCAAGAGTTGAGCACTTGACCGACAGAGCCACCCAGGCACCTCTGGAAGTTTTGATGATAGAGATTCTGTCAGAGTGGCCCTTGGTGGCCCATGGAGGGCGTGGGCAGGTGTCATCAGATTCTCTGGCAGTGCCTTCAGGAAACTGCTTCTGCCACCCATGTTGTTAGAGAAGGAACTTGTCCGTGAACGAGCAGCTGGGGAAAGACAAGAGAGAGGATTGGAATGCAGGACTCTGCTCCCAAAGCATGTGCGCCTTCACCCACACCTCCCTGCTCCTGTGTTTTAGCCACTGGACCTACATCAAGAATAAGCCCCGAGGCAGAAATTTTAGGTCACTAAGAAATTGCACGCCTTCCATACAGAGCAGAAGCAGATCAAAGAGTTAGTTTGCTGCTGTTACTTTCTGTTCAAAATAAAGTATTACATGGGGCGCCTGGATGGCTTAGTCGGTTAAGCGTCCGACTTTCGCTTAGGTCATGATCTCGCGGTTCGTGGGTTCGAGCCCCGCGTCGGGCTCTGTGCTGACTGCCAGCTCAGAGCCTGGAGCCTGTTTCAGTCTGTGACTCCCTCTCTCTCTGACCCTCCCCTCCTCATGCTGTCTCTCTCTCTCTCTCTTAGAAATAAATAAAACATTAAAAAAAACAAAGTATTACACAAAGCTCAGATATTATCACTCTCTGCCTGAGTGGTTTAAAATTTTTTTTTAAATTTTTAATGTTTTATTTATTTCTGAGAGAGAGACAGTGTGAGCAGGGGAGGGTCAGAGAGAGAGGGAGACACAGAATCTGAAGCAGGCTCCAGACCCGAAGCTGGATGTCAGCACAGAGCCCAATGTGGGGCTCAAACCCATGAACCGTGAGATCATGACCTGAGCTGAAGTAGGACGCTTAACCGACTGAGCCACCTAAGTGCGCCTAAAAAAATTTTTTTAATGTTTATTTTTTGAGAGAGAGAAAGATAGAGTATTAATGGGGAAGGAGCAGAGAGAGAGATGGAGACACAGAATATGAAGCAGGCTCCAGGCTCCGAGCTCCAGGTTGTCAGCACAGATCCTGACTCAGGGCTGAACCTCATGAACCGTGAGATCATGACCTGAGTCAAAGTTGGACGCTTAACTGACTGAGCCCCCCCTAGCATCCCTCCGAGTGGATTTAGCCCTTTACCTGCGAAATGGCTCTGGGCAGATCCAGACCCCACTTTTTTTTTTTGGAAATTAGTCACAGAAGGGGTAGGAGATTGCATTTTCTAAAGTTGGCTGCAACAGTATCTGCCATCCACGTTCTCTTCTTCCAATGTGACCTTGACACTCCTTTCCTTGAGTAGTAGGGTCTTTGTCTCTGCTACATCCAAACCTGGAAGAACCTTTGTGATTGTCTTGGCCAAAAGAGTATGGTGTGTGACCTCTGAGGCCAGATCATAAGAATGTCATGCACACGCACACACATCTGCCTTGCTGTCTTGACACACCCACTCCTGGCACCCAGCCAACCATGTTGTGAGGAAGCCTGCATCGTCCTATGTGCAAACCACACGGGGAGGCCAGTGAAGGTGTTCCAGCTGACAGCTCAGGTGACTACTGCATCACCTGCCAGGCATGAGCCAAGATGCTTCCAGATCATTCTATAGCCCCCACCTGTCAGGTCACTCCCAGTTTTGCATCTTTCCAGCAGAGGTCCCCGAAATCGTGGGGCAGAGACAACTCTCCCTGCTGTGCCTCATCCAAGTTCTACCACCTGTGAGCGTAATACAATGGGTGTTTTGCATCGCTGGGTTTTGGGGTTATTTGTTACAAAGCAATGGTAACTGCAACAGAAGGTATTTGCTTACAACCAGGTGTCTATCTCAAGGGGGACAGTCTTGAGCCCTCTCTGGGGGCAGATGTGATCGGCAGGGATGATGTCTAATCAGCCTCATGACTTTATTGGAGGCAGTTTGGGTGGATGAACTTTCCTTATTCTTTAGTTACAATAAATTAATATATTTTACTTGCCTACTTGTTTATTATTTCCCACTGGCTAGACCCTTGGAACCCTACGGATGGGATTTTTTCCCCCATTGTGTCCGTTACTGTATTCCCAGAGTCCAGACGAATACCTGGTACTTAGTAGTTGCCCAATAAATCATTATTGAATGAGTGAGTTAATGAAGATGAGTCATCGAGCCGGCACAGACTTTGATGACAGTTTCTCGAGAAAATGTTGTTAACTTTACCATGGGCTACTTGTGATGACAATGTAACATTATTTCCCGGGCAGTGGCCCACTCGCACTATGGTGTAGATTTCCTGAGAGTTGTAGTGGAGAATAAAGAATGATGAGAATTGAGAACAATTTAAAAGAATTAAGAGTTCATAGTTAAGAGTCCCAACCTTTTCTTGAAATTAAAAAAAAAATTGTGAAATGTATGATGAGTGGTAGGGGGTGCATACTAAAGGAGTTCATTCAAGGACTTTGTTCCTGGACACTCTCTAGAAGGATTTAGAATCCGTCAACACATACAAAATCGATTCAAGCAAACTGTCATCTCCTGGCATGGTCGGGATGGATGTCATGGGTCCACAAACAAGTGTAAGACGGGGACACTGTCCTCTAGCTTAGTCCAGCTGGAGCCTGTGAGGCAGCCAACCGGTGTAGGAAGTGAGGCCCAGGGGCAAAACCGGTCGGATTTCACCTGCTGAGGTCCCTGAGGCTGAGGGACTATCAGGGAAGACTTCCTGGAGGAGGCAGGTCCAGGTGGTCAGCTTCCCCGGGTATTGACTTAGAGGAACACCGAAACCCTGCGGGGATTTATCAGAAATCTGCTGCCTGTTGACTCAGGTTTCCACCTGTAGACCCTCATGGAGCTGAGGGACAGGAAACCAGTGTCCCTTTTGCTAAAATACTCTTAAACAGATAAGTAAGTAAGTACATAAGTAGATAAAACCTTTAAATAGAAAACTGTCTCCTCCCTGGCACGGCACATGTCAGTGGCAGTGGTGGGGTATTTTTTGATGTGCATCGCAAATCACTGTGTCCTCTGGCCTGTCCAGTTGTGAGACCAGCCTGCCGGCAGCCCCCCCGGGGGGTGGGGTGGGCACTCCAGGCAGCCCAGATTCAGAAACCAACTAATGCACAGCAAAGGGCTGTTTACCAAGATCGTGTCCCTGAGACTTTAAATGTCTCCTCAAAAGTTGATTGGTTGCGGGGTGCCTGGGTGGCTCAGTTGGTTGAGCGTCCGACTTCAGCTCAGGTCATGATCTCACGGTTCGTGGGTTCGAGCCCCACGTCGGGCTCTGTGCTGATAGTCAGCTCAGAGCCTGGAGCCTGTCTTCAGATTCTGTGTCTCCCTTTCTCTCTGACCCTCCCCTGCTCGTGCTGTCTCTCTCTCTCTCTCTCTCTCTCTCAGAAATAAATAAAACATTAAAAAAAAAGTTGTTCGGTTGCAAAAGAAACTACAGAGTAACTATAGAGAGTTAATCCTGAAACTGCAGACAAATGGAGACTCTATTTAGAAAGAGACATGTTTGCTCCCCCAACAAAGTCACTCTGCTGTTGGCAACTGAGTGAGCGATGCTTTCTCGCTTTGCGTCACGTGCTGGAAAGGAGACCAAGAGAGGAAAGACACTTCCAAATAAGTTGGAGTTCTGTCTGGTGCATGTCATACAACTCCATTTGGAACATGAAGAAAGAGGGTTACGATTTTGTTCATGGGAAAACGGTTTTATCCCATCCCAAGTTAACATGAAACAAGTATTGGAAGATTCTTAATTTGAAGGGTACCAAGTATTTCTGATCTGCACTGCAGATGGGACTATTTCTGCTGGGCCACATTGTCCTGTTGATACGCCTAATAAAGCAAGTGGAATAACTTTAAAACCCTCCTGGAGGCCATTAGTGCTGTGGTCAGGGTGAGCGCAATTGTCACTGGCTATCCTGGGAGAGCCCAGGAAAGCATCAGCTTAGTGTCTCTGTCCTGTGATTTTCCTGGCTGTTTCTTCCTTGACCAATTCTGTTCCATTCTGTAAATAAATAATTTTCTTTCTTTTTTTTTTTTAAAGTTTATTCCTCCATTGAGAGAGAGAGAGAGAGGGAGTGAGAGGGAGAGGGAGAGTGTGTGAGCAGAGGAGGGGCAGAGAGAGAGGGAGAGAGAATCCCAAGCAGGCTCTGCACAGTATGGAGCCTGATGTGGGGCTCGAACCCACGAACTGTAAGATCATGACCTAAGCCGAAGTCAGGAGTTGGGTGCTCAACCGACTGAGCCACCCACCCAGGTGCCCCAAGTAAATACCTTCCTGAGCCCAGCCTTGAGCAGAGTGGATCCATGGAGACGGCAACCTCCATGGCTGCCCAAGTTCAGTGCCTGATGCCACACCACCTCCTGGTGGCCTCTTCTCTGGGCTGTCTGAGTGTCAAGAGCAACTTTCCCAGGGGCTACTGTGCCCTGATGGGAGCCTTCATCTGGGTGGCACGTCACAAAGAAAAGAGTTACTAGACCTGGACCAAGGACATATGGTCACTCTACCCTGGCACGTCCCTGGCACGTCCCAGGTGCTGGCCCGTGCATGCTGCAACCTGCTGTCACATGACAGAGGTGGGCACCAGGAAGCGACGCTCGTCTGAGTGTCTATCAGCAGATCAACAGAACAGTCACGGATCCTCTGGAATCAATGATATGTCCGGCCATCTCAGCTGTGTGCAACCGGGCTGTGGGACTGGGGGGCAGTTACCTTTCCTCCCCCAGCCTTAGTTTCATCCGGTGTGAAATGGGGTGCAGGTTGGCACCGATGTCACATATTGGGAGGAGGGACTGAGGTACGTGTGTAGAGACCTGGGGCGGGGGACGCCCGGCCAGTCGTCGCTGGCGCGTGATGCCGATGACCTTATGGTTGGCATCACTGGCATCTCTGGTCCATCAAAATCCCTGACGGCAGACGCACGCTCTTTCCCTCGCGCTGTTTTCAGACGTTTACCAGGCGAGCCGCACAAACGTGGGTCTGCTCTACGGGAGGATTTGGGGTGTGAGTATTTAGGGCAAGAGCCATCCTCCGCCTCTCCCACGTTATCCTCTGACCTGACTGTGTGATCTCCTGCGAGTCCTCAGCACGTGTTTCTCTCCTTCTGAAGGACCCCCGTTGCCCCCACCTGGCCAGCTTCCATTCGTTCCCCAGACGCCCGCTTTAGCATTATTTCCTCTGCCCTCCTGTTCCATCTGGGATCCCTCGAGTGCTGGGAGTGGCTTTCCTGGTGGTCTCAGCTAGACACCAAGATCTGTGGCGGGCAGACCATTCCACCTGGCCCTTCTCTGCCTCCCTAGCACCTGTACTGGGGTCTGGCACAGACTGGGGGCTCCTACGTTTTGTCCACAGGAATTGGCTCCACAAGGATTCTTTCCGAGCAAATCTGTCAGAGGACACAGATGATACCTCCTGAGACTTCTACAGGCTTCTTCTGTGGAGGGTGCAGTTTCACCATAGAAGGTGGGATGCCTTGGCCTAGGTGGGTAAGTGGGTGTTGTGATGATTAATTTTGTGTGTCAATTTGGCTGGGCCACAGTGCCCAGATATTTGGTCAAGCATTTTCCTGGGTGTTTCTTTAGAGGTGCTTTTTTTGGGGGGGAGGGATTAATATTTAACCAGTAGACTTTGAGTAAAGCAAATGGCCCTCCATGATGTGGTGGGCCTCGTCCAATCAGTTGAAGGCCTGAACACAACAATGGCTGATTTTCCTCCGGCTAGAAGGTATGGATCGGAACTGCAACTCTTTCTGAATCTCCGGCCCACTAGTGTACTTCATCAGATTTTTAGACTCATCAAACTTCCATAATCACATGAAATTGGTATATGTTGAAGAAGAAATCTCAGGAGGGACTTCCTCTTTCTTCCTCCACCCACCATCTATGTACAACTCTTTCCTTCCTGGGGAGGGCAGGAATAATGAAACAATTATACTTTTTTATAAGTGTTTACATTCAGGGCTTGCACCTGTATGCTTGTGTTTATTGATTATATTTTCTGAGAGCTGCCTGATTCCTTTGGACGAGAATGGATAGAAATATTGTAATTTCCCCACTCATGTTCGTGAAAATATTTTCATTTCATGGCATTTTATTTAGCATCAGGGTCTTGGGAAATGAAACTGGGTCGTTAAATGAGGAACGGAGAGATAATACTACTTGCTTGTCTATCTACCCATGTGGACCTGATATGCCCTGGGTCCCCAGACTTGCACACACAGGTGAGATAAGCAACTTGCGTCACTACATCCAGACAGATGTGATCCGAGCTGAATGCCAACGTTTTACTGATAACAAAGCAGCGACGTTGGGGGGTGTTTCCAGGCCACTATGAGCACAGGTCTGTCTCCATGCGGGGTTGTGTGTGTGTGTGTGTGTGTGTGTGTGTGTGTAGCTGGAGGACTGATCTATGAAGCTGGGAGGTCCAACGCCCTCTCCCCCCCTCCCCCCCCGAGACAGGCATGGAGAGAGCACAGAGCCTCGGAGAGGTCGGGTGCTGGAGTCCTCACAGGCCACATTGAGCCCAGCTCCCAGGAACGGCAGGTGCTTTGTGCTCAGGCAGTGGGGGCTCCTGCATCTGCTATGGTGGCTCTCAGGAGGGGTCACTATAGCCACGGGCATGTCCTCAGCCGGGTCCAGGTGCTGAGGTCAGGAGAGGAAGGAAGAGCCAGGCTATTTGCCTTTAGTTCGCCCCGAAGCCTCTGCAACCCCATGATTCTTTAAGATCCTTTAGTGCTTGCTCCTCTTTGACCCAGGCTTCCCCCCTCGGAGGCCAGCAGTGCTTGCCTGACCCCCACTGTCCTGTCCCTCAGAGACCTCACTGACCCACCCACTGGCCAAATGTAGCAGAAGGTGACCCGGAAGCCCAGGAACGTGGCCCAGGAAGCAGTGCCCAGCTCCACGATAGAGGAGAGCAGCGGCAGCAGCAAGAGACTCTTCCGAGACACCCAGAAAACCAGAAGCAGGAAGCCCCTCCGTCTGCACCCCTGCTCGGGCCCTGGGAGCCAGTCCCCGATGATGACTGGCACGGGGACAGGTAAAGGAAGAGAAGCTCCCAAGGAGGTGGCGGTCATCAGCCATCCGTCGAGTACCCGCTGAGAATTTTATTAGGTGGGTACTTTTATTAGCCCCATTTCATGGAGGACGAAACTGAGGTTCAGAAAAACATAGCCACACAGCCAGGGGAGTTAAAGCTGTCCAGTTCCAAATTCCACAGGATCGGCCACTCAGACAGACTTTCCACAGTAAAAAGCAGAGAGAGGTCAAGTAAGAAAATACACACTAGTATACAAATACACTAGTATATTTGGCATTATTAGAGCACACGAGAGCTGGGGGGCGGATGGGAGGTGAGGAGGCAGAGACAGGAAGAGATTCCTGGCTGTGAAAGGAGGACCATGGTCCCAGAACTTAGGAAGATGGAATGGATGGAGGAGAGAGGGGGAGGTGGAAGCGGTGCGTGACGGTCAGGGGTGTGCGGTAGGAGGGACTGTAAGGGAAGCCAGGTGGGGCCATGTGAAGATTCAGGTGCGCTTGAGGTCACAGGCAGGAAGGTGGAGTCTTGGGGGGTTGGGGGAAGGTCTGGGGTCACGGGCGGTAGGGCTGCTGAGGTGGCCAGGACAGAGCAGTGACCTTCCCCGGACGGTGTGTTTCTGCCCTCCCGTGCCCACGTGGGTGTTGGACCCCATTGTGAAGCGTGGCGCTGGCCCCTCCTGGGCTGTCCCTAGGACATGAGCAGACAGGGTGCAGCCAGTGTTCTCGCTCCCTGTTCTTGTCACATCGGGGGCCATGGTAGTGACTGCACGATGTGTTTGTGGGTCATCCTGCAGATCTGACCTGGACCCTGGTCAGGAGAGGGTGACACTCCCTGGTGAAGCCCAGTTACCTTCAGCCTCACAGTCTTCCCAGCTCTGTAAGCTCTCTGGAGGGCACCCTGGTGACAGGCTGGAGTCTCTCGCTCCGAGCAGGCGTTCTTTATACCACTCGAAGCAAAAGAAGCGAGTCTAGTGGTGGATCTGGAACAGACAGATCTGGGGTCGAGTTCTGCCTCAGTCGCTCTGTAGGTACATAACCTTGAGCTAATTGAGAAAGCAATTCAATCCCATTCTGTGGCTCCCGCTTAGGTTAAGTGCAGAATAACAAGACATCACCAGGGAGTTGTTTCCGGGATTCAAAGGTGCGCGAAAGGGCAGGTGCTGGTTCACTGGCCCCTCTACTTGCTCTGCCCTTTGGGCCCAGGGCATTCATCTGGGTGTACCTGCTGCTGGCAGCCAGCTCTGCCACCAAGGAGGCTGGCGTGCAACAAGCGGACCAAGTTCAGCCCTGTGCTGACCTTCACCTGCCCAGGAGATCAGAGAACATCTGTCAGCACCCAGCCAGCAAGGGAGGGTGCTGGCCTCACATGCTCTAGGAGTCACCGGCTTCCTTCATGGGCTACGATCTGGGGAGAACTGTCCCATTCCCCGGACTAGGAGCTGATTACTGGAGGTAAGGAGGACTTTTCTGCTCTGACTGTGGACCCCAGGGGTCACAGACCCTAAGAGCTGCTGCTGGTCCCGACCACTCTGGTGCCAATGGCACAGGGGACACACATTTGGGCCCTCCTTCCCGTACCATAGCAGATGGCATTCATCAATCCTTGTAATCCACCAGAGCGGGCATTGATAGAAAAGCCACCTGCCGTCTGTTGTGGGTCTGTGTCCTCCAAAAAGATACATTGAATTCCTATGGAAGTGAAAGGGACCTATTTGGAGATAGGGTCTTTGCAGCTGTAATCAGGTTACAATGAGGTCATAGTAGATTCGGGGGGCCCCTTAGTCCAATATGACTAGTGTCCTTATCAGAAAGGAAGAGACCCTACGCCATGGGATGAAGGAGGCAGGGACTGAAGGGATGCGGCCATAAGCCGGGGAATGTCAGGGGTTGCCAGCAACCCCCAGAAGCTCGGGAGAAGCAAGGAGGGATTCTCCCCCAGAGCCTTCAGAGAGAACAGGATCCTGCCACCATTTAAAAACATTTTTTTAATTTTTTTTTAAATTTATTTTTGAGAGAGAGAGACAGCATGAGCAGGGGAGGGTCAGAGAGAGAGGGAGACACGGAATCTGGACAGGCTCCAGGCTCTGAGTTAGCTGTCAGCACAGAGCCTGACGTGGGGCTCGAACCCACAAACCGTGAGATCATGACCTGAGCTGAAGTCGGACGCTTAACCGACTGAGCCACCCAGGTGCCCCACCTGCCACCATCTTGATTTGGGGGTTCTAGCCTCCAGGATTGTGAGGCTATGAATTTCTGTTGTTCGAAGCCCCCCCAGTCTAATACATTCTGGCAGCCTGAGGAGATGGACACACCATCTTTCTTCCCTAGATTCAAAGTCATTGCTCTGGTGTCCTCCAAAGCTCTGGCCCAGCAGGGCTCATGCCATATGGCTCTGCATCAGCCTGTCCCAGTAGGGGCAACATGGCGGCCGTGGTAAGGGCTCTGCTGTACCGAAGGCGTGGAGGACTGGGACATTTACTGATGGCGACAGGTGCGGGAGGCTCCCATGGGGGAGGCGGGCAATCAGGTGTCCCACTGCAGGCAGGCAGGTTTGAGAACCCGGTCCCCTCCGCCTCCTCCCTATCCTGTGGAAAGGCTCCCGCAAGGATCCACCTTCCTGTGAGCTTTCCCAGGATGCTTTGTGCCTGGAGGTAGATAGAGGTGGCGGCTGAGAAACTCATCCTAGGAATCGTGCAATTTGCCGTGACGATCACAGGGGCCGCTCCTGCAGCGAAGAACTGCAGAGAGAGAGAGGCAGGAAGATTCATGGTCCTGGAGAATCCCTGTGGCTCCGCCCCCTGGGAAAACCTTTGCTCTGGGAAGTTGGCTGGAAACTTTGCCCTCTGTGAAGGATTTACCCTGAGGGTGGACACCTGTGGCTCATCACCATGTGGCCACTTAGCAGGGAGGAACAGGGCTATGACAACAGAGAAGGGTGCAAGGTCTCCCACCAGGCTCTGCGGAGCTTGGTAGGACGGAATTCTAGAAGGTGGCAATTGAAGACTCCTAGGTCCCTCGTCCCTCGTCCGCTACTTCTCCAACTATGTGAGCCTACAAGTAGCCTAGGTGCTCGTTAAAATGCAGACTGATTCAGTTGGTTGGGGAGGGGGGGCGAGGAGTGTGAGATTCTGCATCTCTAACCCCCCGCCCCCAGGGGATGCCAGCACTGCTGGTTTGTGGATGACACTTTAAGGAAGGACCCGTCTCCTAATATAAAGGTGAAGGGCCTTAGGCGGCTTGTTCCCTTGTCTCAGACTAAGGCACCAAGGGCTGGGAGGTGACAGATCAGGGTCTAGAAATCAGGTGTCTGTCTCTAAGTCCTGGGGGGGTTCACTGTGGGGCTGTATTTCTAGACTTGTGTGCCCAAGGTGGGCCCACCCCCACCCCACCCCAGGAGCCTCACCTTTCTTCTTCCTTGGGTTGAACCTACTGGGTCAGGGGACCCTTGTCCGCTGCTCCCTTCCTCCCCCACCCCATGTGCAAGGAAACAGCGGCAGCCTCTGGATGACCACCCAGGAGCCCAGGTTGGGAGCACCCAGCCCTGCAGGGGTGTGTAGGGTGGGGTGAATGAGATCTTCCCACGGAGATCAGGACAGCTCTACATCCTGCATCTTCACCCCCAGTTCAGACTCAAACTCTCTCCCTCAAGGTCCCAGGGAGAGAGAAGGGTTCCCAGGCCCCCATAGCCCTTGCTGGTTCCGCAGAAAGCCCGCCCCTGGCCACCCCCAGGCAGGGTCTCCAGGGTACTTACCACCACTCCCCCGGCCAGCAGGTACCGGTGGTGAGAAACTCCATGAAGTTTGGGGCCACAGCCAGACGTGAAGAAAGCCAACAAGGGTCTGCAGGGCCTGTGGGGGTGGGGGTGGGAGTGGGGTTGAGCCAAACCCCTCTGGTCCCTGGAAGGGCTTTGTCTTTCGAGGATTTAAAATGTCAGAGCTGAGCAGACCTTTGTTGGGATGTCACTGCCAAAAGGGATCTTGGACAAAACTCCTCAACCACCTCCTGACTTGGCAGCGAGGGAAACAGCCAGTTAGAAGTGGACCCGGTGCCCCTCTTCCCCAGCTGGGCACCACAGGTGTGTAGACCTCTTGAAGCCTTGGGTTAGGACCATTCTGGGCATTCAGCCTGGTCCTCCTTCATGAGATATTATCAACTAGCAAGTAGGTTACCTCCAAGGTGCCAGGCTCCGAGTGTGCCAAGCCCTCTGTGTGCATCAGACCATGGAGCCGTCAGAACCTGGGGCTGCCCGTGCCCAAGCCCAAAGCCTGTTCCTAGCTCGCCATGTCCTGTGGTCGGTGTAAGCATCCTGGTGGTTTAAGCCTTGTCTTCCAGAAGGCTGCGTTGTCTAGGCTGTTTGCCCCAAATTCATGGTCATTTGTCCAAGGTGTGACCAGCACACTTCTAGGCTTTTTTGACCCTGAGAAGCAGCACCGTGACCTTGCCCTTGAGTGTCCCCCAAGAGGCGTAGCTCCCCCTAGGCTCTCTCCCTGCTCTTTCTATCCTTCTCTGCCTGTGAACAAGGTAAGGGAGCCTCCACTCCGGAAAGAGGCTCAGAGCCCCCAGCTGGTGATTTAGGGTTCAAACGTGTGGCTCAACTGCTCCTACGACATCAGTGCTAGACAGACATCGTCAGCTTACACTCGCGGACCACTGACCAAGACCCACTCAGGCATGGTGGGGAGGGCCATCTGCAGGTGGGATGTCAGAAAAGGAAAGTCAAAGGCAACCAGCGGGAAGCTGACTGCGTGCCCAGGGGGACCCCGGAGGTGGTCGCCCCGCTGGTTCAAGAAGCCACCGTCCAGGACGCGGGGGCAGCCCTGGGCTTTCTGTTATTTTTCCAAGCCGGAGGCCATGCAGGGACAAAGCCTTGCAGATCTGTCTTGTTTTCTGGCTGCTCTAAGTTTCCTGATGGAATATGCCCTTGGCCATATAACTCCTCCCACTCCATAGCTGCTGGGGTTGGTGGTGGCTGTTTCATATCTACCTTGCAGGGAGGAGGGTCTGTGGGGACTGAGTGGGCCACTTACTTCCAAGGTGGCTGGCTGTCCCCAGAAGAAGAGCTCCTTCCTGCTGGGGCAGGAGGTCTCCGGAGTGTGAGGTTGCAGGGAGGGCTCGTCTGGGCTCTGCCATGACATCCTTGGGGTTTCAGGAGGAGGGGACATCACTGGCTGCTGCTCCTGGCTTGTCACCACTGATGCACTGGCTTCCAAGGGCAGCTGGGCTGGGGGCCTGGATGCCTCCAGCCTGTGGGAGGGACTTGGACTTGGGGTCTTGGAGCCTGCTGTCTCAGACATCCTCTCCATGGAGTGCCTGGGCACACACCTATGTCATCCAAGGATGAGGCAACACATTGCCAAGCAATTTCTGGGTCTCAGTTTCCCCATCTGCTCTGCCCGGAGAGGACATCAATAAGGCATGGGTGTTTATGTGCGTGTAATTTGTAGCCGTTAAAAGCAAAGGTCTGGCTGCCTGCAGAGAGTGATACGTTTGCATCTTAAATGGGACTGAGTAGGAATTGAAAGCCAGAAGTGGTGCGAGATGTTACACAATGCCGTTTGTGTAAATTAAATACTTGTACGCTGGACAATTCACAGACACACACGCGCTGAAACATGCTGAAGTTGCCACCTGCGGCTGGAGGATCCTGGCGGGGAAGGCGGGTACAGGGACCCCTTGAAGCAGGTGGGGGGGTGGGGTTTGGACCAGGCTCAGGCTTACCAGCAAGCCTTTACAGTTCCATAAACCCAATCTCCATTGCACTCGCGGGAAACAGGACTAGCTTGCCTGGGTCACACCATAAAGATGGAAGCTGACTTCCAGGTCAGGACAGCTGGCCACAGGACCAGAGCTGTTCCTGCCCTAGGGCATCCCTCCCATCCCCCTCCCCCCTGCCCTTCCCCTCCTGCTCTGCCAGGCTGGTGAATAACGCCACCAGCTCCGCAGCTCACACCTGTCTCTGCAGCGTCTCAAGTTCCCTCAGGTGGGGTCCCCTGCTTAATCACTAACCATCCCCGAGTTGTGAATGGCTGGGAGTATCACGTCCCAGTTTGCTCAGGTCAGACGGATGTAAACGGGTGGGTCTATGCTGGCCCCCATGCCTTCTGCCCCCCACATCCCGTGTTCTGTCCACTGCCTCATGCTGCAAAAAAGGGGGGGGTCCTAAAAACAAACGACAGAAACCCCAAACACTTCAAATTACAAGTGAGCTCAGGAACAGAGAGCTGGGAGACCCCCAGAGTCGGAGGCTTGCGGCTTTGAGCCTTCACCTGACCGTGGGGCCCCCCATTGGCAGCCCAGGCGCCTCCTCCGCTCCTGTAACATGGCTCGTTCTCTTACCGAGCCTGCAGCCTCTCACTGCTCCAGATGGGCCTCGCTCAGTCCCGCTGCCTGGTCCCTGCTCAGACCACATCTCCAAGCTGCCACCTTCTCCCTTCTCCCAGCCCCTGTCGCCCAGTCTTGCTTGATCGCAACCATCAGCTGGGTGCCTGCTAAAAATCGCCGGCACTGGGGCCTCAGCATCTCCAGGTGAGGCGCCTGGGAATCACGGCCTCGAGAACCCCCTTCAGGTGACTCCCCCCCCCCCCACACTCAGGCCAGTTGGCAGGATGCAGCAGCACATCCACCCCTCAGGGCCCCCACCCCCACCCCGGCCCCGGGTGTGTTTCCGCGCGGCCCCAGTGAGGTCTCCTGGCTGTGAGCCTCTGCACTGGTGTCTCGACTCCCACATATGAGCGAGTCGGTGGACCCCTCTGAGCTTCTGTTTCCTCGCCTCAAAACTGGAGGGAAATATCTGTCCCAGAGGACACCATAGAACGTTTTACTGGCTGCAGGTTCACAATCCTTTCGGGAGATTTCCCATGTGCAAAGGGCAGGGGGAGACCCAAGAAAGAGGCAGCCCCCCTCCCCCAGGCTGGAGGGCAGCCATTCTAATAACAGCAAAGGGAACTTACATCTGAGGCTTGTCTGGGGTCAGAGGGAGGGTGGCTCCTCCAAGGGCGCGGGGGCTCTCTCATGGTCAACTGGTGGGCATGTCTTTTTTGATCATTTCCCCCAGCGCCTGCCCACGTTTCCCTGAAATCATTCTCTGAGAAAAAGTCACTGTGTGTGAGTGGGCGCTGCACCCACAGCACTGGGATAAAGAGAATAGGTGGCAGGGTAAGATGCCCACAAGAGCACGGGCACGCGTGCGTGCGCGCACACACACACACACACATGCACGCACACACACACATTCTTGGGCCTTTTTTACCTTCCTGATGTTGGAATCTTTGCTCCATAGCTGCTTCTGCTTCTCTGGGGTGCACCCACCTCCTCTGTGCACTTTGCCGCCACCCCTGCTGTTGCTGACCTTAGCCCTCTGTTCGCCAGTGTCTGTGACCTTCCTGCATCCTCATGAAGCCCCTGGCTCCTGCCTGTTCAGGTGGGCTGGGCCCGGCTTTGCTGGCCCGGGAAGCTCCGGGGCAGAGGGGCCCTGTGCAGTGTTGAGGTCTCACCCTCCTCAGGTCCACATGCAGCCCTGCCCCCACCCTGCCTCACACCTGCTGTGTCACTTTGGACAATTCACTTAACCTCCGTGAGAGCTTGAGGGGCCCGGCCAGAGCAGGGCAGGAGACTGACTGTGAGGAGGGTCTTTATCCACCCTTGGCCAGGATTAAACAGGCAAGAAGCTCTCAATTGACAAGCCTCTCATTGCACCTGGGCTGATGAGCCAGAGGTGTAAGTTCTGGCTCCCACTGAGAGGGCACATTCTCCCAACTTTGCACACTGTGGTCTCAGAGAGGTCTTTCCAGAACATGAATCGAT
This sequence comes from Proteles cristata cristata, assembly GCA_017311185.1. NCBI lineage: Eukaryota > Metazoa > Chordata > Mammalia > Carnivora > Hyaenidae > Proteles > Proteles cristata. The sequence goes on along the minus strand of JAESUZ010004130.1, from coordinate 75,986 downwards.
GGGTCCCTATGGCCTACATGGCGTACAGCCTCATTCTAACTCGGTTTTCCAACCGTGGCAATACTGGCGTTAGGGGCTGTCCGGGGCATTACCCTTGGCCTCTTACAACCAAAAATGTCTCCAGACATTGCCAGTGGGAACGGCTGCTCTGGACCAGGTAAGTGTGAGTCACTGGAGGTAGGGTGTGGGGTGGGGGAGGGGGGAGAGGTCTGCCGAATTTAAAGGCTGCCAGGTGTTCTGATCCAAGTCAGACCTGTGCGCTGTCCCCTGGGTACCGCCTTCCTGACAGTCTCTGACCCACGATCCAGGCCTCTCACGCCAGCCCAGAGCAGTCCCTCAATGTGACATTTAACCACCTCGGGTTTTCACTATTCACGCTCTGTGCCTTCGCACCTGCCCTGCTCCAGGAGCTGGAGGAGAGGAAAGTTAGGACTTGGATTCGAGGGGGCGCCTGTCACCTTCCTCTCTGCCAGGCGATGCCCGGGACTGAGCCTCCATGGGATGCAGTGTGCTGCCCCTCCGGTTGGTCTGTTTTGTATTCTTGAACTTTGTGAGTAATTTATAGGATTTTCTAGGACAAGTCCCTCTGTGACTTTGACCCCTTGACAAAGACTGTCTTATTCTGCTTGGGCTGCTGCCGTAGGCTGGCCAGCTCACACCGTCACCGTCTATTTCTCATGGCTCTAGAGGCTGGCGGTCTGGGAGCTTGGTGCCAGCGCGGTGGCGTTCTGGGGAGGGTCCTCTTCCCGGCCTGCCCGCGGCCACTTCTCATTGAACCTTCTTGTGGCAGAGAGGGCACTAGTCCCAGTCAGGAGGACCCCCCCGTCGCGACCCAACTTCCTCCCAAGGCCCCACCCCCTAACACCACCACACTGGAGATTAGGGTTTCAACATAGGAATCTGGGCTGGGGGTGGGGGTGGGGGGTGGGGACACAGACATTCAGCCCCAGCAACGATTTTTACCTGCTGACTGTGGATGCTTAACCCCCGTGTGGAGAGGTTCGTTCTGTATTTGGAAATTCCATTTGTAATTTCTTTCTTTCTTTTCTTTTTCTTTATTTCTTTTCTTTCTCTTTGTGGGAGCCCGACAGTGACCACAAGAAAGCGTGGTTAGGGACGTGGGGATGTGCCTGCACACGGGGCTCCCTGCCTGGGCAAGGCATTCCTGCAAACAGGATGCTCTGCCAGGAGGCCTGCACACAGTATCCAAGTTTAATGGTCCGCTTGCAAACGAGGGAACATGCCCTCCTTAGAAATAAGGAGGAGGCTGGAATTGTGAGCAGGCCTCTAAGGAAACATGTTGTGGTCGCTTCCTCCCTTTGCTCCCCCCTGTCCTTGAAATGTGTTTGGCTACTTGCCCTTAATTGGTAAAGGAATGCATCTTGTAGATTTCAGTTTGTATCCAGTTACCGGGTATAAAATAAACCGCAAGAGGGGCTTGCGTAGAATTGTTCCTCCGGCCGGAGTTGTGTCTGTCTTTTGTGTGTGTCTTGTCCTTTGTGTCATTTCGTCCGCAACACTCTTTCTTTTCTTTATTTATTTTGAGAGAGACAGCATGAGTGTGGGGGGAGAACAGAGAGAGAAGGAAAGAGAGAGAGAACCACAGGGAGGCTCCATGTTGCCAGCGCAGAGCAGAGCCTGATTCGGGGCTTGAACTCATGAAACTGAGAGATCATGACCTGAGGGGAAACCAAGAGTCGGACGCTTAACTGACTGAGCCACCAGGGAACACCCTCCATTTGTAATTTTATAACTGTTTCCTGCTTCCTTCATCCCATGCCTTTGCCTATGCTGTTCCCCATACAGGGCGCTGTTCCTGCCTTGAGGCCCAGCTCAAGTATTTCACCTTCCTGCAGCGCCTCCCTGAGCGCCCCGCCCCCACGTTCCCCTGACACCCGACCTGTGCGCAGGTCCTGAGTCCCCTGTGTGGTCCTGTGTTTACCTCCATTCGCGACAGCCACCCCGCAGAGGGGCCTTTTTGCCTCTCTTTCTAGTTCCCACATATCAAACACCAATCTAGGTGTTGCAATGAAGGCAGTTTGTAGATGTGACTGAACCCATAATGAATGGGCTTTAACCTCGATAACCTGGGTGGGCCTGAGTCAATCAGTGGAAGGCTTAGAGAATAGAAGTGGAGCTTTCCTTATGAAGAGGAAGCTCTCCTGGTGGATGGCAGAAGGTGGATGGTGGCCTTGGGGCGGGGCCTGGGAGATCCCGCGTGGCCCACCTGGTGCCTGCCCCGCCCACGACACACCTGCCTGACCCACCCGCGGCACCCCTGCCTGCCCCGCCGGTCCATGGTATCCCAGCCTGCCTCGCCCTTGGTATACCAGCCTGCCCCGCCCCCACAGCCACGGAAGCCAGTGCCTTGCAACAATTCTCTGTGTGTCTCTCCCTGGTTCTGATTCCCTGGCCGAGCACTGACAGGTCACCGTGTCCAGCTCCGGGTGCTCAGGGGCCTGGCACATAGTAGGCAGTTTGCTACTCAATGCATGCAAGGCGACAGGAGGGTGGGGAAGCATGTGGAGGCAGGGAGGGAAGTGGTCTGGTCACAGCCCTTGGGGTGGGGGAGAGCTCAGCCCGGTAAGCTCAAGGCTGTGGCCTGGAAGAAATGCAGGGTCCCCTCAGATGTCGGCCTGCGCCCCCATCCCCCTCTGGCAACGCTGGGCAGCCTTCAGGACTCCACGAAGACAACCTCCAGAGGAGAGGACTATCCTCTGCCTCACCCCGGGGGGTATTCCGGATTGGGTCCCTATCACAGTCTTCACAACACCTGTCCCCCTTACAGCAGTTGCATATTTATTTGTGTGATCGTTCGTGCCTGGCTCCACCCCAGAGATGCCAGGACTGTGTTGTGGTTGCCCTTGGTGGTCTTCCTCCAGACACAGCACGGTGGGCATCGATCTTCACCTGTGGAAGGAAAGAAGGAGGAAATGAGCACGATGCTTCCATGACCTGCCTTGAGGACAGGGATCCACGGGGGGAGAAGGACATGGCTTTGAGGCTTCTCTTGATGTTCCTGGGGTAGGGATGGGGTTAAGGTTTTTGGGGACTGTCCTATGGACCGGATGACACTGTAGGTCACAGGAACTTGGGGCTGGATGCAGACAGCTGCCTGCCTCATTCCCAAGATTCCCAGGAAAGGTGGGGGGGGGCATGTCACGGGCAGTGGGGCAAGAGCCGCAGACTTGGGCTCCAGCCTCATCTTAGTCTAGGGCCTGCTGAGTCACTTGGGCCTCAGTTTCCTCCATCTGCCACACGAGGGGTTAGTGAGATCACCCATGAAGAATCTCCCATGGAAGAAGAAAAGTTCCATAAGGCTAGGAGGTCAAATCAGTTTCAAGGGTCCAAGTGAGCGTCTCAACCCAACCACAGAGTGCAAACCTGCTTCCTTCCTGTAAACAGGGTGGGGTGAGCAGGTCAACTTTCCTTGCTTCCCAGACTTCAGTCATTCAAGCTCTACCTTCGCAATTTTTATGGATCCATCTGTGTCTTGGACCATTATTTAATGGGCTTCTTAAAGTGGACTTTCTTTTTATAATTTTTTCCTCAATTCAATGATGTTTAGCACATGCACAGAGTTGTGCCACAATCACTACAGTTTTAGAGCGTTTTCGTCTCCTCCCTCAAGGAACCTGGACCCATCATTGCTTTGTTTTGACTTAAATACGTATTCTGGAAGAACACACTGAATCAGGGCCATAACTGGGAACCCAGTGTCACTTGCTGTCAGTAGAAGACAGCCATAAACATAAACCCCGGGAAAACGGACCCACATGGTTAAGTTCTGGCCATGCTCACTGCCTGAGGTCTGCTGTCTCCCCGTGAAGGGACGTTCGCTGGTGTTAGACAGGCGTTAAAGATACAGCAGTCCCAAATGGAGACTTTCTCTTTAAAGAAATCCAAGAGATTGAAGGAGATTGAAAAGGAAATTCCTCCCTCCACACGTGCACTGATGTTCTTTATCACCATGTTCTTGGATCCCACACCGTCCCCGACCAGGTCTCACATTTCAGGGAACACAGAGTTGGTACTTTTACATCCACAGTCTTCTCTGACCCTCACTACCATTCCATGGGGAAGGAACGACCATTCCCATTCTACAGATGAGAAAATGGAGGCTCGTTTCCACGATGAGTGGTACAGGAAGTTCTTAGTCCAGTGAGCTTTCTGTCCCCCCTAGCATTGCACCCTCCTCTGCCCTGACCAGGACACGCATGGTCCCCCAGGCTCGGGGGTAGTCAGCGGTGTCCTCACTGGGGATGGAAAGGCCTCACACCCTGGGGGGACCCAGGGGACAGAGCACCCCAAGGCCATTGAGCTGACATCTCTAAGCAGCTGCATCTTGAGGCTGGCTGTGGACCATGACACCTTTTCTGTTTGCTCATTGTCGCAGAAACCTAAAGTTCTAGAACTTGCCGATGACCTCAGGGGCATCAATGCCAGCGTCCCCTGGCCCCTTGGCTCATGAATCCCTTTCTGGGGTTGGTAATCATATAAGCCTCAGGACCATTTCCAGTTACTCTTCCTTTACACGTGGCCTACGATAATAAAAAAACTTTTAAGAAGAAAGAACACGAGTTTACATCACTGCATTCACTATAGGACTGTCAACTGACTGTTTACGACATTTGAGAGTTCTGTACACTAGACATTCAGCTGTTACAGAAAGACCCATTTAGACATTTTCCTCTTTGATAAGTGATGTGAGCTGTTGGTTTTCTTAACAACAACTCTGTAGGAAAAGCAGGTATAAAAAATGACAGTGGCAGGGGCGCCTGGGTGGCTTAGTCGGTTAAGCGTCCGACTTTCGCTTAGGTCATGATCTCGCGGTTTGTGGGTTCGAGCCCCGCGTCGGGCTCTGTGCTGACTGCCAGCTCGGAGCCTGGAGCCTGTTTCAGAGTCTGTGTCTCCTTCTCTCTCTGACCCTCTCCTGCTCATGCTGTCTCTCTGTCTCTCTCTCCTAGAAATAAATAAAAAACATTAAAAAAAATTATTTATTTTTGAGAGGGGGGAGGGGCAGAGGGACACAGAGGGTCTGAAGCAGGCTCTGTGCTGACAGCAGAGAGCCCATTGCCGGGCTTGAACCCATGAACTGTGAGATCATGACCTGAGCCAAAGTCGGATGCTCAACTGACTGAGCCACCCAGGTGCCCCACTCTGGAACTATTTTTAATTTTCTTAGTGTAATAATACTATTGTGATTATGCAGCATGCTCACATTCTTAGGAAAAAATGCAGGGGGAAGAATTTAGGGACGGAGCGTCATGGTATCTGCAACTTACTTTCAGATGGTTCAATATAAAAGCTTACACAGAGATGTAAGTGTGCATATGTGTGGACGCGCATGCACGAGACGATACAGATGGAGAGAAGAAGTGTGCAAACTTGACACTCCAGTTTAATCACTGTACTACCTTTTTCATTGATTGGTGATCAAAGCATACCACCAATCTAGTACAACCTCCCATTTTACAGATGAAGAAACTGATGCCCCGTGAGGGGCTGGGTCTGGGTCAAGGTCACAGAGTAAGTTACCGCCCGAGCTGGAATTTGCGCCCAGGGTCTCCAGATGGCCAAGCTTTAAGATTTGTTCCTTCGGGCTCTTTGTCCTAAGCATTGTCCTAAACATCTGCCTGGCTTTGGGCTCTCTGATGCTCGTCCAAGCCCAGGGACTTCCACTTGACATTCTGCCCCAAAGCCAGCTGTAACCCACAGAAGCAGCGGAACAGAAACAGAGATAAGAGGCTTCAGGCCAGTCAGTAACTGAACCCAGAGGTGACAGCCAGGCGTGGCAACAAGGGAAGTGACGATGGAATTCAAATAACCTTGAACCTCAGGAATAGTTGCAAGGCCTGGGGATCCCAAGGGCATCTCTACACACTGGGGTTTTGCAGGACTACTATCCCGGGCAGCTGCAAATGGCCCATCTGGGAAGACGGGGTTCCTGTGGACTTTGAGGGCCGACTTTGCTGTGTGGACAGTGTGGTGGCTGTCGTACAGGCAAGTCTCATCTGACCAGTGAGAGGAGAGCTCCTGGAGAGCAGAGGCCACCCTGTCGCCACGTGTGGGAGCTGTCAGGAGGCAGCCCATCAGTGTGGAGCCAGAGTGCTTGGCCAAAGCCAGGCTGCGTGGCTTACCTGCTGGGTGCCTTGGGGAAGCTTGCTTAACATCTCTGAGCCTGCGTGAGATGGGGATCGCAACAGAACCTACATCACAGATCGGTGGGAGGCGCAAATGACACGAGCCGTGGCCCAGAGTCAGAAGCCCAATCTCTCGGGGCGCCTGGGTGGCTTAGTCGGTTAAGCGTCCGACTTTCGCTTAGGTCATGATCTCGCGGTTCATGGGTTTGAGCCCCGTGTCGGGCTCTGTGCTGACTGCCAGCTCGGAGCCTGGAGCCTGTTTCAGAGTCTGTGACTCCCTCTCACTCTGACCCTCCCCTGCTCATGCTGTCTCTCTCTCTGTCTCCTAGAAATAAATAAACATTTAAAAAAAAAAAAAAAAAAGAAGCCCAATCTCTCTTGGGCAGAGCGAGTGCCATGATTCTCCAGGGAAGAGAGTCCAGGCGGAGGAAGGGCAAGGGGGTGGCTCAGCGGCAAGGGTGGGCCCGCTGTGTCAGTGGAGCCTCAAGGAGGCCAGGGTGGCTGGAGCAGAGTGAGCAAGAGGCGGAGAAGTGGTAGCTGAGATGGCAGGGGTGGGGTGGCAAGTTAGTGTCGTTTCTTTTCACAGTGTTTCCATTACTTTTGTGCTTTGCCTCTTTTTATGGAAAGATACTGGCTTCCTGTTTGCTGCTGATACAAAGTAACCCTCTCAAATAATACATTGCGAGCAAAAAAATCAATTTATGGAAACACAAGGGGAATAGAATACAGTCTGAAATCACAGAAGCCACCGACTGTCCTGGGAAGACTATTCAGGGAAGAAGGCGGTTCTCCCTCACCCGTCTTGCTCAGCGGGGCAGGCCGGTGTGGACCTGGAGCCTTGGATATCACAACTGGAACCGAGAACTTGACTCCTATCTCCCAGCTTTCCAGCTGCGAGGCCCCAGATCCCTTCCCCTACCTGCCCCTCATGGTACAGATGGGGACACTGAGGCCCAGGGAGTCAGGGAGATGCGTTAACAGTGTGTGGCGAAGAACTGGTCCCAGAGTCTGTCTGACTCAGCGCCCCGCCTGCCCCACCCCCAATCCAGGGATTCTGACACACACTCCCCTAGAGATCTTTCGGGAGGTTGAGTCTGAAGGCCACGCCTTCCTGAGCTCTCAGGCTCCCTTCTGTGACTCACCCCACATCCCCACATGGACGAGCTCCCTGTGTGCCCACCACGGACTGGAGGATGGCAGACAGGGAGGGTAGAAGGGTGGATGGGGGCCGGGGTCTGTTCCTGGGTGGGTAGCACCTGGCCGTGCTCTGGTCCCGCTGAGGAGCTGAAGTGTTACGGGGGAGGGGTGGGGCCCGGAGGTCCCTCCTGTGTGTCCAGGGATGGGGGCCGCCTCGACCTCGGCCACCAGCACGGGGCAGGTGTTTCCACCAATAGCACCGTTTGCCCCTTTCTGGCAGCTGCCTCCTCGGAACTGTGCAGGGAGAAGGGACTGGGTGGGGTGAATCCTGACAGTTTGGGGAAGCCCAGGACCTCCTCACCTCTGCTTTGGCTTGTCTTACATGGCACCCAGAGTCACGTCCTGGTAGGATGGTGGAGGACTCATCGATGGCCCCCTGAACCCCAACGATGTGTCCGGAACAAGGGACAAGTCATCTTCCTGCAAGAGAAGCCGCCATCCCTGATGCTGATGTTCATGGAGTGAGTGGCCACTCACAAAGCCCTTACCCACGGGAAGTCTCGAGTTTCCCGCAAAGATAGGGAAACTGAGCTCGAGAGATGGAGGGACTTTCAGAAGGCCAGTGTGTGCCTCTCTCCCTCTCCCTGTTCTCGAGGAGGGGGCCAGGCCAGCTGATTTGCCAGGGTCCCTCCTGGCCAGAACACATTCCAGGGGCTGTGCTGATAGTGTCCCCGGTGACTGCTGCCCTGTCCCCACCACTTGTTTGTGACGATGGTCCTGCCAAGCCTGTGCCTGGTACTGTTATCTCAGGCAGAGGAGGGCACGGAGGTGTTTGAGGGAGGCTCGTCTTGGCCACTCACTGCTTGTGTGACAGTGGGGAGTCACTTAACCCTGCTGGGCTTCATTCTTCCTCTTCAACATGGGAAAGTAGAATTAGTGATAATTTGTTGCCACGGCGATGGGCAACGCAGCGTTCAGTACAGCGCCCGGCACTCGCAGATGCTGGTATCTGGGAGCAGTTACTGTGGATTCCGCAGCCGCGGAGGGGCCTCAACGTTGGTCTCAGGGACTCCAGGCCCCTCTGGCTCTCTGACGTCTTAACGAGAAGATTTCCTGCCAGACAGCTGGGCAGTAACTAGGACAACCAGCGTGGGGCCCGATAAAGCTCAGGGCCACACACTGCTATCTGTGCCCAGCGCAAACCCCATAAGCAGATGGCACAAATGTGGAAAGATCGGAGCCTTGAACTCGCAGGATGGCGGGGATCGTGTGCTTTTAGTGTTCAAAAGTTCAGATTACAGTGCGAACTTTTTTCCTTTAAAGAAATGAACCTAGAAAAATCACTTCTGGTCAGGGACAGGGTCACTGGCGTGGGGAGAAGCTAGTCTGTTCTAGAATGTATCTGGGCCCAGGCTGCCGTTCTGCTGACCCCCAGGTGGGCGAGGGCTTGGCTGTGGGGTGGACCCACCTCGGACTGAATCCTGGATGTCCTTATGGGCTGATTGACTTTAGGAAGTGAAGGAACCTCTCTAGGCCTCAGTTTATTTATCTTTAGAATGGGAAGGTAAGTACCTACTTCCAAGGGCTGTTGAGAAGATTAAGCTAAATCAAGTTATGGGTTTTTTGGTTGCTTTTTTTTAAGCTTCAAGTTATGTTTTTCTAAAGTGCTCAACAGCAGAAGTGCCTGTAGCCTGAAATGCTCAGTCGTGTAGAACCCCCGCCACACACCTCCTCCCCCCCCCCGGCTTACTCCCTCCACAGCCAAACCCCAGAACGTGCTATAGCTCTCCTGGCCTTCCCTGTCCTGGCCCCAAGCCAGTGTCCATGACATTGTCTCTGCTGGAGGTCCCTTCTTGCACCCTGCCTGCAAGTTGGAATCCTGCCGGCTCAGGCCATCTCCCTGTGACAGCTCCATGGTCCGCAGGCCTTTTCTCCTTGGTGACTCTGCAATTTTCACCTCGAATGGTCTTGTTCCCCGCTGCCTTGTCTCCCTGGCTGGATTGTGGCCTCACCTCTGTCTGTGGCCCCACTGAGCACATGCTCAGCCACACCCCTGCCTGCCCCACCCCCCCAGCCTCATGTCCCCACCTGTCTCTGGAGGGCTTGCGGTCCCCCAGGGCCTCACCTCTGCAGACCGGTGGCCCTCCCTGCAGACTGTGATGGCTGTGGAGCTCAGCAGGAAGAATTCCAGAAAGGTGAAACAGAGCAGAGCTAGCTCCAGCCTCTGGATGTAGACCTGGAGGGGGTGGGGAAGGGAGGAAGACAGGGAGGGGCCTCTGGGTATCTGCGCCCCTTGTGCGGGCGCAGGTGTGTCAGACCCAGCCAACAGGGGGCAGCAAAGAGCTTCAGCTGCCAGGTGTGCCTGGGGAGGGCCTGGTGGGGCTCTGCGGGGCTGGGACTGGGCACCTCTTAGTCGATGTTCTACGCCCACCTCCTGGCACCCATGGGTCCTCGGTGAGTACTTGCCAGATGTTGAAGGGCTGTAGAATCTTGTGGGTTCTCTGGTGGAACTGCAGGTGGCCTTCAGTGCCATCTCATAGTGTTCCCCACTTAGATGGGGACACTGAGGCTCAGAGAGAAGGAGCGTTTTTTTATTGCTGGGGAGGAGCTGGGCTTAGGACCACATCTCATAGAGCATGAGCATTTGGACAGTGTGTGTGTGTGTGTGTGTGTGTGTGTAGGCCTGCCAGTGTACCTGCATGTGTGTGTGCATGAGGGAGCTCAATAAGGAATAGCCAACCACCATCTTCACGAACCTGGCCCAGAGGCCAGCAGCCACCATGTGGGGTGTCTGGCCCACCTCTGCTTCAGGGGCCCCACGCTGCGCTGAAAGGGCCCTGGGCTCAGAGTTGTAGGCCTGGTTTTGATTTTTTTTTTTTAATGTTTTTTTATTTCTAGGAGAGAGAGAGAGAGAGAGAGAGAGAGACAGCGTGAGCAGGGGAGGGTCAGAGAGAGAGGAGTCACAGACTGAAACAGGCTCCAGGCTCTGAGCCGGCAGTCAGCACAGAGCCCGACTCGGGGCTCGAACCCACGAACCGCGAGATCATGACCTAAGCGAAAGTCGGATGCTTAACCGACTAAGCCACCCAGGCGCCCCAAAGGTATAGGCCTGGTTTTGAATCCTCACTGCACCCCTGATACTTGCTGTGTGGCCTTGGTCTACTAATTTAGCCTCTCTGGACCTCAGTGTTCACTCCCCTAAAATGGGGTAATGAAGTAGACTCGGCCTGTTCTGCAAGGCTGTTGTGAGGCTCCCCCATAGTGGGGTCACCGGGGCTATGCTATTTATAGAGCCTTGACCAGGGAACTGGCCATTCTAGAACGTGGTCCTGAATTTGCTGCCTACCTGCTGCTCAACCTCACATGGGTCCCTCTCCCCTCTGGGCCTTGGTTGCTCTATCTGAAAAGTGGGCTTGGACTCAGGGACCTGAGGCCTCATGTGGCTCCCTGATGCTGACCAGTGAGAAGCCGGCACCCCTCTTTGCACCCGGCCTTGGGAGGGCCAGGGTGGGGACGGACTGGCTGAGGGCTTCAGCTGCAGTACCTGGGCTCAGGAAGGTTTCCCAAGAGCCAGACACCTCCTCTTGGCCAAGCCCAAGGCAGCACCCCCAGGGACAGAGGGGGCCCTCAGGAATGGGGCACTCACTGTGCTGTTGGGGTACGGTGTCCAGATCGGGAAATCAAATGGACTCTCCAGGAAGAGGTCTTTGGCAATGACAAAGAGGCCCGCCAGCACGCAGAAGAAGCTGACGCCGTGGGCCGTCAGGCAAAGTATCTTCTACAAGCAAAAGTCACAACCAATGTCCAAAAGTTAGAGTCCCAGATCTGGACTGTGTCGAGGCCTGCCAGGCGCTTGCTCTGTGGCCTCAGGAAAGACTCTGCCTGTCTCTGGACCTGAGGCTCCTCATTTAAACATGACTTTCTGAGACAGCTAACCACCGGGGGGCCCCAGGTGGCGTTCACCTTCTGCGGGACAGGACTGGGGGACCCCCGGGGCTGCCTCCCCGTCCACAGATGTTGTGCTGAAGAGGGATGTTCCCAGCGCTGTCTCCCTCTCTCAGAGCTGGTCTTCACCATCCTGGCATCACATATGTCGCCTGGTCAGGGACTGGACGTCCAAATGGCCCCTCACCCAACCCCCTCTCCATAGGCTAGAGCATGAGGAGCCCCGGAGGTGCCCTGTGCTCACTCACTCTGGGTCTGCTTCCTTCCCCACCTGTCACAGTCCCTGAAATGCCCCCATTCATCACCGTCTTGGGTGATTCCAAGAGCCTCCGATCAAGAACAAACCCTGGTGATGGACAGAGTGTGAACACAGGGAAACTCCAACCTGTCCCACAATGGGCGTCCCTGCCATGGAGCCTCCCTACGCTCGGACGTAGGAAGGGGGAGGCTTCCGGCTCCGAAAGGGGCTCAACCCTGGAGGAATGGTGGGCCTTTGCCACGCATCCCCTGTCCCTACGGGCAAATGGCACCACACCACCCTGTGCTCTCTGCATACTGAGAAGGCAGGGCGTAGCCACAGCCCGGCCCAGCCTGAGCGGCTCTAAGGTGGGCGTGGCCCCAGGGCTTGTGGGGCAGAGGGTGGAGGCCATGAGGTAGGAGGGGGTAGGGATGGTCCATCTGTCACCAACGTCAGTCCACTTGGCCAGTCTCGCATCGGTGTGTCTACTCTGGGCCCCCCCGGGGCGCCCCGGGCTGTGCTAAGAAGGTGCTCAGACGCCCACTGCCCCCACAGCTTAGTGTACCGGAGAGAGATGCGGGGACGGGTCAGTCCATCAAGCTGTGGGGACGCAGAGGGCAGCCATAGGAGGTCGGGGACGACTACCAGGAGGAAGGGGTGTGGATGCTGAGTTTTGAGGAACGATCAGGGGTAAGTCAAGGCGGGGCGAGACTGTGCGGCGGGAGCGGGCGAGGTTCTCCGCGGAAAGCGCAGAGCAGAGGAAGACCAAGCCGTGTCTCGCTGGTCGTGTCTCTGGGAGGTGAGAAGCAGGTGGAAAGCGGCCCAGGGCCTGCCGGCCACACGGACTTGCTCACACGGGAGGCCAGCGGGGGCAGCCGGGCGCCGAGGAGGGGAGGGATCAGACTTGCACTGTGGACACTGGCTTGGGCAGACATGAGGCCAGACAGGCCGGACATGAGGACGGAACTGGGGCGGAGGAAGGGCAGTGGGGGAGGGGCAGGCCTCAGGGACCCTCGTGCGTGCTCCCAGCACATCCCGCAGAACGGCCTCCCGAGTCTGTACCACACACGGACGCCCTTGGCAAAGCTGGGCGCTGGGGCCTGGCGCGGGAGGGAGTGACCTCAGCGTTCCCACTTACCAGATAAGTCTTCGAAACCATCTCCATCGTGATCACCAAGATCCCTGAAATGAGGAACTGCAGGCCAGATTTGAAAGAGTCACAAGAGAGGTCGGGCTTCCCCGAAACCCACAGATTCGCTCTCTTCTGGCTACTCTCTGAGAACGCCGAGCTCTGGTGGCTGGCTGGTGGCCGAGACGAAGGAGCTCCCCCTGGCCGCCACGTGGCCGCTGCTTTGGCCATGCTGGTCTTCCGTGTGCACTCAAGGCCCCACACTTGGGATGCAGCTGTGCCCAGTGCCCAGATGTCCCCCCCGGCCCCTCCCAAGGCCCCCAGTTTTCTGGCCCCAACTGCTCCTCTGGGATCAGCTGCGCTATCCACCCTGACCCTTTCTCCTTTCCCGAATCCTGTGGTGTGGAAGTTCTCAGCTCTTCATTCTGAGGTCCCTGGTCGCCTTCTGCAAGTATTCCTTCAACGCTTTGCTGAGTGCCTACTGTGTGCCGGTCACTGGGACCACAGGGAGGAATCGGCGCTGCGTGGGGAGACAGTCCCATCGCCGAACGCTGAACGCTCAGAGCCGGGGACAGTGGACCGACGTGACAGTCGGGGGTCAGGACGCTTGGCTGAGAGGGCTCCGTGGCGCTGGGACTCAGCCTGTGTGCAGGGCTCCTGGGGGCCCAGGGGTGGGGAGGATGCTGTGGGGAGCTTCTGGGACCCAGCGTGTGCCCGTCTTCCCTCATCTCCCATCCTGGCTGCTGGCCTTGGGAGGACATGAGCCGCGCCATCCACACTCTCACACCCTGACAGAGCCGTGGGCACCAGGGATGGTCGCTGGGTCCACAGGCAGCCTGGCTGTCCGGAAGCCTGAGGAAGGCGCCCCCTGCTCATGCTCGCCCTCCCCTTGCTGGATGCACGTGTTGGGTTAGGGGAGTCTGCAGAGAGCCTGGGGGTGCTCCCCTGAGATGCAGGCCTGACGGGGCCTCCAGGGAGGGACTGAGAGAACAGAAGCAGAGGCAGGGAGCCTGGAGAAAGGAGCTGGCAGCTGCTTCCCTCCTAGTAGCTCATTCTGACCCACCCTACACCCGGTCCCAAAGGCCAGGGTCTCCCCAGGCCTGCCCGCAGACCCCGCATCCAGCCCGTGTTTTGGCACCTACTTACAGGGGCAGCCCCCCAGAATGGGTACCAAGACTTCAGCACCACCAGGTGAAGACTCTCGACAGCAGTCACCAAGTAACTCCCAAAGAACACGTGCAGCAGGGCGTTGACAACATGGAGGGCCTGGAGGGCGGGAGGGAACAGGGAGCCACCACTGGGGCACCTGTTGGTGACCTGCGCCAGCTAGTGGATCCCAGTCTGCTTCCCACCTTCTTATTTATTTATTTATTTATTTATTTATTTATTTCTAGGAGAGAGAGAGACAGCATGAGCAGGGGAGGGTCAGAGAGAGAGGGAGTCACAGACTAAAACAGGCTCCAGGCTCTGAGCTGGCAGTCAGCACAGAGCCCAACGCGGGGCTCGAACCCACCAACCGCGAGATCATGACCTAAGCGAAAGTCAGATGCTTAACCGACTAAGCCACCCAGGCGCCCCTGCTTCCCACCTTCTAAGGGATCCTGGTGGGTCTACAGGGAAGGACTGGCTCCTCGGAAAGGCAGCCGGGAATCAAGTAATTGTCCCTCTGGGGGTGGGGTGCGGGATGGGGAGGGAAGAGAAGGGAAGCGGGAGAGACTTCTGTTGATGACTTCCTGTGAGTGACACTGAGCCAGTGTTGGTGCGGGTGTAGACAGGTGTAGACAGCCTCTCCCACCCCTCGGGAGGGTTTTCAATTCGAGCAGGGCAGCTGGAGGCTCTCTCATCTCGTTCCCTCCTCCAGGCTCCCCAGTGTCCTCCTCCCCCACCCCCAGGGCCCCAGGAAGTGGGTACTCACGCCCAGCTCCTTGAGAAGGCTGCTCCTCTTCCTGGGCTCCTGGTGCCAGTTGGGAGGCAGGAAGCCGGGTGGGCTCAGCTGCTGAGGCAGGTATCTCTGGACCGGCTGGGCTTGGCTGAGGGCCTGCTGCGGCGGGACCCCCCTCAATTCCGGTCTGGGAATCCTGCTGGCTGATCCGTAGGCTTCTGCTTCCAGGACTTGGGCCAACGACCTGGGCTGCAGACGACAGAGGGAGGCTGGGTCAGAACCCATCTCATTTCTGAGGCTTATGTCTGGTGCGAGTCAGTGACCGTCACCTCTGCTCTCTGAGCCAGGGCCTTACAGAACAGTCTGCCCTGCTCAGTAACCCCTGAGCTTGGTTTGGCCTAGGACAGCTTGGCTTCTGGGGATGGGGAGGCATGGCCACTTATAGCCCCTGTGGCATTGCAGGGTCACCACTCCTTCTGGGGTAGAAGAAAGGGTCAAACATGCCAGCCATCATGACACAGAAGACCCCCGAACTGGCAATGATGGTTCCTCCTGACGGGAAAGAGGATGGAGGGGAAGTCTCTGCCGAAGACCTTCCATAAGCCAATACTGAGCCAGGAAGTCAATATTTAACAATGAGTCAACATTGACAAACATTTTGTCTATTCTTGGCATTGGGTAAGCATTTTACATGCATTATCTGGGGGTAAATTCTGTGCTTGCTTCCATTTTGCAGACAGGCTCAGAGAGGTTAAGCCACTTGCCCAAGGTCACACAGTCAGGAAATGACTGGACTCTGCAGACTGGCTCCCAAGTGTGTGGGCTTAACTCCTTCATGCACTGTTGTCTCAGGGAGCAAAAGGAAATGTCCTGGATGTTTTAACAGGTGTGAGAAAGAGGCTGAGAGAAAACCTTGCAGGGGACCGAAAGCACCACTTGCTGAGGGGCTGAGGGGCCTGGTCACCATGCTGGTGATGGATGCTGGGGTGCATAGGGCTTGGGGGCTGCCTGGTGACTCGGTGAGAAAGGCTGGTCTTTCCCAGGAGAACGAGAGTGAGGTGGGGTTGGGAGGGGAGGGGAGTCTGTTTATGGAAATCAAGCCAGGAGACGGTTCTCCTCAGGGATGGGGCTCAGGAGCAGCGTAAGTGGGCTGTTCTTACTCTTTCTGGTACAAAGAAAGAGGTGCATTCCCTTCCATTTTAATTCTCAATTTTAATTCCAGCTGCATGAGCTCAGGAGATCCTGTTTGAGCACCCCCATTTTTTTTTTAATGTTTTATTTATTTCTAGGAGAGAGAGAGAGAAACAGCATGAGCAGGGGAGGGTCAGAGAGAGAGGGAGTCACAGACTGAAACAGGCTCCAGGCTCTGAGCTGGCTGTCAGCACAGAGCCCGATGCGGGGCTCGAACCCACGAACCGCGAGATCATGACCTAAGCGAAAGTCGGACGCTTAACCGACTAAGCCACCCAGGCGCCCCTCACCCCCATTTTTTTACATGTTTATTTTTGAGACAGAGAAAGACAGCATGAGGGGGGCGGGCAGAGAGAGAGGGAGACACAGAATCTGAAGCAGGCTCCAAGCTCCGAAGTGTCAGCACAGAGTCCGATGAGGGCTTGAACTCATGAACTGTGAGATCATGACCTGAGCTGAAGTCAGATGCCCAACCGACTGAGCCACTCAGGCGCCCCATGAGCACCCCATGTTTGCAGTCTTCCTGCTGTGGGGGTGGGGAAAGCAGGAGGTGGAAAGAGCTTTGGGGAGCCTGGGAAGGACAAGTGTCCTGGATCGCTCAGTTCCAGACAGGGAGGAAAGAGAAGGACAGTGTCCAAGGGCCAAAGGGCCAGACAGGACCCCAGGGTTGGGGAGCACTGGCTCTGTGCTAGGCTGACAGCTAGGCTCTGTGACTAGTCCCTCAGTCCCTGGGAAGTCGGCTCCGTTCTGTAAACGAAGAAATGGAATCTCAGGGATGTCCAAGGCCTTGGCCGGAGTCATGCAGCAAGAAAGCGCCTGAGATTTGGGACTGTGTGTGGTCCGACACCACTGCTCAGCCCAGGCTGGGCCCTCTGACAAATGTCTCCATTGGCCGGGAGTTACGGTCCCGAATTAGCGGGGAGGGTGGGGTTGGGGGGTTTCCAGCAGCTGAGCCCAGAGACACACTGATGCATGACACTTTCGGGGAGGCCTGGCCCACATACACTTGGGAATTTGTTCTCTCGATTCCGGGCATTTCCTGCAGGGTCCCTCTGACATAGTCGGCTGGATCGGTGGGGGGGGGAGGGGGGGCGCAGCTGGTGGCAGAGACCTATCCAGTTAGCCACGGGTCGCAACTAGACTTCTCTGGAGCACTGGGGAAGACGGAGCTCGGATCTGAGCCTGGACACGACTGAGGAGCACGAAAGAAGGGAAACTTGTTGGCAGAGGGGTCTTGGCCGGACTGGGTTGTCCGGGGAGATCATGAGAACTCAGTCCCTGGAGATGGGCCTCGTACCTGGGCTCTCGCTTTCCAGAATGTGGCCGCAGGACGGGTTCAGATGTGCCCTCAGGGGTTGTGTTCGAGAAGGGCATCCCTTCTCAGAGCGTATTCCATGGACCATGGATTCTGATGGATAAGGAGCCGAAGGGATATTATGGGAAATCCTGGATGCCAACTTCGCCCTCTTCGGCGTAGCGATGGCCCTGAGAATTCTTGCCAGGGAGCATCTATTTTAACGCTAAGGGCGTTCCCCACACTGAATTGGTTGTGGCAGCTTTTTTCTCATAGTCCGTCGACTCTACAGTTGTTCTGCGGGCAACGCTTCTGGGCAAAGTGGCCTTAAACAAGCAAACATTTGGTTTCTAGGGGTTTTTGGCCTTCTTTGCCCTCCTTTGGCCTTCTGTGCACATCGCGTGTGGTGGGGGTGGGGGCTGGACCGCCATCTCTAGGCATCACTTCCAACTTCGAAGGACTCTCCCATGGGACAGGGGGCCGCTGCAGGGATAGCCTGCCCCCAGGAGGGAGGGGTGCTGAGGGCGGGACTTGGGGAACCAGAGGGACTGTCTGCTGTGAGCTTCCCACTTTCCAAGCAGGGCATGGACTATGAGCCTTTAGAGGGCTTGCACGCTATGGCCCCCCCCTCCTCACCCCTGTCCCGCTCCTCCAGGACCTGGTACAGAGCTGCTTGGGTGGAGATGGGCTGACTGTGGTGGGGGTGGGGGGCAGCCAGAGACCCAAGGGGCAATGGCCTTGGCTCCTCCCCTGTCCCGCAGGCAGCTGAGGCCCAGCCAGCCCGGCGTCTCCAGGGAAACCAGCCAGGGCCCAGGTTCCCTTTGTTCCTTCAGTTCCTGGAGGGCAGGGCCGACAGGGGCCAAGGTCCCCCCACCCCCCAGCAGAGTGGACCCCATCATGACCGCTGGACAGGGGCAAGTCTGGGGCAGATCCTGGCCCTGTTCCCGGGAGCCTGGACCTTGGGCGGGTTGATGACATCTCACTCATCTCACTGTCTCTTTGTCACAGGCACTGGGGTGGGGTGCCAGTGCCTCTCCTGGGCCTGGGGGGTGGGGTGTTGTAAAGATTAAAAGGGGTAACGTCTGCAATGTAGCAACACTCAGTAAACGTCAGCCTGACACGTGCCTGCAATCTCACCACGCAGGCTCCACTTGGTCCCCGTCCATTTCTCTGTGGAGACTTGACCCATCTTGTCCTCATGCTGGGGCTTGGTCACGGGGCAGGGGCGTGAGAGCTCCTGGGGTAGGGGGAAGGTGTGGCGAGGGAAGAAGAGTACTTCCGGGTGGACTGAACTGGTGGCCTCAGATTCATCCGTGGAGTGTGAGCTGAACACCACAGGGACCGAGGAACCGTGGGTGAGAGCTGACCACAGGTGGTCTGTGGTGGAGCAGACAGAAACCCGCGGCCCCAGTCAGTCTGTGCTGGGGAGGCCTGGAGGACAGGGGTGTGTGTGAGGCATGTGTGTGTGTATGTGTGCGCATATACATGTGTGTGCATGGGTGTATATATGCCCATGTGCATGTGCGAACACGTGGGTGTATGTGTGGGTACACATGCATATATGCACGTGAGCATGCATATGTGCATGTGTTCATGTGTGTGCAGTGCATGTTTGCGCATGCATGTGCACACACACGTATATGTGTGAGCACGTGCATATGCGTGCCAGAATATGCATGCCCCGTGTGCACGTGTGCGTATATGTGCACATGCATGTATACACATGTGTGCGTATGTGCACACACGTGTGTGTGCACATGTGCATATAGGAGTGCATTCATATGTGTAAGCACCCAAACACACACGTGTGCATGTGTATATGTGTGTGCACATGCATATGTGTGTGCACACATGTGTATGTGCGTGTGTGTATATGTGTGCATGCAGGTGCTCGGGCATGTGTGTATTTGTGTGCAGGCACCCATGTGCACATGTGTATATTATCCATATGTGTGTATGCACGTGGGCATATGTGGGAGTGTGTATATGTGCGCACACGTGTGTATGTGCACACGTGTATTTGGGTGCACACACTGTGCACATGCATATGTTTGTGCATGTGTGTACATGTATGCATATGTGTATGCATGTGCACGCATATGTGAACATGTATATATGTGCATGTGTGTGGGCATGTGTGTGTTTGTGTGCAGATACCTGTATGCACATTCCTGTGTGTGTGCATGTGTGTATACACATGCGTGTGTGCGCGCGCACATGTGTCAAGCAGAGAAAGGAGTTGAGAGATACTGAGTCACGCCGTGTGACAGAGGGGCCTGGGCATCTGGGGGCCGTCGGTGGAGGGTCGGATTTCGTGGCTGTCGGTTAGAAAGCAGCTGTGGGTGCGCCAGAGCCGCGTCCGCTAGTGCCTCAGGACAGCGTGCTGGGGTACGGGGGGCGGGGAGGGGGCGCCAGCAGGAAATGGAGGCCCGGATTCTCATACTGGCCCTGCCTGCTCTGGGGCCAGTCCTTTCCCCTCTTTGGGGCTCGGTTTTCTCCTCAGTGTGTGTGTGTGTGTGTGTGTGTGTGTGTGTACACACACTGTGTGGGTTTCTGGGATTGGAACGGAAATGGCTGCGGCCCCTCCCAGCCCTGATGGTCAGTGATTGGAGGCAAATGGGTTCTAGGCAGTGAGTCCCCCCTTGGGGTGGATGTTGTTGCTGCGCTTGCTTCCCAGTTACTGGGGGCTGGGGCACTCATTGCCAGCTGCTCTCATCGCTGGTGCTAAAGGCTCCTAACTGCTGCCCCAAACTGCAGCCAATGACGGACCGGCATGGGGGCGGTATGAGAGGACAGCCCCCGTGCCTCAGGGTGGGACTAAGCCTGTGCTCCCTGGCACGGGATCAGGCTGAAGCTAGCGGTCAGCTGAAACCACATCTGTCCTTGGGTCGCTTCACCTGCCCGTCCGGCTTTTTGCTCTTCTCCGGAGAGCACTCCCTCGTAAACCAGCCGCACAAAATCCTTGTCTCAGGCTCTGCTTTTATAGCATCTGACTGAAGACACTCCCCTCCTTATCCCTGCTGTGGGGGACCACTCACCTGGCCCTGGGACCTCCACTCGAAGCTTCCGGCCATGCCTTGCTCTCTGGATCCACCTGAGCCCCACGGAGATGGCAACAGAAGGTCACAACATCTTTATAACATTAGACCTTGGATCTTTTCCCTCCCGGCCCCGCCTTCTGCTTCACGCCCAGCAGTTATGAGCCATCAACATCTTCCCCATTCCATCAACCCAGGCAGATAGGAATCTTTGCACCCTCTTTACAGCTGCAAATCAAACATTGACAACATAATGGTTACAGTGTGGGACAGATGGGGTAAAGAAGATTGTAAGTCTTCATAGAGTCATGGTGGAGCCTTTAAAAATATCTTTCTGGGGGCCTGGGGGGCCCAGTCGGTTAAAGTGTCTGACTCTTGATTTCAGCTCAGGTCATGATCTCATGGTTCCTGGGTTCGAGCCCCCGACTGGGCTGTGTACTGACAGTGTGGAATCTGCTTGGGATTCTTTCTCTCCCTCTCTCTGCCCACCCCCCCTAAATAAACATGGCTGACCTTGGCCATCTTCCCCCACCTCCGTGGGGAAGCGATATCCCAGCATTCCACAGCTGTATTTGTAAACAGGGTTGTATCTATCTCTAAAAGATAAGGACTCTTTAAAAAGACTGATCCCAGGGCACGTGGGTGGCTCAGCCGGCTAAGCGTCCAACTTTGAACTTCGGCTCAGATCACGATCTCATCATTCATGGGTTTGAGCCTCGCGTCGGGCTCTGTGCTGACAGCTCAGAGCCTGGAGCCTGCTTCGGATTCTGTGTCTCCCTCTCTCTGCCCCTCCCCAGCTCGCACTCTGTCTCTGTCTCTCTCTCTCTCTTTCTCAAAAAATAAAAAAGAAAACATTAAAAATTTTTTTAAAAGACTCTGATCCCAGGCCACAACTAAACCATGAAGGCCTGTGAGGTTTTGGGGCCCATTGGGGGGCCCTGAGGCTCAGCGCGGTGACCCTGCACAGCCCTGGGCAGTAAGTACGGTTTTGCAACGACTTCCGCGTGGCACAAAGAGCGCCTCTCGCCCGGCCTTTGCTGCCTACTGGGTGTCAAACTTCTGGTCAGCGTTCAGGTTACTCCCACCGTCTCAGGAGCATCTTGGTACCTCTGACTTGTGTGACCGGGACCCAGGCCACAAACCGTATCAGTCAGTCTGGTGGAGCCCCACAGCCTGTCCCGGCTCTGCCCCCTGAGCATGGCGCCAGGCTCTTGGGGTGTCCGGGGCCTGAGCTGGTTTTGGTAGCTCCCACCCTGGGCTCCTTCCCTGTCTGGCTCCTTCCATGTTGCCATGCCGACGGTGGCTAGGAAAGCCTGATGCACCTATTCCAGAAGGCCACCCACGCCCATGTCAGCTTGGTGAGCACACGGCACACCACTCAGAGCTGACTCTGAGTCCGGGCTGTGTGAGTTCAAACCTTGATTCTGCCACTTGGCAGCCATGAGAGCTAGGGTGAATTATTTGACCTCTGTGGGCCTCAGTTTTTCCCTCTGCAAAGCGGGAATAACAACGCTTCTGGAAGGAGTTGCTAGAAGATTCAGTGAGTTAGAATATGAAAATGCTAGGGTGCCTGGGTGGCTCAGCCGGTTAAGTGTCCGACTTTGGCTCAGGTCATGGTCTCATGGTTCTGGGTTTGAGCCCTGCGTCTGTCAGCACAAAGCCTGGAGCCTGCTTCCGATTCTGTGTCTCCCTCTCTCTCTGCCCCTCCCCTGCTTGCTCTGTCTCTCTCTCTTTCTCAAAAATAATAAACATTTGGGGCGCCTGGGTGGCTTAGTCGGTTAAGCGTCCGACTTTCGCTTAGGTCATGATCTCGCGGTTCGTGGGTTCGAGCCCCGCGTCGGGCTCTGTGCTGACTGCCAGCTCAGAGCCTGGAGCCTGTTTCAGTCTGTGACACCCTCTCTCTCTGACCCTTCCCTGCTCACGCTATTCTCTCTCTCTCCTAGAAATGAATAAAACATTAAAAAAAAATTAAAAAAAAATAATAATAAACATTAAAAAATTTTTAAAAAAGAATATTAAAGTGTTTACAACAGTACCTGGCCTGTGTCAGGTGCTGTGTATGAGTTTTAGAGTCACCATGCACTCCCAGGGGACCCTCATGCCCAGCTGTCACAGCCACTGCAAGGTCACTCACCTCTCAGACCTGCCGGACTGGACAGCCCTTCTGTGGGCAGTGAGGCCGGGCCACCAGCAGCTCTGGAAGGTTCATTTCTCCTGGTAGGACCCCCCCACCCCCCCTTTCGTCTCCAGGCTGATTCATGCCCAGTGACGTCCTGCTTTGCAGCGATTTGCCGCCTGCACCTTTAGTTCCTTAATCGTGGGATGGATATTCTTCTGGAAGCTGTGGTTTTTCACTGGGTTAGAGGCCTCTGCTTCACCACGCAGTCACATACAACCGTGACACACACGTACACGTGTGCACGTGCCCCACCCTGCACCCTGGTGCCTTAACCGACTCACTCACTCACAGGAGCTTTAAGGAACGCTTAGGATGGGCCGGCCACGCTGCTGTGGGCTGGAAGCCATTGGTTGGGGACGGGAGTCTGCCCTGCCCGTGAGGAGCTCGGAGGCCGGATAAGGGGCCCCCAGCAATGTGCACATCCGAATCCTGGAACCAGTGACTTGATTACCTTCTACAGTCAAAGGACTTTGCAGAACCATCGTGTGAAGGATCCTGAGAAGGGGAGATCACCCTGGCCTAGCGGGTGGACCCCATATAATCACAGGTCCCTCCATGAGGGAGGCAGGAGGAGCTGAGTCGGTGAGAGTGACCGGAAGGGGCTGGGCCACTGGCTTTGAGGATGGAGGGTGGGGTCACAGACCGCGGGATGCAGCAGGGAACCGGATTCTCCTCTAGAACTTCCACAGGGAACTTGGCCTCCAGAGGATAAACGTGTTGCTGAAACCACTAAGTGTGTAGGAATTAGTTATAGCAGCAGCAGCAGGGAACCAAGAGAGCCCAGTGGGGAGCAGGGTCCGGGAGGCAGGCAGCTGCCTGGCTGGGATGAGATGTGACCCTGGATGTGTGGCTGTGTGGACAGCAGAGGCCGCCTCACCTCGAAAGGGGAGAGAAGGGTGAGGATAGGGAAGGCTTCCTGGAGGAAGTGGCGTCTACATGGAGGTCTGAAGGAGGTTAGGCGTTCAGTGGGACAGATGGGAGAGTGGGGGGCCAGCAGGGACTGCTCTCCAGGCAGAAGGGTCTCCCAGGTCCTGCATGGCTGCGGGTCAAGAGCAGAAGGAGGATGGGGAGAGACGAGAGAGGTGAGCAGGTGGAGCATTTGGACTTTTGTCTCGGGGCAAAGGAGAGCCCCAAGTGGCAGAGCAGTAACCTTATGGCTTTTGTGCCTTAGAAAATCCCCTCTGGTTGTTATCTAGCCTAGAGATGGGCGGAGCCAGCTGAGAGCTGGGGACACTGGCTGTAAGGTCAGCTGGCTGAGGTCACAATGCAGGTGAGAGATGACAGTGGTCCAAAGGTACTGACAGGAGGCTGGAGAGAGTGGACTGAGTTGAAAAGAGCCAGGAGAATCACGGGGGTGATTATATGTGGGGCTGAGTGTCGGGGACCAGCAGTGCCCTCGGATTCTGCCTTGGGCACTTCCTGACATGGGGAACACGGTGGGGGGGGGGGGAGGGGAATGGCTGAGTTGGGACAGAGGCTCAAATTCCTTTCCAGCGGGACATGAAGGCCGATGCTGGAGCTGGCTGGGTGGGAGGTAGATCTGGAAGCCACCATAAGCTCTGAGAGCAGAGACGCGGGCTAACACCTGGCGTCTCCAGAGTCCGGACACGCAGCAGGTGCTCAAAAGAGCGTGCGTTGCCTGGAGGAGTTGAGGGTAGGTGACTTTTAAGGGTTGGATGGAGCAGTTATTATTAAAACAAGGCTTTTGAAAAGCCCATTGATCTTGGTGACAAGGAGGCCACCAAGCGTTGCGGCAGCCTTGGCGAGATGGATTTCAGCAGCGTGAGTGGGAGAGGGGAAGCAGAGTCCATCAAAAAGAGCAAAGGAAGCCCACAGTGGACGGCTTTTGGGGTGGGTGGCTTTTAAGCTGGGAGAGAATGGACACGCTGCATTTTCACTCTCGGAAAACTTAACCCGGCAAAACTCCGGGCCCCAAGTCCTCCAATCTTGTCTGTTGGTTGTTACCAACCCCCCCCACCCCCCCACCGCAGGACCTGGGAGCTGGGGCCTTCCTTCAAGGGGGCAGATAGCTGAATGGCACCAGCCAACCACCTGCCTTTGGGAAGATCTCATGGAAGGGGCGACTGTCAAATAGGGTCTTGAAACAGGAACAAGAGTTTGTTAGATGAAGGCGTGTGGGTGCTGAAAAACAAAGCCAATGCCAGTCTCTGGGGTGAAGAAGCAGGAGGAAGGAGGGGAGGGGGTTGGTGGAAAGCACTTGGTTTGGACCTGGAGAGCCGTGTGGTGAGACACACATTAGCTGGAGCTGGGTTCAATTCCCAGCATTGTCCCTTGCTAGCTCTGTGGCCGTGGGCACTTGGTCTGATCTCTTAAGCTCCTGTGTCCTCAGTTGTAGAATGGGGTTATGGGTGCCTGCTTGTTTAGGCTCAGGTGGGGACAGACCAAGTGCCGGGATTACACCACACAGACCCCAGCTCCCACAAATGCCTCCTTTCTGTGACAAGGGGACCCAGATCTTCTGATAAATATGGAACAAGCCTTTGAACCCCCTGTGGTTAAAAAGAAAAAGTCATTGCAATGAGACAAGCTCAAAATGCAAGCCACACTGTTTATTTCCCTCTGTGGTATGGATGAGATGAGCCATCTGCCAGGACCTCTGACCTCTGGTAGGGGTGTGTCCTTTGCCTCAGACCCAGCCCAGCTCACAGTGACCGTCAGGGGCATCTCTGGTCCCCAGCGGGGAAGGGCCGCCATGGCTGTGCACCTGTGGGTGCTGACTGGGGTGCACTGGCCTGGCTTCAGCCCTCCCCTGCATCCTCCCCAACCCAACTCCGTTGAATAGATAAGGAAAATGATCCTTTCCAGGGACCTGGGGAGATACTGCCTGACTTAGACCAGGACTTCGGGGAGCACTGGGAAGGGCCCTCAATGCCATCTAGTTAATGCTTTGGTTTCCAGGTGGGAAAACTGAGATCCATGACATTGCCATGATTACAAAGCAGAGAGCTGGTCCTGGGGCCTGGAGACCCAAGGTCGGGCCACGGCCAGCTGGATGGCCTCAGCACTCGGACTCAATACTCTTCTGGAGGATTCTGGGTTCCTGAGCTTAATGGTCTTCCCAAGGCCTGAGGATAGCCTTGACCGTGTCTGCCAGTGAGGCCAGGGTTTCCCCGGAGTGGACAGAGAGAAATGCCGAGCAGCTAGCTCATGGGGACAGTCCCAGAAGGCCGACAGGGCCCAGGGAGCGGAGGGGACACTCACCCTTGACATCAACTAGTTCTTCTAGGAAAGGAGCCACTGAGGGAGATGTGTGGGACAGATGTCCCCGGGGAACACTTCACCTGGGTGCCCCCATATGTGATTGTGGGGTGGGGGATGGGCTGCCCCAGATTAATGTGGTGGGGTGGGGGAAGGCTGGGCCCCAGGGGACAGGCTGGACTCCAACGGGCAGAGTGACCTCTACTCGGATGACTCCTTGGGTACATATGCCACATTGTCATAGGCCGGGGGCGGAGAGGCGGCGGGGCTGGGGATATTGAAGTCGGCGCTGAAGGCATTGGGCAGGAAAATCACAGGCTGCAAAGAAAGAACCCCCGACAGTCCTGGAGGGCTCCGGTGCCTCCGGGCGGCGTTGCAACAGTGCCCCCCTGTGGTCATTCTGAGAACAGCGCCCTAGCAAGGAAGTCCGTTAGGCGACTAGGCTGATTCCTCTGTTCGACTAATATTTCAAAAATATCTACGGGGCCCGACTAGGACCCAGGCGTTGGGAGTGCAGCAGGGAACAAAACAGACAAGAGTCGCCTTTCTTTAGGAGCTAAAGTTCTGGTGTTCTTTCTCCCTGGGCTGCCCCTACCCTGATTCCCTCTGTTGGGTGTTGAAAGTTCAAGGCCCACCCTAGGATTGGTTTCCCTCCCTGTGAGCACGCACTCCTCTGCGCAAAGCGTTTCAGTGGCCTCACCTCCCAGTTTGTACAAAGCCACCTCGCGACCCTGGGGCCTGCATTCCACCCCCCCAACCCACTCCCCGCCCCCAGGCTGCCTTTACTCCACCAAGGCCCTCCCTGCCCCCTTTCTGTCCTCCAGATTTTGAGAACCTCCGCTAATTTTCCCCTGAGTTGTGCTGCCCTCTGTGATTTCCCATTTGCCTCGAGGCCTGTGAACTCCTCGGTGTGCAGAACTGCCCTCGGTCGGTCAGTCGGACGGCTGCACCGCGGACCTCGCCCGGCTCTGCGTCCAGGCTCACAGAGCAGTTGGTTCGTTAGTGCTGGTGCCTCCTTGTGGCCACGAGGAGAATAGTTCCATTTCCCCCCAGAATTTCACTGGGTCCCCAGGCGTACAAGTGTGTGTGGAGGGGGGCGCGCAGTGAGGGGGGAAAGGGGCTCATCGCCGTGCAGTCCCTCCCAGTTGCTTTCCCGAGGGAAGGAAGAAGAGGCTGGAAGAAGAGTCTTCCCAGCCAACAGCCCTCCTCAGAGGCCCGAGATGGGCTGGGTGTCTGGGGGTGGGGTACTCACCGTGTTGGCTTGAGCGCGCGTGGCTTGGCACCCAAAGTGGGTGGCAATGACCGCAACGAAGAACTCCAGGATGGTGAAGATGGTGAGCACGGCCAGATAGCCCCTGCCCACATCCTGGGGACAAAGTCAAGGCAAGCCCAGCGCTGTGGGGAGGGGGGGAGGAGGAAGGGCCCCAGAGGGACCGTAACTTGCCGGAGGTGACACAGCCAGGCCCTCAGTGCGGCCTCCCCTTCGCTCTTTGGGGCTGCCTCTCCGTGTCCCCAGGCCCATTCTTGAGAATAGGGTCACGGGGTCTATACCCCCCCCATGGGGTCTGTGGGAAGTGACAAACTCTGCCCAGGCCCAGGACCCTGGGGCTACTGGAGCTGCACACTCTCGCCTCGCCCCACTTCCTGGATGTGGCTCTACCATCCTCTCCACTCCGGGGGTGGGGGTGTCTCACAACACACCCAGTTAGTGACACCGAAATCCATGAGCAGAATGGCTGTCCCCGCAAAGGCCGCCGTGGCACTGAGAATGTTTGTTCCCAGGCTGATCCTCACCTGCAGGACGGAGAGAGAGAGACGGGAGGGAGAGGAGCAGAGGGAAGAGGCCAGGAGGGGAAAGGACAGAGGAAGGAGGCAACAGCCCTCCCCGCCCCACCCTGCCGCGTTTCCTGACCCCTCTCCCTTCCCGGTCTTCCTCCCATGGCCCAGGGGCAGCCCTGCAACCTCCCTCCCCCTCCCTCTCCTCCCCCTCCCCTTCCTCCCCCTCCCCCTCCCCACTCTTCCCCTCGCCTCCCCACTCCCTTCCCTCTCACTCCCCCTCCCTCTTCCCCCTCCTTCCTCCCTCTACCCTCCCCCTCTCCCCTCCCCCTCTTTCCCCCTCCTTCCTCCCCTCCCCTTCCCTCTCCTCCCCCTCCCTCTTCCTCCCCCTCACCCTCCTCCCTCCCTCTTCCCCCTCCTTCCTCCTCCCCAACTTCCCTCCTCCCCTCCCTCTTCCCCTACCTCCTCACTCCTCCCCCTCTTCCCCCTCCTCTTGCTCCCTCCCCCCTTCCCTCCCCCTTCCTCCCCCTCCCCCTCTTCCCCCTCCCCCTTCCTCCCTCCCCACTCCTCCCCCTCCTCTTCTCCCCCTTCCCTCCCCTCTCCTCCCTCTGCCACTCCCTCCCTTCCCTCTCCTCCCCCTCCCTGCCTCCCCCTCCCCACCTCCCCCTCCTCTTCCCCTCCTCTTCCTCCCCTCCCCTTCCCTCCCCTTCCTCCCCCTCCCCCTCTTCCCCCTCCCCTTCCTCCCCCTCCCTCCCTCTCCCTCCTCTTCCTCCCCTCCTTCCTCCCCACTCCCCCTTCCTCCCCCTCCTTCCTCCCCCTCCCCTTCCTCCCTCCCTTCCCTCTCCTCCCCCTCCCTCTTCCCTCCCTCCCCACTCCCTCCCCCCTCTTCCCCCTCCTCTTCCTCCCCTCCCCCTTCCCTCCCTTCCTCCCCCTCCCCAGCCTCCCACCCTCCCCCTTCCTCCCCCTCCCTTCCTCCTCCCCTCCCCTTCCTCCCTCCCTTCCCTCTCCTGCCTCCCCTCTCCCCCTCCCTCCCTCTCTTCCCCCCTCCCTCCTCCCCCTCAGCCCCTGTGAAATCAGGGGTCTGCACAGGCTCTTTGCTCACCCTTACAGTGCCTGCCCCCCACCCCCAGGGCCTCTCTGTGGACACTGAGGCCCAGCTGGGAGGGGTGTCGGTCATTTCCATGAGGCTCCACCCTGCAGGCCTGGGGGGGGGCAGGGCAGAGACTAGAGGCAGGTGCTGAGGTGAGGGCAGGCCAAAGCCTCAGGGGGAGGCCCAGGGCTTCAGGGCAAGGGCCTCTCTGGGTGGTCCAGGGCTCAGCCTCCCTCGGCAGCCGAAACCTGATGCTCTTTTGACCCAGTAGCTGGAACCTTCTGGCTAATAGCCCTGGCCTTAGACTGGGGGACTGGGACTGCAGGATGGACTCAGGTTCAAAGATCCTCACTCCTCTTTTTCTTTCCTGCTTTTTAGGACATCAAGGAGGTCACGGAGACCCCGGTGGCCTCATAGGAAATCAATTAATTGGTTAATGAATCCAACTAAGTGCTATTGAGTGTGTGCTGCGGCCAGACACTGTCGAGGCGCTGTGAGCACAGGGACAAGGAGTCAGGTCCCTGCGCTCCTGGACTTTACAACCCGAGGGTCCCCGAGTCCAGTCCTGCCCGGTTATGATCCATTCTCCACCCGGTGCCCAGCACCAGACAGCTGCCAGGAGTCCAGATAGGAGAGGGAGCCCCTGCTTCTGCTCTCAGTGGCCCCCCTTAAATAAAGGTCCTACAAGTAAAGTCCATGGTCTCCTCTAGGCCCTGATTCATCTCCCTCCCCCCTCCCTCTCTGCCTCCCCCATCTCACAATCCGTCCTGGCTCCTCCTGTCCCCATGGCCACGCTCTTCCCCACGTTGTCTTCCTGCCGGGGATACTGGTCCCGGGGTCTTCAGTGACTGTCTCCCTCTGAACAGGGAGCTCATGGCACCCGCCCTGGGACCCCAGACTGTCCCCGCTGAGCGGAATG
Organism: Proteles cristata cristata; assembly: GCA_017311185.1. NCBI lineage: Eukaryota > Metazoa > Chordata > Mammalia > Carnivora > Hyaenidae > Proteles > Proteles cristata. Next base: position 46,806 of record JAESUZ010004130.1, on the reverse strand, counting down.
ATTCACATTATTTCCCCTTGTCCCTTTTGTTCCCAGGCTCTGTAACTACTTTGTTACTAGACACGGAGTGTAAACCCCAGGAGGGCAGGGCCGTGGCCTTCACTGCTGTGCTCTCTGAGCCTGAAGCTTGCTGGCTGAATGCGCTCCCTGCAAAGCCCACCACCTTGCCCCCCATCGCCCGCAGAGGGGTCCTTGCTGTCACCAGGTGGACTGAGTGCATCTCTCCGTCTGATTTTCTGATTTCTTTCCGCTTGTCTTCCCAGACCTCTGCCCTGGTCACATGGAGCCACGCATGGTTTCCATAGCAACCCTGCCCAGGCCTTCTTGTCTTCTCATGCTTTTTCTGTCGCTGCGTAATTTCTAAATCCTCCCCGCCCGCCAAGGCCTAGCTTAGCCTCCTCCTCTTCTAAGAGACTTTTTGATCTTCCCTTTCTCCGAATGACCATGGGCACTCACTCAGTGAGCGGACCCTCACTTTCTGTCCTGTACTGTGTGTCGAAAGTGTATCTTGGTTCCTCCTGTCCTGCGTCCGGGCTGTCTGGGTGTCCTCGGGCTCCTGGCACTCAGCAGGCCCCCAGGGAATGCTTGTTGAATGAATGAATGGATGGGAGGGGCAGAGTGGAGCAGAATCAGCCGTGGTGGCCCGAGTCCTCCATTCAGACTTACGAGGCAGCTGGTGTGGCTCTTCTCGGCCGCCACGGAGAGGGATCCCGAGATGACGAACTGTGTGGGGAAGAGGGGACCCCGGTGAGGCTTCGGCCCGGACACGGGGCAGGCCACACCATGCCTGGGCTCTGTCCAGGCCATGGGCATCAGGGGGAGGGCAGCGGCTTCTTGGCTGTCACCTTCCCTGCCTCCTTGGGATCTCTCTATAAGGGTGTCCCCTGTTTACTAGGGGCCCCTCCAAGTAACTAGGGTCATAGCTGACACGGTGAATGTTTTCAAGGGGCGTCATTCACATCTCACGCAAATCTGGCTCTCTCTAAAGCGGGACTTGGTGCAAAGTGACGGTCACCATTTTGCTGCAGAATCAAGCATCGGTAATTAGCGCCTACACGCATTAGCCTTTGATTTCCTCAAACTATGGGGCAGGCAGGGCCAGGACTATGAATTTTAGATGGAGAAGCTAAGCCTGGAGATGGAGTGACTTGCCCACGGGACTCCACGGTGACCCACGGGCGCTGGGATTCAGACCCCACTGACCGCATTCCCAAGCCTGCGCAGAGGTGAAAGGTGAGCCCCAGATGGCCCCGGCACTCACGCAGGCTCCTCCCCAGAAGGGGACGCCGCCTTCGATGAACAGCATCCCCACGTGGCCGCGGCGGACCATGAGCAGCAGGCTGCCGAAGCCCAGGTGGATGAGGCCGATGAGGATCTGGACCGTCTGCGGGAGCGGGCGCTGCTCAGCCCCGCGGGCTCCACACCGCCCCCTGCCGGCCGCGGGGAGAGGGTGACAGGGCCCTGCGCTCCACCCCTCCCGCCCCCGCTCCCTTCCCGCAATGTTTGGAAATAAACTCCCCTTCTGCTCTTTCGAGTACACATCCTTACAGCAACCATCGAAGACTGTTTTAAGAAGGAAAGCCAGCTTCCACGTCTGCGGGACCCCCCACCCCGACCCCCTGCCTGTTTCCACGGATCTGCATCTGCTTTGGGCTCTGGCCCATGGATCTCCCGCATCTCTCTGTGTTGCTACCTGGTTTTCTTAGTTCTCATTTCAGTGGCACGACGTTCCCTGCACCGAATGCTTCACCTTCTCCCTCCTCACCCCCCTGCAGCCTGCAGAGAATCTCTCCTTGAGCATCTCTCTCATTTGAGTGTCCATCACCGATCTTTTCCAGCTGTGTGTCCTGCTGACGTCTGGACTCATTCCCACCTCAGGGCCTTTGCACTTGCTGTTCTCCCACCCGATGAGCCCTTCCCCTTGCTCCTCATGCTCCCTTGGCTTCAGCATCCAGGTTTTAGCTTCCATGCCATGTCCCCACAGAGACCTGTTTGTCCCCCGTCCCCAGCGTTGCCCCGCCCGCATCCGTCATTTTTGACCTCATTACCCTATTTGGAGTTATCTTAGCCATTTGTTTGCTGGGGTGAGCTCCGGGGTGGGGGGCAGGTCCGTCTGTCTGGTGCACAGCCGAATCCTCAAGTCCTCACTACGGACTGCCCGTCCCTTCCCGAGGTGTCCGTGAGCTCCTTCCCTGCCCAGCACCTGTGCGCACAGGCATGCCTCAGGTGGCCCTGAGTGGGGGAGGGGGGGCTCTCCTTACCCCTAAAGCTTTGGGCTCTCCCGTCAGGAATGTCTCCACCGGCCGCAGGTCAGGCGGCTGGGTGGCCCTTGGCGTCTGCGCGCCCAGCGGCGGCTCCTCAAACTGCATCACCCCGGGAGGCTGGCACATGGAGGGGGGCAGCATGGCCGGAGGCGGGCGGAGGCCCCCGGCGCCGCTGGGCGGGATGACGACGAACACCCCATTGCCGGCGGGAGCTGCGGACATGGTGCTCCGACGGCCTGCGAGACGGGGGCTCGGGAGAGAACGATTACGATGATGGTGGTTACACACGTGCACAGAGCCTTTTGGTGTGGGAGCAAAGCGCCCGCTCGCTGCAGTCCCTGAGGACGGCACCCAAGTCACTGATCGTCACTGGCGGAGCCTCACCCCAAGAAGTGAAGGGATGTCCTAGATCAAGGGCCTCTAGGTGAGGCAGGGCCAAGACGCGAATTCCCGTCTCTGACCCCAGAAGCCCCGCTCTGTGCTGCATTACAGGGAAAGGACCTTTAGGAGGACCATGTGCTTAAACCACCTCCTTTCTCCAGAGAGGGCAAGTGACTTGCCCAAGAATGCACAGCTAGGGTGAGGCAGGGCTGATCCACCCAGGGTTTGGAACTCACTTGCCATTTCCTGTCCCTCAGCCCAGGATCATGAGCTTGTATAAACGATGTAGCTGAGAATTGCTGGCCTGAGCGGACACTTTGGGGAGAAGCGCCCAGCTGTCAGAAGGTGAGCTTACTCGGACACAGAAGAGTGGCCAACAAACCTGCCAGCTCACACACTGAAATTAAAATGTCAGCCTTCTCATTGGCATTAGTTGGTTCAGTGCAGGCTGTGGAGATAGAGGTCAGTGTTTGAATCCTGGCTCCTCCTGTTACCTGAGACGTGGGACAAGATGTCCCCGCCCCCCCTCCCCCGCCTCCGTTTCCTTATCCATAAATTGGGAATAACACTGCTGTGACCAATCTCATAGGGTTTGGCATGAATTAGATGAAATAATGCACATGAACTTGATTAAAGCTGTCTTTTAGAGTGATTCGTTATAATGCTATTTGCATAAAATGTTTTATTTTTAAATATTACGTATGGGGGCGCTTGGGTGGCTCAGCCGGTTAGGCTCTGACTTCGGCTCAAGTCATGGTCTCACAGTTTGCGGGTTTGGGCCCCGCGTCGGGCTCTGTGCTGACAGCTCAGAGCTTTCTTGGGATCCTCTGTCTCCCTCTCTCCCTGTTCCACCCCCCTCCCCCTTCCAAAAATAAATAAACATTAAAAAATAGTAGGTATAAACAAGTCATGATAAACAGTTAATTTTTTTTATCTTAAAAATTTTTTTAATGTTTGTTTATTTTTGAGAGAGAGAGAGCGAGAGCAAGGGAGTGCAGGGGAGGGGCAGAGAGAGGGGAGGAGAGAGAATCCCAAGCAGGCTCCGCGCTGTCAGCACAGAGCCCGATGCAGTGCTCGATCCCACGAACTGTGAGATCATGACCTGGACTGAAATCAGGAGTCGGACGCTTAACCAACTGAGCCACCCAGTGCCCCGAACAGTTAATTTTTAAAACTATTTCACAGTGCCTTTTTCCTGTGCTCTGAGAGCTTTCATGCCTGTTTCTCAGGGGAGAGCCAGCTTGCAGACAAGCAGCAAATCCTCTGTGGCTCTGTCAGGCTCTCCGCCGACGAGGGCTCAAGCCTCCCTGTGGTGGGGTGACCGTGCTCAAAACGTGGGTGTCTTCTAGGAAACCTCTGAGCCATTTATTTGTGACACATCAGTGGGCAGAGCTGGGCCTTCTGTGAAGGAAACAGAGTGACGAAGACCCACAGGCTGTGACACAAAGTTTTCCATGGCCGGAGGCATCGCCATGGACTCGGATGCGGGGCCACGAGTCTGCTGGCATTTAGGGGGTGATGGAAGTCATCTGTCATTTCGAAAGGGCTTCCTAACATGGTCCCCCGCAGCCTGGGAGGAGTGACAACGTGCGATGCCACAGAAGGAGCCGCACACGGATTATGCTCCAACTTCCCCACGAAGCGCCCACTCTCCTGGGACTCTCTAGAAACTCACACTGAAATGATTATTACTAGATATGAAAACTGCTAAGCACGGGGCTGGCAAGTGTCTGTAAAGAGTCAGACCGTGAATATTCTGGGCTCTGTGGGGCCCTCGAGCCTCTGTGGCGACTTCGAGCCTTCCACAGTCATGGACATGGGCCACACACGCCCGGACCACATTTACAAAGACAAATGGGGCTGGGTCTCGTCCGTGGGCTCCAGGTTGCCAGCCTTGTTCCGGGGTGACGCCGGGCATGGGAAATGCTCAGTACATTTCAGCTACTGCTTCAGCTATTATTGATGTTGATTATTTGCTGTACTTTTGGGCAAGATGTGAAACTGCACCGAGCCAGTCTATGAGCCTATAAAAACAAGGATAATGGGCACCTGCCTCAGAGTTTATGGTGAGGCTTGGAAACTGGCAAAGTGCTGTGGGTGCGTCGGGGGGTCCCTTTCGCGTTCCAGTTTCAAACTTATGTTGATATGATCCCATCCCATTGTGAATGTCTCTGGAACTTTCTAGACCAATTCACAGTGATGGAGCTCTACCCTGCTTCACGCTGCTGGCTACCAGGCTAACAAGAGCTTATAATAGATATTGTTTTATAAAGTTTTTTTTTTTAATTTTTTTTAAATGTTTTTTATTTATTTCTAGGAGAGACAGTGTGAGCAAGGGAGGGTCAGAGAGAGAGGGAGTCACAGACTGAAACAGGCTCCAGGCTCTGAGCTGGCAGTCAGCACAGAGCCTGACACGGGCTCGAACCCACGAACCGTGAGATCATGACCTGAGCTAACGTCGGATGCTTAACCGACTAAGCCACCCAGGCGCCCCTATAAAGTTTTTTTTAATGTTTATTTATTTGAGAGAGAGAGAGAGAGCATGTGTGGGAGGGGAGGAGAGAGAGAGGGAGAGAGAGAATCCCAGGAAGGCTCCATGCTCTCAGCACAGAGCCCAGTGTGGGGCTCGATCTCATGAGCTGTGAGGTCATAATCCGAGCTGGAATCACGAGTCGGATGCTTAGACAACTGAGCCACTTAGGTGCCCTTAAATATTTTTTTTGAGGGCTTACTCTTTTCCAGCCACTTTATATATGGTATTTCTTATCCTCAGAATGTGCTTTGATGATTCCTGAAGGTTTATTTTACAGACTCTGAGCAGTAGAAGCATTGCCACAGGAGACATGGTTTCTAAGTGGCAAAGCCAGCGTTCAAGTCCAAGTTAGCCCATCTCCAAAGCCTGCCTGTGTCGCCCTGTTGCTACCCCAGTGGCCGCCGTGATTGCTATTGACTCATTGTTCTAGCTTTTCCAACCTGGGCGGCTTATGTTCGGTATGGCCACATGACTTGTTTTTATTAAATAAATGTGGTTGAAAGGACACACACAGCTTCTGGGCGGAGGCATTTAGGTATCAGAGAAAGACACCACAGGGCTCTTTTTCTCTTTGTCGTGGTGACGAACAATGTCCCCACAGAGGCTGCTCTATCCGCCTGGGTCCCTGAGTGAGGACAACAGGGAGAAGAGCTTCCAGGGGACAGGAACACGAGACAGAGATAAACCTTTATGGGGCTGTTTGTTACAACAGCATCATTTAGCTTCTCCTGACTGTTACACTCTTGAAAAATGAGTGTAAATAGGGGTCAGACACAGGGCCCATATCCTCCAGGGGCTTAGAGTCTGAGAAGCAAGAGGAGTTTGCCATTCAGTCCAACAGACGGTTAATCGGCTGTCACCTCCCTCACCCCACACTAATCGCTATTCTCTTTTTCGCTTTTTCAATCTCTTTGTCCTTCTCCACCCATCGGTCTACCCCTGCCCTGCCAGACATATTTGAGAGGCGTACAGGACAGGCAGCAGGAAGGGAGGACGGGAGTCTGGCCCCAGAGGGACCACCAGCCCCACAGGTCTTTGCCGTGTGGTGTGTGAACACGGAACACCGAAGCCCCTTCTTGCTCTAAGGGAGAGACAGCCTTGGGCTATTAGTTGTTTTAGACATGAGGAAACGGAGGTTCAGAGAGGGTGAGGGTGTCTCCCACGGTCACACAGCACCTCAGTGGAAGAACTGGTCTGGGCCCTGGACTGCTGCCTTCCTGGAGGAGGAGCGCTGGCTTTCACGAACTCGCTCACTCCTGGGTTTGGCCCCTGCCTTTGCCAGCGCTTGAGCCCCACTCCCTGGAGTAACAGCTCTGAAATGCTCCGAGTCCGCAGAGCCGCACGTTCAAAAGAAGTGACTGAGTGAGTCTCCAACTTTCTGCCTCCCCAAGGCAGTTCACTGGAAATCACCCATGTCCTCGCCAGCATCTAGAAGGGGTCAGTAGCACCCGAGAGGAAAGAAGGGCAGGATTTTAGGGTAAAAAAGACAAATGCTTTCAATGGAGCTAACCTCACTGCTTTGTCTGTGGAGCTGGCCCTTCACTGGGGACGGGGACGGTGAACACGGCCCGGACACCCAGGACAGTCCGTGGTTAGTGCAGGCGGCTTCCCTGGGTTCATCCTGGGCACTGAGCAGCCCCCGGAAGGGAGCGAGTTGGGATTAACAACAGCTCTCTCCCGGGCGGGAGGTGAGGCCTCACCCTGCTCTGGAGAAGACAAAACACCTCCAGAAATAGGCTCTCTGCTGCTAAGGCTGGCTGGGTGGCAGCCCCGGCACGAAAGTGTCATATAGCTCCTGAGACTCACAATCCCCCCTCTCTCCCCACCCCTGCAGCCTCCACCAGCACCTTGGCACCCTCAGGCCGGGGACCACCCCTCTACTACTCCTGGCCTGCACTGCCAGCTCTGACACCCAGAAAGAGAACTCGGCTTTCTTTACCAAACCAACCAGCCAGCTCGCCCTAAACACCATGCATGTGCGTCAAGGTCGGGCAGGGGGAAGAGAGGGAGAGTCACGGTCCCCTGTCTCCAGGAGTGTACAGGGTGCCCACCAGGGGAATGACTGCCTGTGATAGATGCAGAAGACACCTAGACACCACCAATAGGCAAGGTATTCAGCCCATTTTGCAGACCGGTACACTGAGGGTCAGAAATAGCAGCGTGGTTGAGTGGGACAGGCTGTGGACCTTGCTGGCTCTCAGGCATATTTGTCAGAGACATTAAACAGAGGTCTCTGCTGAGACCATGCTAAGGGTGAGCTATGCCATGGATAGCCTGGTGGCGGGGGGAGGACTTGCAAAGGAGGGGGCCGAGGACCTGCTAGATGATTTGATACCCGCATCTGCGGGGTTGGGAGTGCAGACTGAGAGAGGATTTGGGAGAGACATTCATAGGGATCTAGAAACGGTGCGTGTAAGAAGTGTTTACCATCAGACAAGAACGATCGCTCATCGCTCATTGTAGGGAGGCTTGGAGAAACTGATAGGCATCCCCTACAATTTGGACCCAAGAGAGGAGCTGGGGGAGCTCCCAGGAGATGGAGGTGGATCCATAGACCCCATGAAACCCCCCTGCAGAGAGTCGGTCTGAACACTGCCATCCTCAGGGAGGGTGAAGCCAGCTGACCAGGGCAACGGTCAGGTGCCTATCTCCCTGCCCCCACCTCTCCTTCCCATCACCCAGACACTGCAGCTACCCAACTGGGGGGAGGGGGCAGGGGGGAAGCTGGTGGGAAAAGCAAGATTCACTAAGTCCCCTCATTACCTGCTGTGTGCTGGGCTGAGGACCAGCGTGCCCTAAATCTATCATGACATGACATGACACATGACATGAGTCACCCTCAGGTGAGTAAATTGGGGCTGCTTGTCTCTTATGAGATCACCCAGGAAAGCCGTGGGGCTGCCCCGATTTCTTCCTGACACAGTGACTGTGAGTTTGATAAGAGGGAGTGAGCACCTAGTGCCCAGCACAGTGCCGGGCACGCAGTCAATGCCTTCCAGCTCTTACTGTTGTTAATAACCTTCTGAGTTAGGTATTATTATTCTTCCCATCTTGCTGGTAAGGAAACTGAGCTCAGAGGCATCAAGCGAGGTGTATGATCTGGGGCAAGTCGCTTGTTCTTCAGGAGTCTTAGCTTCCCCATCTGTAAAATGGGGCAGGGGGGTGGTGGGTCCCTAAGTCCCCTGCCAGCACTCCAGTTCTGCTGCTCTGGAGCTTGGGGGGAGGCGAACTGTGCCCTTCCTGGGGACTGGTCTCCATGGCCCTCCTGGACACGCAGGGGCCCAGTGGCCCAGCACACTCTACCCAAGAGGCAGGGCACATTACCTGTCACTTTGAAGAGGAGCAGGTGACTTGCCCAGGGTCAGGATGAAGAATAAAGCTGGGATACAGACCTAGGCCCTCTGACTTTACCCTTTGCTCTTCCCCAACTTCCCCCGGGGTCCCTGATCTAGGGATTGGGACAAATGGGCTGCCCCAGGTGGCCTCAGTCAGCCCCAGGGCACTGACTGCACTGGCTTCCCTGGGTTGATCTGATGTCCTTGGTCTTCGACTGCACTAACTCATGGACCTCACTGCCTTTGGCTGCAAAGAGTCATAGACTGAGCGCCACCTCCCCGCCCCCCCCCAGGAGCCAGGACTTGTCTCATGAGCATCTCAGGGCATCATCTTTATTCACGAGGAGCCAGAAAGCAGCTTTGTTTCTTTGCAGTTGGAACAGCATGGAGAGGTGTTACCAGCTGGAGGAGAGAGGCTCGAAAGGGAGATGTCTTGGGTGAAATGTGCAGGTGCACATCTGGTGGTGGTGGTGGGATGGGGGGCTGGGCAACTAGGAGGAGACAGCTCTGCTTAGTGTAAAGATTGCAGGGCCCAGGTTAGCCAGGGAAGAATTCACCCGACCACTCTACGAGCTTAATCTCCTGCATGACCTTGGGCAAGTTGCTGAACCTCTCTGCGTCTCAGTTTACCCATCCGTCAAATGCGTGGCTACGATGTTGTTGACAAGGGAGGTGCTTGCAAGGATGCCCCGTCCACTCCCCCTGTGTACAGACCTGCTTCCAGACCCCGCCACTGCCGAGGGTCTGGAGTCTCTGGAGAGGCTGGAATGTGCTCCTTCTAAGTCTGACCCTGTGGCATCGGGAGCCTGCCTAGGCTCATCCAATCCCAGCCCTCCAGGGACGCCTCGGATCTGCCCCGCTGGCCTGCAAAGGATGCCAGCAGGTGCATAACACGGCGGGTGGGGTGGGGTGGGTGGAGGGCGGGCCTCGCTGCTCCCCACGCCCTCCAGACCCGCCCACGCCCACCCTTGGCCCCTCCCCAGGAGCCCCCTCCGCTCTGCCACCCACGCCTCACTGAGAACCTGTGGACCCGGGCAGCCGGTTCCCTGCGGTAGGCCTCCCTTCCCCCATCTATGAACGGGGGTCCAACAATATTTGCGGTAAGCCCCTTTCCAGCTCAGTTTCCGTGCACGCCCTTCTCTTTCCCTCGGAGGAGCGGAAGGGCAGGGTGCCCATGTCTGGGTTGGAATCATCTTTCTGCCTCACTTGGGGTGGAAAGGAAGACTCCATATCCCCTGAAGGATGATTAGGGTCCTAGGGTCGGTAGGGGACGCCTGAGTCATTTCTGACTGGCTTTGAGGAGACAAGACAGACGCCCCTCCTTCACCCGCCACTGGTGGGTCCTGAGCCAGCAGGTGCCCGTGGACGGGAGGCCAGTAGTTCAGACAGGGCTGCGGAGAGCGTTGTCCGGTACCCTCTTACTGCCGGGTGGGGTAAGAGCCCCGAGCACGGCATGCTCGGCCCAGTGGTGGCTTCCTCAATCCCTACGGGATCCGATGCCCCCGCCCCATTCCCCAGCAAACCCCCCGGGACCGCGTGGCCGGCCGCCGCACCCTGGAAGCGCACTGGTTACTCACCCGGCTGCCTCTGCCGCTCTGCGCGCGCCGCTGGCTCCCCGCTGCCTCTGCTCGCCCGCGGCTGCCTCTCCCGAGTTCACACATATTCGTGTGAAAGGCTTCCTATTCGTGTGGGGCTTAGAAACCCGCTCTGATGGGGAGCTGCTGCCTCTGGGAGGCTCTCAAGCCCCTCCTGGCTCTGAGGCCTCCACCCACCTGGCGGGGCCAAGGAGCTGAGGAAGCTACTTGTGGAATCACCCTGGAGAGCACTTAGTTCCTTCCTTTCCTGTACAGAAGGGGAAACCGAGGCCCAGAGAAGCAAGCGGCCTGCTGGGGTCCCACTGTTAGCTGGAGAGCTGCGAGCAGGATCCACGATGTCCTTCCCCTCCTGTCGCCAGGAGGGTTGCTCTGATGGTAACCAGGACTTCCTTCCCTTGAACTTGCCCCACATTAGATCAGCGAGGCCAGGTGCACAGCTTTCCAGCGACAGGGGGCAGCATGTGTGAATGGAGGAGTAAGTGTGAGCAGGTGTGGGCATGCAGGTGAGTGTGAGGCCACATGCATGATGTGTCAGTGAGAGAACATGTGGATGTGTGCGAGAGATGGATGTGTGGGTATGCTGGAAGTGTGTGTGTGAATGTGGAAGTGTGAGCATGTGTAGTGTGCATGAGTGTATGTGAGTGTGAGCACAGATGATGTGTGTAAGTGAATGAGCATAAGTGACTGTGCATTTGAATGTGGGTACGTGTGAATGTGGAAATGTATGGGTGTGTGAGCATGTTCTGAGTGCATGTGGATGTGTGTGAGCATGTGTGAGTGTGTTTGAGTGTGTGTGTGTGGTGTGTGTGGGGGGCCAGAGTGATCTTCAAGTAGCACACTCACAGAGAATTTGTACTTGGTTTCTGGCTGGATTCAGGTTCATGCCACTACCAGCCCAGAGGCCTCTGCAAAGTCAGGAAGACCATACGGGACCCATGGGCTCAAGATGGCGCGGGAGATGGTGGAAGGACACAGCCTGAGCCCTCTTCCACCTAAACCAGGGACAGAAGTGTGGCAGTTTGACTGAAAAAATAGCCTCAGTTCTCTACCTGTTCATGTATCCGCACCTCTTGCAGCTAGAACTGGAGTCTGTTCTCCCAGAACCTTGAATCTGGGCCACCTTGGGGCATCCTTTGCCAACAGAAAGAGGCAGACACGGCCATGTGCCAGTTCTGACCTGAGGCCTCAGGAGGCCTTGGCTTCTTCTGTTCTGTCCTGGAAATATGCAGTTGCCACAGAACATGTCCAGGCTAGCCTGCTGGAGGACAAGACATGTGCTGCAAAGTCAGGCAGCCCAGCTGTCCACACTGAGGTCCCATGTGTGTGCGAGAGAGTGCCACCAAGGTCAGCAGGGCCATGTAGCTGACCCTCAGTTTAATCCAAATGCACTCAGGAATCCTGCCAAGCCCAGATTAGATCAGGAGAATTGCCCAGCCAACCTATAGACTGATGCGCAAAAATAGATGCTGCTTATGATACGCCCATGAGGTTTCAGAGTTGTTTGTTACACAGCTCTGTTGTGGTGATAGCTAGCTGAAGCCATCCCTGTCTTTATGGTGGTCTTTTCATCTCTCACGATCCCTGTCTTTATGGTGGTCTTTTCATCTCTCACGTCAGTAACTGTAGGCCAGCGACTAGACAAACTATGCTGACCCGCTAAGAACTAGAAATAGCAGGAAAAATGGAAGCTCGAGACTGAGCCCAGCTGGAAGCCCCACCCCGTTCTCACCCACCACTTGGAGCTGTTGTTCCCACTGATGACTTGTGGGCAGCCACACTCTCTAGCAGAGTGATTCTTGTCCTTGCTTTTCCTTTTAGGAATGCTCCATTCTCTCCTGATGTTTGCCAGTTTTTAGAATAGAAGGTGTAGGCTTTGGCAACCTCTAAAGGTGACCAGTTTTTTTTTTTTAATTTAAATTCAAGTTAGTTAACATATGGTATAATAATGATTTCAGGAATAGAATTTAGTGATTCATTACTTACATATGACACCCAGTGCTCATCCCAATAAGTGCCCTTCTTAAAGTCCATCACCCATTTAGCCCATTCTCCATCCAGCACCCCTCCAGCAGCCCTCAATTTGTTCTGTCTTTAAGAGTCTCTTATGGTTTGCCTCCCTCTCTGATTTTATATTATTTTTCCTTCCCTTCACTTATGTTCATCTGTTTTGTATCTTAAATTCCACATAAGAGTGAAAGCATATATTTGTTTTTCTCTGACTGACCTGTCTCACTTAGCAAATACACTCTAGTTCCATCCACGTTGTGGCAAATGGTGAGATTTCATTTCATTTCATTTTTTTAAATGTTTTATTTATTTCTAGGAGAAAGAGAGAGACAGCGTGAGCAGGGGAGGGCCAGAGAGAGAGGGTGTCACAGACTGAAACAGGCTCCAGGCTCCGAGCTGGCAGTCAGCACAGAGCCCGACGTGGGGCTCGAACCCATGAACCGCGAGATCATGACCTAAGCGAAAGTTGGACGCTTAACCGACTAAGCCACCCAGGCGCCCCTCATTTCATTCTTTTTTGACTGCCAAGTAGTATTCCATTACACACACACACACACACACACACACACACCACATCTTCTTTATCCATTCATTGGTTCGTGGACATTTGGGCTCTTTCCATAATTTGGCTATTGTTGATAGTGCTGTTCTACCACATATTTAAAGAAGAGTTAACACCTGTTCTTTTGAAGTTGTTCCAAAAAATAGAAATGGAAGGAAAACTTCCAAACTCATTCTACGAGGCTGGCATTATCTTGATTCCAAAACCAGACAGACCCCACTAAAAAGGAGAACTATAGACCAGTTTCCCTAATTAACATGGATCCAGAAATGGTGTTGGTCTCAGAGAGAAGGGGAGATTCTGCCACAATGGCTCCTCCTTGGTACTGAAATGGGCATCCTGTGTCATCTGTTGCTGGACAAAATGAGCTACATCTTCCAGGGGTTTTATCACTGGAGTGTTGTTGGGGAAGGAAGGGTTGGCAGGGTCTGTAATCTCGGCCAGGCTCGTGGTAACGTTGACCGGGCTGGTGGTAGTACTGGCTGGGCTGGTGGTAGTGTTAACTGGGTAGGCACTAACTATGGTTGGAATTGCTGTTACGGTCTGAAAGGCAAAGGATCTGAGGCCATCACCTTCTTCTGAGATAAATTGTAAAAACGGCTGCAAATTTTTTCCCTCCCTGTTTTCACATCTTTGGGTAGACCTTTGCTCATGAACGCTGGGCTTGGACACATAACTTTCTTTGGCCAAGAGAACAGTGGTAAAAATGTGATGCAAGCAGAGACCTGGGATGTGTTTGCACGTTGGGGCTTGTTCTGTCTTCTTGCTCCTCAGAGTACTGAGGCTGCCTTATAAAGAAGCCTGGGCTGGCCTGCTGGACAAGGAGAGACAAGTGGGCCAGTTATCCCTGTTGATTGCCAAGCTTGCCAACTGCCAGACCAGTGAGTAAGACCATCTGAGATCACCTAGACACCAGGAAATTCCCCCACCGACTGTAGAGTCATGGTGCTCCCAGCAGAGTCATGATGCTCCCAGCAGAGATCAGCTGAGCTGGCCAAGGCCAGAAGAGCTGCCCAGCAGACCCAGAGAATCATGATCCACATACATTCTGGGATTGTTTGCTATGTAGCAAGAGCCAATTGACATAGAAATTGGTAGCTAGAAGTGGGGTAATAAAAATCGAATACACGCATTGTCTTTGGAACTAGCTGGCAAGAGGGGTCTGGAGAAGCAGTGAGGACCCTGCCATGAAGGCTGAGCATACGGTTACCCACAGTAGGCAGTGGTGGAGCACTGTTCCGTTTTGGAAGACAGGAAATTGGATTTGGCTGAGGCCATCATCTGGTAGAATACTGGGGATGTCAGCATGTTGCTCCTGGCAGCATAGGATCAAGTACTGCAAGAAAGGGATCAGATGGAGAATGATGCAGTTTGCAAGGAGCAGTTACAGGGATAGAAAGGGCCTGGAGCCTGATAGGCAGAAAATCACATCGTCTCTTATTTCCTGGGTCCCCAGTGTATAAAAGATATGCTGGGTAAAACTAGATCTGAGAACAAAGACCAAATCAAGGATGTGTCTACACAATCGTTGTTAAGGACTTTGGAAGACTTAAGCAGTGCCAGCGGACCCTTTCAGCTACACTGAGAGGCTTCTAAGAATCTTGCGTGCATGGACTGACAAAACCAAATCCCAAAACAGATGTGGGTAGATCTTAAAGAGAGGAATGTCTAGAGGCACCTGGGTGGCTCAGTCAGTTAAGCGTCTGGCTTTGGCTCAGGTCATGATCTCGCGATTCATGAGTTTGAGCCCTGCGTTGGACTCTGTGCTGACAGTTCAGAGTCTGGACCCTGCTTTGGATTCTGTGTTTCCCTCTGTCTCTGCCCCTCCAGCTCATTCTCTCTCTCTCTCTCTCAGAAATAAACATTAAATAAAGAAGAAAGAAAAAGAAAAGGATTCTAAGGAGGAGCAGATGGCCACCTGGGAAAACCCAGAAGACTTTGTGAGTGTGGTGTCCTGTGCACCAAGGGAAGAGAGGCTTGAGAAAGAAGGGTGTGGCCCAGAGAATGAAATGCTGCTAATAAATCAAGGAAGCTGAGGGCTGAGAACCTGCTTTGGATTTAGCCATGTGGGCATCACAGGGACTTGGACGAGAGAGGTTTTTGGTGCACAGACATAAAAACCTGACTGGAGTGAGTTCACGAGGGATGTGAAGGATGGAGTTGCAGACAACAGAGTTGCAGAAATTGTTCTGAGATCTTCCTTGAAAGGGGGAGCGGAGGAACAGGGCAACGTGTCTAGGTGGCTCTGGCATCAGGAGAGGGTTTCATCTTGCAGAGGGGAGAAATGACATGCCTGGGTGCTGTTGGGGGTAACTGAGTAGCTTGTGAAAAAGGATGATGTGGATAAGAGTGAAAGGAAGGGTGGAAGCAGGTGTCAGGGTGGAGGGGGCTGGGATGTTTCCTCTAATAAATGGAGAGACGGCAGGGCATGGTTGCAGCAAGGGCTTTGGTCAGGGCTTGTAATTCTCTTCGGAAGGCATTCAGTTTCTCAGCGGAAATGGGAAGCAAGCTCATTAGGGGAGAGGTGGGGAGGAGGTCTTGGGGTTTGCGGAGAGAAGGCAAGATACAAGGCTGTCATCTAGAGGTTGGAAGAGTACAGGCCAGGGAATGAAACAGAATTGCTAGATGGGTTTTCAGGCACCAGCGAGGCTGCCAGTTGGGCTGAACCTGAGTTGGGATTTTTGCAGAGCAAACTGGGATGGGAGGGGCGAGGGAGTTGGGAGCTATGGTAATGGGTGAACCATGGAGGGAGTGGAGATAGTGAGGGGGTGGGAGCCTGACGGGCTGTAGGCCTTGGAGGAGCAGGAAGTACAAAGCTTGGTGGTGAATTGGAAAGCTAGGAGGTGGAGGTTGGCAGTGACCGGGGTCAAGTGTGACCCTGAGAGTGAGTGACTGAAGCAGGGTATGGGAAGAAGCCATCATCAAGGGGAAAAGGACTAGTTTCATGTTTTTTTTTTTTTTAAGTAGGCTTCCCACCCAGTGCAGAGCCCAACATGGGGCTTGAACTCATAATCCCCAGATCAAGACCTGAGCTGAGATCAAGAGTTGTATGCTTAATGGACTGAGCCACCCAGACACCCCATAATTTCCTTGTACTCAGTGGAAAGGGAGGTTGTAGAGGGCTGTCTTGCAGACATATTTCTTTTCTCCTCCTCTTCCCTGTTGGGTTTGCCTTCCTTTGTGTGGGGCTGATGGTTGGTGGAGGAAATCCTCTTTATTGCCATCTGGCTTATTTCTTGCCTGGACTGTGCATGTATTTTGCTGACTAATATTCACTGAAACCAATAACGCAGTCCCATTGGAGATTGGCGGATGCACCCTATTGACATTTATTTACTCTACTCTTTTTATTGCCTCCCATCCCCAGGAGCCTCTGATTATCAAGGGCACAAGAAAATGGGTGGGTCAGAACCAATTCATTCCCACCGTGAGCGGGTAGCTGGGGACATCATGATTCTAGTACATAAAGGACAGTGACTTTGTTGTCATCACCATCATCACATACATTTTTTCTGTCCTGGGGCCAGCACTGCAGCCATTGCAGCATGAGGTGGTCAAAGAGCATCATCTTTGTAGGCAGGGGACATGGATTCAAATCCAACTCCCCCAATTACTAGTGGGTGGATGTGGGCAAATTACCCTTTCTGAGGTCCAGATTTTCAGACTTCTTGTCCTTAAAACACAGTGTCACTCTGTATTTGTGAAATGAGATAATGCAGACGAAAGGACATGGAGCAGAATATTTTAGTAGATAGTAAGGACTCTACATCAATTCCTTCCTTTTCAGAAGACTGAGTCCATCAACAGATATTGTTGAGCACCTACATCCCTTGCTGTGTTCAGTAGTAGTGGGTGAGGGATATTCTTTGATGGTAAAAGACGTCTGGCAGCTTTTGGACTGTCCCCAAGGGGGGTCCTTAAGGGAGTTTTATTGGTATCTTACCTGGGCAAAGTCTAAACTTGTTCCTGCCTTTATTGCCTTGCCATCTGTCCAGGCTCTCTCTATTGACCTCTGGTTGCTGATTTAACTTTATGAGACATAAACGGTGTACTTGACAGTAGCCTCACCTGGGTGGGAAGTGGGGGGAGGAGGAGGCCAGAGGGAAGGTGAGGGATTTTGGTGTACTGGAAGCTGTGGTGGGAAACAGATGGACTGGGACCGAATCTTATCCAGCACTCTGCTCAACTCCAAAGGGGAGAATCATCCTTTTAAATCCTTTTATCTTGTAGGTGATAACTTGGGGAGTGTCTTACTTGATTTTAGACATAGCTTATTCTTTGGCAGAGCTTCTCAGTAGAGTTGTCTAAGGATGGTATGGACTCTCTTTGGTGGCACCAACATGATATACACCACCATATAAGGGGCTCAAAATTAGAAGGAGCAATCATTTGAGAAGATCCTGTTGAGAAAAGGGTCTCAAACTTGAGTGAGCATTGGAATCATCTGCAGGCTTGCACAGATTGCTGGACCTCACCCTCAAAATCCCTAATTAAGCAGGTCTGGGGTGGGGTCAACAGGCTCCCAGGTGATGCTGATATATCTTTTTTAATGTTTTATATATTTCCAGGAGAGAGAGACAGCATGAGCAGGGGAGGGTCAGAGAGAGAGGGAGTCACAGACTGAAACAGGATCCAGGCTCTGAGATGGCAGTCAGCACAGAGCCCGACGCGGGGCCCGAACCCACGAACTGCAAGATCATGAGCTAAGCGAAAGTCGGAAGCTTAACCGACTAAGCCACCCAGGCGCCCCCTTTTTTTTTTTTTTAATTTATTTTAATTTATTTTTATTTTTTCCAAGTGATGCTGATATTATACATATAGGGGCAATGATAGAGGGTATTCAAGCATCAAATGGAAATTATCTTTAAGTTCTTGGTCACCTCTGGAATGTCATGCTCCTAGGAGCTTTTGAGGGGAATACTACTGAAATTTGGGTTTTCTCCTGAAACTTTTTCCAGCCTTCCCCATTTCAGTAAATGGTTCTTCACCATTGCTTAAGACAGAAACCTTGACATTGCTGTCAATTTCCCCCTCTGATTCCACCCACCTCACAGTCCATGAACCCTAGACATCTCCTCTCCAAGCCATGACCCAAATCTATCTCTTTGTCTCCACTGTCACTACCTAGTTCAGGCATTCAACGGATTGTTAATGGGCACCTATGTCCCCCATGCACTTCTCGGAACTGTGGTCTCGTGCTTACAGGTTCGATCTCAATTGATTTCACCAGAGCAGTCTGATCACCAAGGGCAAAAGAATGTGAGTGGGTCACAGCTAGTTCTTTTCCACCATGAGTGAATAGCTCAGAATATTATGATTCTGGTACATAAAGGACAATAACTGTATCATCATCAACATCATCATCATTGCCATCATCATCATCATCGTCATTATCTATCTCCAGAGTGGGCCCACATTTCTGCAATATTTTAGGCTTTGAAGGTTGTATGATCTCTGTTGTAGCACAGAAGCAGCCATTCAACAAATGGGCCTGGTTAGTGTCCCAATAAAGCTTTATTTACAAAAACATTTGGTGGGCCAGACCTGGCCTGCCTATAGGCCTTACTTTGCCTGCCCTTGTCCTGGACTATCACTAAATCTCCTTCCAGGCCCACCTGCCTCCTTCCTTACCCTCCTCCTATCCTTTCCCTACAAAGCAGACAAGGTGGTCTTTCAAACTGTGAACCAAATTACATCACTCTCTTGTACAAAGCCATCCAATGGCTTTTAGCCCTAGAATAAAATCCAAAGTCCTCTGTGGCATCTGCCTATGTTTCCAGCCCCTTCTTGAGACATTCTCCAACTTCTTCACTAGGTTCCAGATGCATTGGCTTTCTTTCCCGGTCCCTGTATACTCCAAGCTCTTTTCCACATGCGCGGCTTCACGCAGCTTCTTCTTTCTGCCTGGAATGGTCTTTACTGCCCTCTCGGTGTGGCTAGTTATTCTTAGCCTTCACGTCTCCTCTTTAGAGGGAACTCCATCCAGAAATTCTGCCCTGTTCTCCATTTCCAGTGATGCCTATACAAGCACTCTTTCCCTATCACTGTCCTGTCACTTAAATGGTCATGTGACTTGCCTGTCCAGTGCTCAGGCATGTGCTCTCCCTGAGGGCAGGAACTACCTCTGCTCCACCCAGCACCCGGCATACAATAGGCATTTCTTATCACCTAACGACTGAGTGAGTGGGTGTGTAGAGATTCTTTCCTGGAAGCAAGAGGGTATTTTTCATTCTAGGAAGGGTTCGGTAACAGCCACCATGTGCCATGTCATATCCTGAGCCTGGCAAGAGAGCTGGGAGGTGTCGGAGATGTTGGGTCTGCACCCAGGAAGACTGAATCCATACGAATGCTATAAGCTGTGGGCAGCAAGAGTCCTGGGAAGGAAAAGTCAGGGAAATATGGGCTGTAGCACAGCACAGGGGCCTGGGAAACAGGGGCCTTTCCTTGACACCACACACCTGACACCGTAATGCACCTTTCAAAATCTGAGCATACCTTCCCAATGGAATGTCGCAAAGTTCTTAGGGAGGTTGAGTTGAGAGGGGCTATAAATGTTGGAGGTATGAATCAGCTACTGTGACACAGAGCCACAGTCCTATTTTGTCTACCATAACACAAAAATCAGGTATTTTTTTTCCAGTTAAGAGTAAAAAAAACCAAACCCTCCAAGTTAAGCCCTGAGCATCATCACTGCCAGATCACATTGTATACCTCTTTCCTGGTCCCACTATAGGCCTGCTTTTCCTTTGGATGCTTCAGGCTATAGGAACCTAAGACAGCTTCCCTGGGGAAGTAGCACTTGAACTTAACCAGTGGAGGAGATGGGGGCAGGTATGTCAACTAGGAAATAGAATGATCTCCTCCATAAGAAGTCCCAATTTGGGGGATGATGAGCCCTCGATTCAAGGCCTGGCTGGAAAGCAGTGTAAACACTTGACAGAGCTTGTGTTCAGTGATTAGCACATTTGAATCTCAGTCTCCCTTGAGAGTTGAATCTCAAGTTCCCAGGAGACAGGCTTGTGTACCTGGACTGAGAAAAGGGGCCAATGGCAGTGCCATATTGGAGAGCAATGCCGGAGACCCAAGGGGAGAGAGAGGAGCTCAAGCAGGAGAATGAGGAGGGCATCTGGAGAAGCAGGAACAGAATTAGCCTAATGTTTTAAGGAGAGAGTGGTTCGCTGGTGTCAAATCCTATAGAGGTCAAGTAAGATAAGGACAGAAACAAAGACATTGGAGGGTATTGATGACTTTGGGGACAGCAAAATCGTCACTGGATTGGGTGTTGGGGGAGAAAGCCAGATGGAGGGTGGTGGCAGCTGAGGAGGCAGAGACAATGTCTCTGACCATAATCACCCTGTTTTCCTATGATGTGTCCCTATTTCTGCAGGGGGCCCTGGACCAGCCATCTGGAGTCTGGGTTCCAGTCCTGGCTGTGCTCCTGGCTGCACTGATGATGGTAGATCTGCAAAGTCTCTTCCATTTTCTTTGCTCTGCTGGTCTAGGGAGGCTGGGAGTGAATGGCATTGTGCAGATGGACAACTCGTGGAATGGTGCAGAGCAAGGATAAATATTTGTTGTCCACAGGAAGCCGTGAGCTGTCACTTCAGGTGGAAGGCCATCTGGGATGAGGGGTCTAGAGACCAGCACTAACAGGGCAGGTGCTGGGATGGGGAAAGGGCTCTGCTCCAACAAGCCCCATTGTGATTTCAGCAGGTGACAGGTGGCAGGTGCTACCCATCCTGAGAGGCATCAGGTGCTCGAGAAGATGCGATCTTCAAGATGACCTGCATTGTAGGAGCTGAGGCTTATTAGGAGTGTCTAAGTTAACTCACAGGTCGGACAAGCCAGGAAAGAGGCTCTGAGAACTAAGTAGGAGATCAAGGTTAAGGGTTTGAGTTCCGTGGAGGGAGAAGGTGTGGGATGATCAGATGGGGCAGTGAGAGGCAGCAGTAAGGAAGAGGGCAGTAAGAAGGCCAGACTTGCTCTGCCCATCCAGACCTCTGAAAAGTGGTCTAACTGGGCTAGTCCCTTTTGGGGAGCCCAATGTACTAACATCTCTGCTTACAGAACAGATGGGTGAAGGGCTGGTCTAGAAGCAGGATATTACATGCTCCATATTATATTCTGATTGTCCATGATTTCCTGAGACCTGGTCAGTTCTAGCAAATGAAAACCCACTGTGACCTTGAAACCTGACTAAGCCGATGGGCATCCAAAAGATCCCTGGTCAGAGCAGATGCAGAAGGAGACAGAACTCTGAACAACAAGCTGCTGAGAAGAAACTTCAGATAAAGTCAGAGGCTAAAAATATTTACAAGAGTAAAATCACGTTCTAACCTTTTCAAAGCCAACTGCCATTATGTATATTTAAATAAATATTTAAATTAATGTATGTAAATCTAGAAGTTTTAGATATAGACATTTCTCTTTCAATTATTCTCTATCCTTTTGTAAATAAAGGTGTGTTAGCCTCATAACTTTGGAATATATCTGTCTTAAGACAATGGAAGTACTGTTGCATCTGTGGTAATAGCATATTAAAGGATTGATCATTTTAGCGGATGACTCACTTTCTCCCAAGATCTTCCCAACAGTGTGGCTCCTTATTGCTCTGAAAACTCCTGTTTCTCTTTTAATGGCCCCCTCAAATTTGCTTCCTCTACCAGCCTTGTTCTTTGCTTTTCCATCACTACCAGAATAAATCATATCCCTCTCAGGGTGCCTGAGTGGCTCAGTCAGTCTAGTGTCTGACTCTTGATTTTGGCTCGGGTCATGATCGCAGGCTCATGGGATTGAGTCCCACTTCAGACTCTGTGCTGAGCATGGAGCCTGCTTAAGACTCTCTCTTGGGGTGCCTGGGTGGCTCAGTCAGTTAAGTGTCTGACACTTGGTTTCAGCTCAGGTCACGATATCATGGTATGTGGGTTCGAGCCCCGCTCTCAGTGTGGAACGTGCTTGGGATTCTCTCTTTCCCTCTTTCTCTGCCCCAACCCCACTTGGTCTCTCTATCTCTTTCTCAAAATAAATAAATAAACTTTAAGAAAAGCTCCTTCTCCCTCTCCTTCTGCCACTCTCTCCCAGCTCACACGTGCTCTCTCTCTAAAATAAAATAAGATAAAATAAAATAAATCCTATTTCTCTGCTGTGTCTCTGTGTGTCCCCATATTCTGTCCCGTGTTAGGGAAAATTGCATGTTGTCCTCTCTGTGAGGTCAGAAGTCCCTTGAGGTAAGGGATTTTGTTGTGTTCCCCAGTGTTAAGCCTCCTTGAACATACCAAATGTGCAGGACATATTTAATCAGCAAATGAATGATTGCAAGAATGAAGGTTGGGTCGTCTAGACATTTGCCCTTCCAATGATGAGCTCACATGGGTAAGCACACAAGGCCCCAGGCAGCGATGTTCTGGGGAGGATCTCATTATTAAAATCCACTTTAAATTTCGGTCTCTTTTTTAATAGACTTACTGTACGATTTACCAGGCTGAATTGAATGAAGTCAGGATGCATGCAGTTAGAGAGGCATTTCCCTTACATTGTCAGGAAAGGAGGATCCTGGGTTTCGGAAGCCCAGAAGGGGGAGGTCTTCTTTTGGTCTCAGTGAAGGATGCTTCTAGAAGCTTTGACTTTGCTTATCTGGAGCTCTGGACCTCGTTGGAATAAGTTGGTGGCAAGTTCACCGGTTCTGAGACAACCACTGGGTTTGTCATATAGACATTTGGGAGGACCACGCCCACCTGGAAAACAAAGGCACACGGGGGGGTGGGGGGGGCACTGGGAGGAGGGCAAGAAGGACCAGGCAGCCACGGAGGCCTTTGGGCACTGGGAGACTTCTCTGCTCCTGGGCAGGAAGGGGAAGCATGGCCACTCTGTCGTCTCCACCCTCTTCAGGGCAGCTTCCCACCCACCCACGAGCCTCTGACTCACGTTGTGCTGACAGCAGACCACTTGGCAGCCCAGGTGGGAAGATGCACATGCCACACAGAACTCGAGGAGACAGAAGATAAGCAGCACGCCCGAAATCGCCACTCCGGGGGTCTGGAACCAGAGCCAGGGGCAGTCAGGAGTGCTGGCCTGGGTGTTCCAAGTGTGGCTCTGCCATGGGCTATCTCTGTGGCTTTGAGGAAGCCCCCTAACCTCGTCTCAGCCTTGTGGGGACAATGGGACTCACTGGGCTTGTGTGACAGTCAAGGTGTGTGTACCAGAACTGGTACTTTGACACTTGCTACAGTGCTCCTCTAGAGGGAAGGATGGTCATCCTTTGGGAAAACACCTCAGTCATGTGAGTGGGAGGGAGAGGATGGGCCACTGCACAGATGGAGAGACAGCACCTACACAGACTCATCTGCAGCTGCACTCACCCACCCATCCTGCAGCCACAGCCCTGTAGCCATGAGTCCCATTTGGCTGTTGAGCACTTGGGATGTGGCTGGTCCCAAAGTGACGTGTGGTCTAAGTGCAGAATACACACTGGGTTTCAAAGACCGAGTAGCCAAAGTGAAAAATAACAAATTAATGTATTTTTTTGGGTATGGATTACATGTTGAAATGACATTTTGGATATATTGGGTTAAAGAAAATATAAAGATTATATATTATTATATATAATATATATATAAAAGTAAAATATTAAGATATTTTCACTTGTTTCTTTTTCTTCTTCTTCTTCTTTTTTTTTTTTTTTTTTATTTCTAGAGAGAGAGTATGAGCAGGGGAGGGTCAGAGAGAGAGGGAGTCACAGACTGAAACAAGCTCCAGGTTCTGAGCTGGCAGTCAGCACAGAGCCCGATGCGGGGCTCGAACCCACGAACCGCGAGATCATGACCTAAGCGAAAGTCGGACGCTTAACCGACTAAGCCACCCAGGCGCCCCTTTTGCTTCTTTTTTTTAAGGTGGCAACTAGAAAATTTAAAATCACATACACAGCTCACATTATATTTCTACTGCGCAGCCTTCGTCCATACCACAGGTTGGTAAATTATGGTCCGTGGGCCAACTCCTGGCTGCTGCCTACTTTTGTAAATAAATTTTATCAGAACACAGTCATGTTCATTGTGCAGGGTTGAGTAGCTGCAACACAAACCAAATGGCTGGGTGCCTGGGTGGCTCAGTTCGTTTAGCATCTGACTCTTGATTTAGGCTCAGGTCATGATTTCATGGTGTTAAGATCGAGCCCCACATTGGGCTCTGTGACACCTTGGGATTCTCTCTCTCTCTCTCTCTCTCAATAAACAAACATGAAAAAAAAAAAAGAGAGAGAGAGAGAGACCAGATGGCTTGCAAAGCCTTAAGTATTTATTCTCTGGCTTTTTACAGAAAACCTTTGCTGACCCCTTGTCCACAGTCATAGGCAGCAAGATGAGAACGCGATCAATGGTGTAGGTGGAGGCACATGTGTCTTACTGTTGCATTTACTTCTCCCAATAATGTCATAAGGTAGGTTACTATTTCTTTTTTTTTTTTTAAAGTTTTATTTATTTCTAGGAGAGAGATAGAGACAGCATGAGCAGGGGAGAGTCAGAGAGAGAGGGAATCACAGACTCTGAAACAGGCTCCAGGCTCTGAGCTGGCTGTCAGCACAGAGCCCGACGCGGGACTCGAACCCACGAACCGCGAGATCATGACCCAAGCGAAAGTCGGACGCTTAACCGACTAAGCCACCCAGGCGCCCCGGTAGGTTACTATTTCTTAAAGGCAGAAACTAAGACTAAGGAAAGTCAAGTGCTTAAAATAATACAGCAGTAAAGCTACAGGTCAGGGACTTTAAACTCTGTTCTGATTCATGATAGTACTTCCTTCAGGCCTTCTAAAAATTTTCTAAATGTAGCCAAGTCAGAACCCGGGGGCGGGTGTTGGTTCAGAGGGGTACTCACCACACCCCAGGTGTCATAGTGGGGATAATAGTCAGGGCGGGTATCGATGGTGGAGAGGCTCATATCCATGATGAAGAGTGTGATTCCAACCACAGAGCAGATTGCGCTGACGATGTTCAAGCCCAAACTGCTATTCAGCTGAAGAAGATACAGAGGGTCAGTGCGGGAGAGGAAAATCATTGTAGTTGAGATGAACAGAGCCTCAAGCTTTTTAATGTGAATCCCCAAAACCTTAGTTCTGTAGCTAGTAAAGAGATGCTCTGTGCTAGAAAGTGTGGGGGTAAATTAGCTTTGAAAAACAGCTGGGCTGAACGAAGTTAAGCTGGAGGACTTCTCAGAGCCTTTAACAAGGATCATGGCTCTTGCAGAGAGGAGCCTACTAAATCGAGATTTCCCTGGGTTTACCTACCCATCTTCACAGAGCATCTCAAGGAACAAGCATCCCCAGGAATAATCTTTGGGAAACACTCAACTTGCTTATCCCGTAGGGGATGGGTAGGAAGCTCTGTCATGGGATGTGACAGGAGCTGATGTTTGAGGATTCTGGGCTGTGTGCAGAAAGACATGCTCAGAATTTTGAGCTTCCCTTTGGAGATTTTCATACAGATCACATGTGGCACAGGGACCTGGCCATCCTGAGGCCCCTCACCCTAGACAACCTGCCATGAGAGAAACAAGGGTACTTTCTTGGTCCATTGCTAGGGGGCCTCAGAGCCTCGTTCATGGAATTGGCAAGAGCTCCCGTGGCCGGATTCCTGAAGGAAGCAGGTGGCCGAGCCTCCCGTGGCTTCCCTGCAGAAATGGCCAGAGGCCTGCTCAGTGTGCCACGGCCACTGGCAGTGTCCGCTCTGTTGCAGGGGAGCCTGGCCTCCTAGGAGCTTTGAGCTTTCTCCTGCATGAGTCTGCCAGAGATGGACACTGTTCTGTCTCCGCCTCCACACTCTGATGACTTCACTCAGGGCTGTGTTGCCCTTCTTTCCCCTGAATCCTCCGGAGTCCTTCCTACCATGACTGCAGCCAGGTTCACGTGGTTCTGCGTGTGAGTATGAGTGAGCACATGTGGCAGCACCTGTATCTGGTTAGAAGTAAGTACAAGGAGGGGCATCTGGGTGGCTCAGGTGGCTTAGCGTCTTACGCTTGGTTTTGGCTCAGGTCGTGATCTCACAGTTTGTGAGATCGAGCCCCGAGTTGGGCTTTGTGCTGACAGTGTGGAGCCTGCTTGGGATTCTCTCTCTCTCTCTCTCTCTCTCTCTGCTCCTCCTCCCCACTCTCACTCTCTCTCAAAATATGTAAATAAACTTAAAAAAAAAAAGCCTTATAAAAAGGAAGTAAGTGCAAGGATGAGGGTGGGATTGTGTGCTAACATTTCCCCCCATGTGGGTCTCCCATAGGTCTCTGCTGGGAGAGCCTGGGTCAGGAGGTGACTTACCAGGTGAGAAGATTTTGGCTGATTTTCTGCTGATACTGAGAGGGATCCTGAAACGATGAACTGGCACAGAAGAGTGGGGGTTTAGAAAGAGGTCAGAGACTGGGGCCCCATCTCCAGATTCCCATGATTCTGGCCACATGTATTCTCTCATGCACACTAGGTTCCTCTGCTGGGATGTCCAACTCAATATGGGGGAAAAGAAGGAAGGAAGGAAGAAAGGAAGGAAAGAATCAGGAAGGGAATGAAGGAAAGAAAGAATGAGGGAGGGGAGGAAGGAAGAAAGAAAAGGAAGAAGGGGGGAAGGAAGGAAAGAAGGAAGGGAAGAAGGAAGGAGGGAAGGGAGGGAGCAAGGTAGGAAAAGAAAGAAAGGAAAGAAAGAAAGGAAAGAAAGGAAAGAAAGAAAGAAAGAAAGAAAGAAGAAAAGAAAGGAGGGAAGAAGGGAGAGAGGAAGGGTCAAAGGAAGGAAGAGTGAGCTCTCTTGTACCATATGACAAGGCAGTGAAGTGAGATAAACAGATTTTACGACCGAGCTGACCTGGTTTTAAGTTTGGGCTTGAAACTCAGGTGATCTGGGTAAGTGATTAATTTCTTGGAGTCTTTATTTCCTCATCTGAACAGTGAGAAAAACTACATGTCTTCCTAAAGGTTACTGACAGGAGCTGATCTATGCCTGGCATCGGTCATTTGGCATTATCTTGCACATAGAAGATCCTGTGTGAAGTAGATGTGCAATAAGTATTACGTCTTTCCTTGTCCTTTATTTTCCCACAGGCACATCTTGTTGGTTTGCCATTCTTACCTTGGGATTCATTAGGCTTGGGGGTTTTGAAAGGAAGAAGAAAGGGGTTACCAGCATCCCCATTGCTTTGAGATAGAAGCCCAGCCTTATCTGGGTGAGTACCTTTCAGTTATTCAGAAAGATGTTGCATCTCTATGATGCTCCACATCAAACATGAAGATAGGGAGGTAGATTGTGTGGATTTATTTCAGCACTGGTATTCTGCATTCTAGTAGATGATGGGCGTACTTGCTGTCATGAGCCCAGTGTGATGGTAACCATTGTCTGAGAGGGAGGGCATCAGCTATGGTTTAACAAAAGCCTTGCTGAGTACTCACTATGTGAAGTGCTTTTCAAACCTTGCCTTATTTGACTGCACGATGTCCCATCCAGCACCATTTTTATTCTGTTTACAGGTGGGCAGGCTGAGGCTTGCAGATTTTAAATAACTCACCCAAAGCTATCCAGCAAATAACAGAGCTGGGAATCAAGTCCAGATAGTTGACGCCAGACCTCATGGTCTTAGCCCTTCCCCCCCAGACCCTCCCACCACTCAAGGTAGATGTGTGTGCCTTGGGGTGGAAATGGTTTTACAATGAAAAGTTACTCTAGCTTCCTATGCCTATAGGTGGAAAAAGAAATTTCAGTCTTACGACCTTCTATTTATAGAGACTTGATGGGTAGAGAAGAGAACAAGAGGCTGGCCTTCTGAGGTCTCTGCTGGTCCTTTTAAGGTGCCAAAGCAGATGGGCCTTTGTTCTGAAGAGGACATTAATGATCTTTAGGAAATACATAGCCCTGGACAAGGCAACCAAGAACAAAACTGCTTTGTGGGGGTGGGGTGAGGGGTGAGGGGCGTGGGGGGTGGGCGGGCTGTCAGGAGAGTTTAGCAACCTGGCAGAAGGGGAGATGCAGGGCAACCACAGGGCACTTAAGATTATTCAATAGCGTCCGATGCTCAAGAGTCAGCCATTCTGTGGCTGTGATGTTAGCCTCTCCATTGCCCCAAATGCCATTAAAATTGGTTATACAGACACAGGGCTGGGGGGAGGGACAGGGGCTGAGTTCCAAGTCTGGGTCCATGCAAAGCAGAGAGAAGACCATGGCCTCAGGAAATGAGACCCAGATGGTAGCAAAATAGAGCAGGTATTCACGGAGAGGTGCTCCAGAGAACACAAGCCCTACCATGTTGCATGTGTTGTGGGGGTGAGGGTGGAGGATAACACTAGGCTATTGTATTTAAATCTCACGGGATGAGAAGGACTTTGGTTAATTATCTAAGGTTACTCAGGAGTTTTGCTATTTGTGAGAAAAGTTGCATTTGAATCATAGATAGGTGTGTGAGTCCAGAGCCGAGAGACTGTGTAATGGCAGAGAGAAAAAGGAGGCGGGAGGGAGGATGGGGAGGAGAAGGAAGGGGTGTGTGTGTGTGTGTGTGTGTGTGTAGCTAAGAAGACATTAGAGAGAATGCAAAAGAATCAGAAAGGCAGGAAATTGGAGAAGATAAAGGACTTGTAGTTCTTAACCTTTTATGGAGTCGTAGATCACCCTAGAATCTGATGAAAGCTATAGACTTTTCCAGAAAAAAAGTACACACTAGCATGTCAAATATCTTACCACAGTGGGAACACTGAATCCCATCCAAGCACCTAGGTTGAGTCCCCATTGCTTAATGACTGTTCTGTGTCTGGGCAGTCACTCTCAAACATGGGTGGAAATGTCTTTTCTCCTGGAGCTCAGGCTGTGGGCCTAAGTTGAACAACTCTCTAGGGCTATTACCAATATCTGTTTTTACACAAGGGCATTGTTGTGTGAATTGGAAAAAGGTGCCACCCCTCAGCTGATGAATGAGAAGAAAGTTGGCTGATCCATGGCGTGAGGAAATTAGAAAAGGTGCCCACTCTGGGTGAATGGCATCTTGTAGGGCTGTCACTTGGTGTTATGGCTGAATCGTGTCCCCTCAAAATTCATCTGTTGAAGTCCTAACCCCCAAGTACCACAGAATATGACTATCTCTGGAGAGGGGGCCTTTAAAGAGGTGACAAAGTTTCAGTGAGATCATTAGGGTGGCCCTAATTCAATGTGAATGGTGTTCTTATGTGAGGAGGGGATTAGGGCACAGACACATCGAGGCCATGTGAAGACATGGGGAAAAGGTGGCCATCTGCAAGCCAAGGAGAGAGTCCTCAGAGCAAACAACCCTGCAGCCATCTTGATTGTGGCCTTCCAGCCTCCAGAACTGTGAAGTAATAAACTTCTGTTGTGGAAGCCACCTGGTCTGTGCCCATTCGTCACAGCAACCCAACCAACCAGCATGCTTGAGTCGGATTCTCACCCTGCATGCTCCCTTGGCTGTAAGGTGGAAGCCACACAGCTTGACAAGGTGGCCCTGAGTGTGCTGGCACTTTCCGAAAACTCATTTGCTTACCTACGTTACTCATGTCACTTACCCAGATGCCCCCCCAGAAGGGAAAGCCTCCATAGAACGAGATTGCTGTAAAGCGCCCCGGAAGGACTGTGGCCATGATGGAGCCGAGGCCTATGTGGATCAGGCCAATCAGGATCTGGACGGCCTGTCAGGAGAGCCGCAAGCTGAAGCCTTGCTGCTGAGGCTGGACCCTGCCTTCCCTTTGCGCCTCCTTTTTACTGTAATACATCTTTTGTTTTCCTGGTCTAACAAGTAATATGAAAACTATAGGAATGAAATGAAACCTTCCCCTTTACTCAGAGGAAACACCCCACTTACATTTGGTATCTAGCCTCCTGTTATTCTTTTCAAATATATATTCTGATAACACAATATGACTCTGCACACTGAATATTTAATCAGGAACACACACATCCCCATGGCAGTAAATGTTCTTCAAACATAGTTTTTAAAAGGCTGCCTGATTCCATCACAGGATGTTTTGTGGAGTAGTTGGAACAGAGATCTTGACCGGGTAATAGTATTCCTGTCTCTTTTCTATTATAAATGAACATCCTTGTAGATAAATCTTTGTGTTCATCTCTTATTTCTTTAGGATGTTTTTTAGGGATTGAATTGTGGCTGCCTCCCCTTATCCAAACTAATATATTGGAATTCTACCCCTCCAGTACCTGAGAAGGTGACCTTATTTGGAAATAGGGTGGTTGTGGATGTAATTAGGTAATACTGGAGTGGGGTGGGTGCCTCATCCTACGTGATTGGGGTAGGATATGAAGAAGGACACAAGCACACAGGAGAATTCCATGTGTACCAAGATTGGCACTGCGCTGACCCAAGCCAAGGAGCTACCAGAAGCTGGGAAAGACCGTCCCCTGCCGCCCTCACAGGGAGCATGGCCCTGGGGACAAACTGATGGTGAGCTTTTGCCCTGCACAACCGTGAGAAAATTTCTGTTGTTCAAAGCCACCCAGTTTGTGTTACTCTGTTATGGGAGCCCTAGGAAACTAATATAGACATATTCCTGCACAAGTGGTATACAGACATATACGTAGATATATTAGGTATGTATATGTCTCTGTGTACATACTACAAATATGGCGGCAAATACGAATGTATTATTTCCTTAAATTTGTACAAATGGTAACAGACTGTACACAGACTGTTTTTTCTTTCCGTCAGGGATATATCCTGGGCTAGGTCCATCTCATTACGCAAAGCGCTTCCTTGTTGTTTTTATAGCTGCAGTACGTTCCATTTTTTGAATAATTGATTTAACCGGTGTTATGTTGGTGGATATTTTGGCTGTTCCCATTCTGTCTTCCACACAAACTGTGCTGCAGTTACTCAGCCACATTGCATTTCTCATGTGCACGGGCTCATCCGCAGGAAAGTCTCAGAAATGGAATTATTGGGTATTTTGCAAATTTGGCAGGAACGATTGCCCTCCATACAGACTGCATTGACTGACCCTCCCATGAGGCTCTGAGCTCATGCTGCCTGGGGCCAGAATCCATGCTTGTCACCTTTCAACCGGGCAAGGAAATGCTTCTCCTGGTCCTGCCCAGGATGGCCTTGCAGGGGGAAAACCTTTGTGAAGCGATATTTTGTTGGCTGTCTAACCTGACATTCCCCTCCCCCCCATCAATGGCCAAAGATTCCATTCAAGAACGCTGGGTTTAGGCTCCACATGGTGGCTTGACACACCCACGTTCTTCCAGAGGCCACAAGGATCAACAGGGACCCTGGCAACAAGACCAACTTTCCAGTTTACAGCTTTTTTTTGTCACGTTGCTTCCTCTTTCTTAAAATGCCTAAGGCAGAAATTACAAGGCCGCATACTGAGACCCCAGGGATGTTGCACAACTGAGATTTCTAGTAGATCTGAGTCTGGCAAGGCTGGGTCAGCTTATCCCGCCTCCTGGATTTGAAGTTGCTGGATTTCCAAGCCTTCCCCTTTGTCCGACTCCAGCCAGTGACCCCTGGCCTGCAGAGTGGAAGCTCACTTACCCCTAAGGCTTTGCCCTCTTTCAAGGTTCTCCGGGCAGGATGCTCAATCACAGAGGACTTCAGACCAGGTGGGCTCACAGGAATGAGGTGGACTTGGGGCTGGTTGCTGGGATACAGGGGCACCTGACACATGCCTCCCTGGATCTCAGAGTACCTGTCGTGGGGTGCCGCCACAAACATGGAATTGGCCACGGGTTCTGCTGAAGCCATCGGGTTCCTGCTGCTAAAGAATAAATGTGATGGGGCGCCTGGGTGGCTCAGTGGGTTAAGCTGAGTTCACTGACTCTAACCAGAAGTGGGTTAACTGACTTCAGCTTAGATCATGATCATGATCTCATGGTATGTGAGTTTGAGCCCTGCATCTAGCACCACATCCGGATTCTCTCTCTCTCCCTCTCTCTCAGCCCCTTCCCCATTTGTGCATGCGTGCTCTCTCTCTCTCAAAATAGCAAACTTAAAAAAAAGGCATGTGATAGACTCATCTTTAAACATTTTTTAAAAACGTATTTATGTAGTTTTGAGAGAGAGAGAGAGACAGAGTGCAAGTGGGGGAGGGGCAGGGAGAGAGGGAGACACAGAATCCGAAGCAGCCTCCAGGCTCTGAGAAGTCAGCACAGAGCCTGATGCAGTGCACGGGTCTCGAACCTCCGAACCATGAGATCATGACCTGAGTCAAAGTTGGACGCTTACCTCACTGAGCCACCCCAGAACCCCTAGATTCTTCTTTCACATAAGCACTAATGTTTACATTGAAAAAGGACTTTTGCCTCCAGTAGCTCATTTGAGCATCTTAACCACTTATGAATGTATTAATCCTATTTTAAAGATAATATCACGTACCAGTTATGGGGCACTTATATAAATGGCCAGGCAGTCAGTGCTTTCCAAACACATTAACCTTAATCCTCACACCAGGCCAGCTTTGTAGGTGAGAAAACTAAGGCTCAAAGAAGCTAAACGCTGCCAGAAGGCGAGAGCTGTGTCTTTCTCATTTTTGAATCACTTAGAGAGCTTTGCATAGAGTAATACCATCTGATTACAAAACTTTAGAGGTGGAAAGTCTCTTGGAGAACACTGAGTCCAATTCTCTCAATTTCTAGAAAAGGATACTGAGGCTGGGAGAGTGGACATGAATTCCCCAAGGTCACAGTCACATAAATGTTGCTTAAATGGGGATCCTTCTCCTCAGGGGAAGTCCTATTGATAGGGCAGTGTATATTCATTGGATGTCCCATGCTGCTCAATTGTCTATTTTCTAGGCTACTTATAAATTCTGGTCTGGCTTTTAAAATTTCTTTCATTTTTTGGAGCAGGCCCCAAAACAGTTTGTACAATAAACCCTGCTGCATGCTGCACCCCACATCCAGATTCATCATGTCTCATTTGGCAGAAAAATCTTACCCCCCTCCCCCACCATTAGCCATAAAAACCACTGGACGACGCATACTCACTTTGCTCTGTCAGCGGCTAAGTCTCTCTTGCACCTGTTCCCAATCCTTTGCTGTAGGCAACCTGATTTCCCGAGACGGTGAACACACAGGGTTCTGTTGGGTGATGTGTTTAGAAAGATCTAAAGTCCTTTTCAGTTGTCTCCTAGGTACAGGCCAGGTTACCACCTGCTTAGAGCTCAGCTTCTTCACCCCACCCTGCCCCCGCCCCCCCACTCCGTATTTGCTTCCTGTTTTGGTCAAAGAGCCAATTAAATGCAATTCAATTGGCCAAGTGTTTGAATGGTATCTGTGTGGAGAAGGGTTGTGCTGGTGCTCTGGGAAATGCAGGGTGAGCTGGGCGCTCAGGGATCATGTACATGGCTGTAACAGAAGACAGAATGACATAAACATTACAGTTATTACGGTTAGAGAAACAAGAGTCCTCAAAGGAGAAAAGAGGGGAAACTCATTTACTGGACTTGAAAACAGGGAAGACTTCAAACAGAAGGTGGAATTTTGAAGTCGATAAATGGCATGAGAGAAGGAGAGTCACAGCATGTGAAATGAGGATTGCAATGAAGTTAAGTGTACTTTTGTTTAAGCCAGAGTCTGTAAGTCAGAAATGCCTGGGATGTATTCATGGTGTACATCGTGTGAATTGTACAGAAGTAATGTACAAGGACCGCTGAACTAGACAATGAGTATCTTGATGGAACAGTTCATCATCACATTCACCTTCGTATTCCTACTGGCATATAATAATAGGGGTTCAGCAAATGCTTACTGAATGAACAAATGAGGTCGACAAGATGGCTAGAACTTTGTAAAATGGCCAATGGAAAGGACATTATTGCAGGCAGAGAGCATGGAGGGCAAAGGCATGAAAGAGAGAGGTAGAAGACATATTCTGGGGGTGGCTGAGAGGGCAGAAACTTTCTGTGGGAGAAAGGACATCGAAAATCATGTGGCTAAAAAGGTAGATGGAGCTAAACTTCATGACTTTCCTCATTTTTCTATCAGATTTCTGGACCCCAGTCCTTCCGTTTTTAAGAGTCCTTTACTTTATAGGGGCACCTGGGTGGCTCAGTCGGCTGAGCGTCTGACTTGGCTTGGGTTGTGATTTAATGGTTTGTGAGTTTGAGCCCCATATTAGGCTTGCTGCTGTCATTGCAGAGCCCGCTTCGGATGGACCCTCTGTCCCCCTCTCACTGCCCCTCCCTTGATTGCGCTGTC
Source organism: Proteles cristata cristata (assembly GCA_017311185.1). Classification (NCBI taxonomy): domain Eukaryota; kingdom Metazoa; phylum Chordata; class Mammalia; order Carnivora; family Hyaenidae; genus Proteles; species Proteles cristata. Next base: position 12,954 of record JAESUZ010004130.1, on the reverse strand, counting down.
TCAAAAATAAATAAAATATTTAAAAAAAGAATCCTTTATACATTTCGGGATATTAACACATCATCTGGGATATCTTTACTCCAAGTTTGACCACTATCTTTTGATTTTTATGGTGGCTTTTAATTATGTGCACTTAAAAAATTTCTGTAGTGAGGCGCCTGGGTGGCTCAGTTGGTTAAGCATCTGACTTTGGCTCAGGTGATGATCTCATGGTTCTTGAGTTTGGGCCCCGCATCAGGCTCTAGGTTGATAGTGCAGAGCCTGCTTCATATCCTCTGTCTCTTTCTCTCTGCCCCTCCCCAGCTTGCACTCTCTCTCCCTCTCTCAAAAATAAATAAACATTAAAGAAAATTTAAAAAATTATGTGGTAAAATTTATCAATCTTTTGTTATTGCTATACACTGAATGTTTATACTCCCACTCTGCCCTCCAATTCATATGTTGAAATATAATTCTCTATGCAATGGTATTTGGAGAGGGGGTCTTTGGGAAGTGATGGGGGTGAAGCCCTCATGAATGCGATTAGTTCTTCCTGTTCTTGTCATGTATGAGATTACTACCTTTCTAATCTCAGAGAGCTCACTAGCCCTTTCTGCCATGTCAAGACATAGTGGAATGACCATCTGTGAACCAGGAAATGGGTTCTCCCAAACACTAAATCTGCAGGTGCCTTAATCTTGGACCTCCCAGACTCCAGAACCATGAGAAATAAATGTTTACTGTTTAAACTACCCAGTTTATGGTATTTTTGTTACAACATCCCAAAAGACCCAGGCAATTACCTATGGAGTTTAAGTCTTTGTTGGAAAGCCTTCCTTGGGGCTCCTGGGTGGTTCCAGCTCCTCTCAGTTAGTTAGGTTTTGGCTCTTGCCATGATCTCACTTTTTGTGGGTTTGAGTCCTGCATTGGACTCTGTGTTGACAATGAGGAGCCTGCTTGGGATTCTCTCTCTTTCTCTCTCTCTCTCTCTCTGCCCCTCCCGACTTGCACTCACACACTCTCTCTCTCTCAAAACGGATAAATAAACTTAAAAAAATAAAAAAAGAAAGGCTTCCCAAGACTAAGATTAAATAGGAATTCACTTGTATTTTCTTCTAGAACTTGGATGGTTTAATTTAAACAACAGCAATAACAATTCATAGATAATCCAAATAGGCTTTATTTTCCCCTCAGACAGTTTAGTGTTTTGTGTCAATGTATGTTTTACCTACCATAGTGCTTCCTTTCTCAAACTATTAATTTTTTTATGAATAATGCAGTATGTGATTTAACTTTTTACATCTTCATTCATAATACATTTAAGGTTTTGTTTGTGTGTGGTATGAGATATGGATGTAATTTTATATTTTTCCAAAAGGTTACCTTGTTGTTCCATTACCATTTATTAGACAGTCTATTTTTGCTCTGATGATGCAAAATATCATCCTTGTCATATGTTAAACTTCTATATGTATGTGGACCTAATTCTGGTCTTTCTCTTCTAGTCCACGGTTCTATTTATCTGTATGTATGTTAATTCAAGCATTGTTTTAATTATAAGCTTCATAGTATGTTTTAATGTCTGAAAGGTCTAGTTTCCCCTCATAGTATTTTCTTTTTCATTATTTTTCTGGCTATTTTTGTGTTTTTTTTTTTTTCCATGTGAACTTTAGTATTAATTTGTAATACTTCCATAAAATAGCTTGCTAACTTTTTGAAAAGATGAATGACGTGAACCCATTCATATTGAAGGAAGTACTAAGAGGCATCTGAATAGGAACATGTAAGTGCCTAAGCCCGAGTGTTTTGGGACCAGGCTTAACCAGATACTGGAGAAGACAGAATTGCCCACCTTTTTATTGAGTTTGTAGAAATAGCACCGACTTCCTAGAAGGAACTGGAGACATACAGGAGAGAGGATTGTTGTTCAAATCTACTATAGCAAATACTATTGATGTCCCATCCATATCCATTCTGGATATGGCCCATTCTGGAAGTCATCTTCAGACCGTTTCCACACCAACAGGTAATTCCTACCTCTCTTCTGAGCATGCTTGAGACGGAAGGCCGAAGGTTCTGGGAAGTTAACAACCCAGGAATTTTTCTTAACAAAGAAAAGCTGAGGAGTATTGATACATAATTACTCTGGTTTCTTTGACCCCTAGAGGGAAAATCCTGAAATATGTTTCATCTGTCTCTTAGAGAGTCCTCAGAAAGATGAACCCCTAGTTCCCTGTACCAGTAACCCCCTTATAATGCATACTTTCCTGACTTCTCTCTCTTCCTAAATCATTTTTCCATTATCTCATAGTAAGTCCTGAGATCACCTCCTGAATAAACTGCTAGCATCCAAATCCTTATGTTAGAGTCTGCCTTTGGGGAAACCAAAATAAGACACCCAGTGCCCTGAATTTTGAAATAACTGCCCAGAATAAGAGAATGTGAGACTCTAAAGACTAATATTGATTATGGAGGCTGTATGTCTAGTGTAATCCTCCCCATCCCCCAAGTGGTGCTCACCTGAAGGCAGTGGGTAAGGAAAGATAGTGAATGAATTACCTTCCCCTACTTACCTAGAGATAACTGAGTATCCTTAAAAGATTGTCTTTTTAGGCCATCATTACCCTGACACCAAAAGCTAATAAAGATAATACAACAACAACATCACGAAAACACAAAACCAAAAATCCACCACCACCACCAAAACAAAAAAAGAGAACTACAGGCCAATATCTTTGATGAACATAGATTCAAAAATCCTCAACAAAATATTAGCAAACCGAATCCAGTAACACATTAAAAATATCATTCATACAATCAAATGGGATTTATTCCCAGGATGCAAGCATAGTTCAATATTTGCAAATCAATCAGTGTGATACATCACATCAATAAAATAAAGGATAAGGACCATATGCTTATTTCAATGGAGCAGAAAAAGCATTTGACAAAGTACAATATCCATTCATGATAAAAATCCTCAATGAAGTAGGTTCAGAGGGAATATATGTCAGCATAATAAGAGCCATATATGAAAAACCCACAGCTTACATCGTATTCAATGGTGAAAAACAGAGCTTTTCCCCTAAGATCAGGAACAAGAAAAAGATGTCCACTGTCACCACTTTTATTCAACATAGTGCTGCAAGTCCTAGCCACAGCAATCAGACCAAAAAAAAAAAAAAAAAAAGGCATCTAAATTGGTAAAGAAGAAGTAAAACTTTCATTATTTGCAGAAAACTATATATAGAAAACCCTAAAGACTACCCCCAACACTACTAGAACTAATCAATGAATTCAGTAAATTCACAGGGTACAAAATCAGTATACAGAAATCTGTTGCATTTCTATATACTAATGATGGAGTAACAGAAAGAGAAATTAAGAAAACAATTCCATTTACAATTGTACCAAAAATAATAAAAAATCTAGGAATGAATTTAAGGGAGGAGGTAAAAGACCTGTACTCTGAAAACTATGACACACTGATGAAAGAAATGGAAGAAAACACAAACAAATGTAAAGATATTCCATGTTGAGGGATTGGGAGAACAAATATTGTTAAAAAATCTATACTACCCGAAGCAATTGCAGATTTAATTCAATCCTTATCAAAATACCAACAGTATTTTTCATAGAACTAGAACAAATAATCTAAAAATTTGTATGGAATCCCGTAAGACTCCAAATAGCAACAGCAATTTTGAAAAAGAAAAACAAACTGGAGGTATCACTGAAGAGCCAAAAATTAAGTCCTCCATTAAGAGAAACCTCAGGCTGCACGTAGCCCCAGTCCCAGTCCCAGGAAAAGCCTCAGACTGTTCAAGGCTAAAGCCATCCTCAGACCGCCCTCAGTTCAGCTAATCAAAAAGAAAAAATAGAAACATTCCTATGGTCTGAGTCAAGGCTGGGAACTGCAGATACAAACTAGCTCCTTCCGCTTCTGTACCTTCGCTTAAGGCTTGAGTTTCAGCCTCCCCGGAACGATCAGGCAGCTGCACACTGCCCAAGGCCGGAGAGACTGGCCACCACATCACTCCACCACACTACCCTGGCAACACTCAATCAGGAAAGGCCAGCAGCCACCCTCTGCCTTACTGAAAAAAGGGCCTAGGGAGAGAGAAGTTAACCTGTTAGTCGCCAAACAAGACCCTAGACTCGCTCTATGATTGGCTGAATTCAAAGGTATCCTAAATGTTGTAATTGGATCCCGCCAAAAACCTGATGGCGGGAACCAATCGAATATGGTATATGTTCATATTTAAATATCAACCAAATGACAAACCTGTAACCATAGAGATCCCCTGTCCCTCCCCCACGACTTGTTTACTCCTGTCTATAAAAAGGCTGCAAAGACTTTGTTCGAGGCCTCTCAGTGTCATCGGCGACGAATGCGCGGAGGTCCGGGTTCAAACCTGCAAATAAACAACCCTTGCCGATTGGCTTTGACTCTGGTCTCTGGTGGTCTGTTTTTGGGGTCTCTCGAACTCTGGGCGTTTCATCACAATCCAAAATTTCAAGATATACTACAAAGCTGTAGTAATCAAGTCAGTATGGTACTGGTACAAAAGTAGACACATAGATCAATGTAATAGAATAGAGATCCCAGAAATAAACCCAAGCTTATATAGTTAGTAAATCTTTGACAAAGAAAGCAAGAACATGCAATGGGGAAAAAAACAGCTTCTTCAACAAATAGTGTTGTGAAAACTGGACAGCTACATGCAAAAGAATTAATCTGGACCTTTTCTTAACACCACACACTCCCGGGAGCCGCACCGGCCTCTCTGGATGGCGGTCACAGCAAGGACATGGCAATGTTTGTAGCTCCTGCCTTGAGAAATGAAAAGTGGTATCTCCTTCTGCTCATGTTGGATATAAGCCTACTGGTATTGACCAGGCCTCACTATATTCCATATCAGACCCATATTTTGAATACAGATACCTCATAAGGAAAAGCACATTCCTGCCTTTACAAAAGAAATTTTGGATGAAAGCTCTATGGGGAAAATTGTCAAAAGGCTCTTCCTATGGGCTTTGCAGATCTGAGACTTAGGGGGTTAGGAACACAAGAATTACAATTGAGCCTGGCCCTGAGACCAAGGGCCTATTTTGGGGTTAAGAGCAAAACATAGTTGGGGCGCCTGGGTGGCTTAGTCGGTTAAGCGTCCGACTTTCGCTTAGGTCATGATCTCGCGGTTCGTGGGTTCGAGCCCCGCGTCGGGCTCTGTGCTGACTGCCAGCTCGGAGCCTGTAGCCTGTTTCAGTCTGTGACTCCCTCTCTCTCTGACCCTCCCCTGCTCACGCTGTCTCTCTCTCTCCTAGAAATAAATAAAAAAAAAACATTTAAAAAAAAAAGAGGAAAACATAGTTACCACTTAGACCTTTGCTAATTGGTGAAACATAACGGTCCCTTCCTCAAGGCCTACTTTCCACAAACACCCTCTCTTACACTGGCAGCGGGGATGAGGATAGATAAGAGTAGCTAAAACATAACCCAGGGGCAAAAGACTGACCCATTCAGGGTCCCCATGTTAGTCTCCACAAACAAACCAATTCAGAAACATTCATCCTCTTGAGAGCCATACAAAATACTCCTAACTTATCTATATACAATTTGACCTATATGTTATCCTATTTTTCACTAAGAACATTCTGTTATTTCCTTGGTCGGAATAATTCCACTATTGTTATCACAAAAGACCTCCCATTGTAAGAAATTCCTTTCTATGACTTCATCTTGTTGCTGAACCTTTAAATAAAGACAGAAAAACCGACAGGACAGAGATGCCTGCCTGGTGATCAGAAAAAATCTCCGGGGCTCTCTCACTCTCTCTCTCTCGCCGACACCGTCCATCCTTCAGGGACCCCTGGACCTACCGAAGCCGGCTCCGGCCTCCGGCAACACACAAAAATAAACTTAAAACCAAAATGTGAGACCTGAAACCATAAAAATCCTGGAAGAGAACAGGCAGTAACTTCTCTGACATGGTTTGTAGTGACATCTTTCTAAATACATCTTTTTTAAGGCAAGGGAAACAAAAGCAAAGATAAACTACTAGAATGGCATCAAAACAAAAAGCTTCTGCACAACAAAGGAAACTATTAACAAAACTAAGACAACCTGCTGAATTGGAGAAGATATTTGCAATGACATATCTAATAATGGATAATATCCAAAATATATAAATAATTTATACAACTCAACACCCAAACCAAAATCAATCCAATTAAAAGATGGGCAGAAGACATGAATAGACATTTCTCCAAAGATGACATGTAGATGGCCAACAGACGTATGAAAAGTGCTCAACATCACTAATCATCAGGGAAAGAACAAATCAAACCACAATGAGATATTACCTCACACTTGTCAAAATGACTAAAATGAAAAACACAAGAAACAGTTAAGTGTTGGTAAGGATGTAGACAAAAAGGAACCCTTGTGCACTGCTGGTGGAAAAGCAAACTGGTGCAGCCACTGTGGAAAAAGTATGGAGGTTCCTCAAAAAAATAAAAATAAGAATTAGCATATGAGCTAGTAATCCCACTACTGGGTATTTACCTAAAGAATGTGAAAACACGAGGGGGCCTGGCTCACTCAGACAGAGGAGTATACAATTCTTGATCTCAGGAACATGAATTCAAGCCTCATGTTGAATGTAAAGATTACTTAAATAAACTTAAAAAAAGAATATGAAAACACTAATTCAAAAAGATATGTGCACCCTATGTCTATTGTAGCATTATTTATAATAGCCCAAATCTGGAAACAACCCAAGTATCTATCCACGGATGAAGGAGTGAAGAAGATGTTACACACACACACACACACACACACACACACACACACACACACTAGAATATTACTCAGCCATGGAAAAAGAATGAAATTTTGCCTTTCGTAATAATATGGGTGGAGCAAGAGGGTATAATGCTAAGTGAAACAAGTCAGAGAAAAACAACTGCCATATGATTTCACTTATAAGTGGAATTTAAGAAACAAAATAAATGAACAAAGAAGAAAAGAGACAAACAAGCAAACAGACTCTTAAATATAGACAGCAAACTTGTGGTTGCCAGAAGGGAGGTGGCCCGAAGGTGGGGATGGGTGACATAGGTGAAGGATGTTAAGAGTATGTGAATCATGATGTGCCCTAGAAATGTATAGAATTGTTGAATCACTGTATTGTATACCTGAAGCTAACATAAAATTGTATGTTAAATATACTGGAATTAAAAAAATAAAGAAATAAGATATACTCTCTTTACACTTATCCCATCCATTCTGGGAATGCTGATGGCTTATGTGTATCCTTGTGCATATTTCTGTGCATTGCTGTATTATATGGGGTGCCAAAAGGAAACAGAATGCAGTCTTTCTTTTTTTTAAGTTTATCTTATTTTGTTTTGAGAGAGACAAGTGCAAGCGGTGGGCGGGGGGGCGGGGGGAGAGAATCCCCAGAAGTCTCTGCACTGTCAGTGCAGAGCTGGATGTGGGGCTTGAACTTATGAACCCGTGAGATCAAGCCCTGAGCCGAAATCAAGAGTCCGATGCTCAACCTGAGCCACCCAGGCACCCCAAGAGAATTAAGAGAATTATTTGTACTCATAAAAATAATTATATTTAATTATACTTAATTAAAGTATATATAATTATTTTTATACCGGTGACTGTAGCATATTCTTTTTATTTTTTTAAGTTATTGAATGTGACTTTATTGCATGAAATTCAATCTCATATATTGGGATATAAAGCTAAGTCAATTTTTCATGTTCTAGAACACAAGGATGGGTTTTCTCTTGCCCTGTTAATTCCTGAAGATGCTAATTTAGAGTGTTTCCTTTCCTGCAAATCAATTCCCTCTTTGTATATATGTACAAGAAATGCCAACTATTAGATGCTCAATGGTCTCTGGGGAGTCCAGATGTTCCTTTGGCTTCTAATACCTCAATCTATATTGAATTCTTCATAAGCAAACATTTCTGGAATGATTCACCCACAGCCGGGAACAGAGTGTATTAAGTAGAGGGAAATTACTGAATAACCAATATGACGAACAACACTTCTTTGAAGGTCAAGGACTGCTCACCAGTACCGTGTGTTAAGAACACTAGTTAGGGGGCACCTGGGTGGCTCAGTCAGTTAAGCATCCGACTTTGGCTCAGGTCATGATCTCACAGTTTGTGGGTTTGAGCCCTGCATCAGGCTCTGTGCCGACAGCTCAGAGCCTGGAGCCTACTTCAGATTCTGTGTCTCTCTGTCCCTCCTCCACTCACACTCTCTCTCAAAGTAAATAAATAAACATCAAAAGTTTAAAAAAATAAAGAAAGAACACTAGTTAGCAAACAGGCTTACATAAGGTCACAGATGGGACACCTGGGTGGCTCAGTTGGTTGAGCATCTGACTTCAGCTCACATCATGATCTCTCAGCTTGAGCCCCACGTCGGGCTCCTGTTCAGAGCCTGGAGGCTGCTTGGGATTCTGTGTCTCCCTCTCTCTGCCCCTTCCCCACTCACTTCTCTCTCTCTCAAAAATAAATACACACACACAAAAATTTTAAAAAAAAGATAGGGCCACAGAAGAGCGAGTACTGTACACAAAACTTATTAAAATAATCCCTAAAAAGGTCAAAAGAATAGCATGAAATTAGAAAGTAAGGTCCTTTATCCATCATATTATCTTATATGAAAGTTTGAGGGATATATTTGGGAGAAAACCCGGAAAGTATTTTCCACGTGATGTAATTGACCCGCGGAGAAAGGCAGTGACTTGCTTACCAGAACACAACCCCTCAGTGGCAAAGCCAGGCTTGTCCTACCTTTCCCAGTGTAAGACCTTTGCTGTAATATAAAGTACAAAAATTTATAATAAAGTATCTATTTCATTGTAAAAAATTTTAAAGGCAGAATATATTAGAGGACATAATAGATGCTTGAACATTTTTAAAATCATAAGTTTGGATTTAAGAGAAGTAAGAAAATCAGAGGCCATCTGTATAAAGAATGCAAAACACCCCCCCCCAAAAATAAAAAAAAACAGGAGCAGAGGTATGAGTGAAATTATTACTATAAGCAATAAAGAACAGAATAAAAAAAAGAGAAGAGACTTCTTAGTCTGAGAAAGAAGGATAAACGTTAACCTATGTGGGGGGACCAGGCCAAGGCCAATTCCAGAGTGCTGAAGCAGAGAAAATGAGGAATAAGTAACCAGGGCAAAAACAGTATTGATTCCCCGTGTTATGACATGGCATCGGGAAGTGAAACTCCCAGAAAATGTATGCACTCTGAGAAATCCTACTGTACATTGAGGCAAATACTCTTTAAAAAAAATTTTTTTAAACTGCTTATCCATTTTTGAGAGACAGAGAAGTCCAGAGCATGAGCAGGGTAGGGGCACCAAGAGAAAGAGAGACACAGAATCTGAATCCGGCTCCAAGCTCCAAGCTGTCAGCACAGAGCCCCACATGGGGCTCAAACTCATGAACCATGATACGCAGGTCTGAGCTGAAGTCAGACGCTTAATGGACTGAGCCACCCAGGCACCCTGAGGCAAACATTCATAAAATGATCTTAACATGATCTCAGGTGCCATCACTTTGAAAGGGCGGTGATGTGTCAAGGACAGATTGGTAAAAGAAGTGGTGGCCCAAGAGGCTTTGCAGAAATGGTGGTGGAGGATCCCTGGAGAAAGCCTCAGAGTACGACTGGAAAACAACAGGAAAAACCCAGATGTGTAGCTTCAGTATGGGATGTTCAGAAGAGAGAGTTTTTACCGGGTGTTATAAATCTTAAAACATGCATATAGGATGATTAGGGTTCTCCAGAAAAGTAGGACATATGTATATATTTCTTTATATTTCAAACATCGATATATTATAAGGTATTGGCTCACATGACTGTGGGGGCTGAGAAGTCTCGTCATTTGCTTTTTTGCAAGCTGGAGCCCCAGAGAAGCCGGCGGTGTAGTTTGAAAGCCTCAAAGTCAGAGGCTGATGGTATATACGCTGGTCTGAAGGCCTGAGAAAGGCAGGAGTATGATGTCCTAGCTCAATCAGTCAGGCAGAGAGCAAATTCAACCTTCCTCTGCCTTCTCATTTTAGTCAAGCCCTCAGTGGATTGGATGATGCACACCCACACCGGAGAGGGCCATCTGCTTTACTCAGTACACCAACTCAAATGCCATTCTCTTCTGGAAACACCCTTACAGACATACCCAGCCATGATGCTTAACTAGATAAACATCATTTGGCATCCTGTGGCCCACTCAAGTCGACACATAAAATTAACCACCACAGATGGCAGTAATATGAACTATGTTTAGAACAATTACCTGGGTGACTCAGTTGGTTAAGTGTCCTACTTCAGCTCAGATCATGATCTCACAGTTTGTGAGTTCGAGCCCGACGCCGGGCTCTCTGCTCTCAGCCTAGAGCCTGCTTCAGATCTTCTCTCCTCCCATCTCTCTCTGTGTCCTCCCCCCACCTCTCTACCTCAAAAATAAACATTAAAAAGATAACAGAAATTAAATGAGCTCCCTGTGTTTCATGTTTTTTCCCCAATTTGGTAATTCATTTTACCTTAAAGCTGTCTTAGATCTCTTCCGTTACGTGTTTGCATGAGATAGTTACAAATGTAGACTGATATAGTGTGTTGTACTGGTGATTTATATCCCACAGGTGGCATGGCCTTTTCTCCTGTTATTTTATAAGGTTAATCACTCTTGGGGAAGTCCCAAGTGATAAACAAAGTATGTGGCGGTCACATTCCCGGAAACTTTGATATAGGATAAACCCTGAAAGTTCAGATTATTAAGCTCTGATCTTAAACAATTATAAATGAGTTTATCTTCTTCATGAATGGCTAGTGGCACATGCAAAAGTCATGAGAGACAATTCATCATCATCTGGGACTGTCCTGAGCATTGTAGAAAGTCTAGCATTCCTGGCTCTCTTTCTCTAAATCCTTTTCTCTGCACGTCATCTCCTTCACTCACCACAACAAACAAGGACATGCTCATAACTTCCCCAGAAATCCCACGATGGGGTGGTACTTCCTTTGCCCAAGAATTGCTGCAGTGTGCTTTTTCAGGATGTGTGGAAGCATGCCCATGTGCAAGAACTGACATCATGACAGGCAGCAAAGTACTTCTCAGAGTCTGTCCTCATTTGGACTGTCCTTTTCCATTAATAGTAATCAGGGCATACATTTTGTGGGAAGATGCTAAAGGAAGTTTGTAAAACTGTAGACTCATCAATGCCTTTGACCGTGCACATCACCTGCGATCAATGGGGGCACTACAGCCTGCAAATGGAGTTTAAAAAAATTAACAAGGCAGAATCTGAGCAGCATGTGAGCTAAACCATCTAGAGGCTCTGTCCCTCCCCCCCCAGCCCCCGCCGCCAACTCTTAGGAACTTGAGATGTGTGGGAAGCACGACTCTTGAACTCCGACCACATGAAATGTTCATGAGCCGGCCCGTGGGACTGCTGATTCCTCCCTAGTGGCTCCCACTGGCAGGAATTCATGTGTTGGCAGGTGTTGTGTTAGTTGTCACAAAGTATCAGTTATGTGTGCCAATGGATTCCACATTTTTTGGGGCTACCTGTTCATGGTAGAGAACACACAAAAGGGCTGAGAATCGTTACCCTGCCGGGTGGTGTGTATGCTCTGGGGGAAGGTAGGGCAGCGGACCAGGAGAGGGCACTCAGGTTCCTGCAACGAAACTGATGCTATTTTCTCCTAGTGAGTGCAGGTGAGTGGATGGTCCTTCCATTACAGTGTTTCAGTTCTGATTATTGAAACGTCCTTATTTAAGCTCTCAAGGCTCAGAGTTGATGATTTTAAGCCTTCAGTTTCACATCAGAGTCCAAGTTTTGCCCTCTGCCTTAACAAAGATGGGTGGGCCAGTCTTTTGGCTCCAATGGCTTGTAGGATGTTTCGTGAGAGGGCTGGGGACCGCTCCCCACCCCCACCTGATCCCTCTACTTGTTTTTTTATTTATTTATTTTTTATTTCTAGGAGAGAGAGAGAGAGAGAGAGAGAGAGACTGCGAGGCAGGGAGGGACAGAGAGAGGAGCCAGACTGAAAAACAGGCTCAGGCCCAGCACTGGTCAGTATTTGCATCGACGAGGTCTCCAGCCCATCAATCAAGGTGATCAAGATCTAATGTAGGTGTCTGACGTCAAAACCCACTAGAGCCTAAAGCTGCCTTGATTCCTCTACTTGTAATGAGGGCACCCAGGAGATACCTGAACCATGACTGCTCGTGGAGAGGGGACTGTCTTCCTTGCTTGATACATGCATTATTCCCTGTGCATATAACCCCATATCAGGATATGGTCTTCTTCCTATAGATTCTATCTTCATTCTAGGTGGGTATGCGGTGGCTTCTACTGTCTACAATACCAAGTAGACAGTTCTGAGCAGTTTGTGGTGGCCTTTTTTGTAACCTGGCCTCATCTTCCAGCTGACGTCAACAACAGCGTTTTCTGAAAGCGCTTTGCCACATATTCTATCAAATACATATCCCCCGCGCTGCGGGACATGAGGGTGTGAGGATCACCCTCTCTGTAAACCTAATACCCTCTAGGGAGGGGGGAATATAGTGCTCATTATAGTGAAAAGGCGCCTGTGGTAGTTTTCTAGGTGACTGTAATGAAGTATCACAAACAGGGTGGTTCAGAACAATAAAAATGTATTGTCTCACTGTTCTGGGGGCCAGGCATCCAAAATCCAAAATCGAGCTGTTGACAGGGTCATGCTCCCTCTGAAACCTTTAGGAAAAGATCCTTCCTTGCCTCTTCCTCATTTCTGGTGATTTCCCAACAATCTGGTGTTGCTTGGCTTGTAGATAGATGTACCATCCCCATCCTGTCTTCACATGACGTTTTCACTTAGTCTTCCTTGTGTGTGTATGTGTGTGCACACGCGTCTGTGTGTGTGTGTGCCTCTGTGTCCACTTTCCCCTTTTC